>CM023454.1:53221744-53398550 GCA_013339765.2 Haemaphysalis longicornis
ACGGAAAGAAACTTCTGGTTGCATCTGTGTACTATCGCCCTGTATCAAGCGCACAGGGCAGGATTAATTTTATGTGGATGCGGAATCTCGTTCGAAAGTATCCAAACATACCGATTCTAATTGGATGTGATTTTAATGCGCAAAGCACAGTCTGGGGCTACTCCCGGTCAAATAAGCGCGGTGTAGCTCTGGAGGCTGCAGCCGAGGACTCCGGCCTTCACTTGGTCAATGATGTTGCAGTTCGTACGCGTCTGGGCTTACATAGCTCCCAAAATGACTCCACCCCAGACCTCACTTACGCTTTATGTGGGGTTGTCCGCTCTTGGAGCGTGTACGCTACTACTTGGGCAGCGACCATTTTCCAATTCAAATACAACTGACAGGAAAGCGATTTCGAAACAAACGAACACACAAAATTATAGATTGGCAGTGTTTCCGGCAGAGCGTACAAGTCCGCAGCACCACTACAATGAAGGAGTTCGTTTCTACGTTGCAAGAGGCAGCGATGCAGGCCAGGGAAGAAGTCGAATGTGATGACACCTCACCTGCCCCAGACAAACATTCAGCCAACCTGTGGCGCAAGGCGGCCTCTCTCACAGAACACTACATTAGAAACGAAAAAAGGCAGAGAGATCTTGTTGCAGTGAGACAACACTACAAAATTACACTGGCCTATGAACAGACTCTTTCTAATGAGCAGTGGCACAGCTTGTGCTCTCAGCTTAGCCAGGAGCGCGGCCTAGCCAAACTATGGGGAATTTACCGCAAATTGGAAGGGAAACGCAAATGCAAAAACCGGCTCTTCGACACCATTATTCTCAAAGCCCCACCAGATCGGGTAGAGGAAGACATCATAAAGACGTTCTTCCCTTTTTCATCACTTACGCCCCCACCCCGGCTGCCATCCATCTTACTGCCCAGTACGCGCCCGGAGCTGTACGCCCCGTTTACATTGGCAGAATTGCGGGCTGCCGTTTTTCAGGGCCGGTCTAAGTCGGCTCCAGGACACAATGGCGTCACCTGGCAGCATCTGCGCAACTTAGACGAAGTGGCACAGGAACGGCTTTTAGACCTAGCACATGCACAATGGGAACGAGGAGACGTTCCTTCGGATCTCAAACTCACGCTAGTAACGCCGATACCAAAGCGCAATAAGGACTCATCCAAGCTCGCCAACCTAAGGCCTATATCATTGACGCCAACGCTATGCAAGCTTATAGAGCGTATGATTTGTAATCGAATGCAGCATCACTTAGAATATATCCAACCATGGTTCCATCCCTCACAAACGGGCTTTAGGCCCCATCTTGGAACGCATGATGCTTTGTGGCTACTCAGACGTGTTATCAACCGTAAAGGCGCCGGGGCCCTCCCCCGATTACGTACTTGCGGTTGATATGCGAAGGGCCTTCGATAACGTTAAGCATCAAGCGATACTAGAAGAGTTGGCCCAGGCTTACCCCAGCCAGCGTGCTCAAAATTGGATTCGGAGCTTCCTAAGCCAGTACAACTCGCAGCGTAGGCTCCGGGATGGACCCCCAGGACCTAATTCTTGGACAGAGGCATGCCCCAGGGGTCTATCCTCGGACCGATGTTGTTCAATTTGGCCATGGTAAGAGTAGCGCGATCGCTAGAGAAGGACACGGCGGCAACGTTTGCAATCTATGCCGACGATATAACTATTTGGACCGAAGCTCGGGACTTTGACTGCGTCGAATCTGTGATCACAGAACTCCAAGCAGCTGTCAACAGCCTTACGGACACTTTGCCCTCTCTAGGGCTCGCCTTAGCGCCAGACAAAAAAGAATTTCTTGCTGTACATGCGAGCAAGAGTTTACCTCCCCAGTTACATCAGGTGGTATACACATCGGACATTCCTATTGCATCTGAAACCGGTAGGATCAGGCTTCTTGGATTGCCGCTAGCCAGCAGCAACAGCGCCAAACAATGGATAAGTCAACTACCGTCAAGCTGAAAACCGATGCTACACTTAGTGTCGCGTATGTCGAATAAGTATGGTGGTGCATCCCAAACGGCCACCCATACGCTGGCAAGGGCAGTGTCAGTGGGCCGAATATGTTATGGGGTTCCGGTGTACGACCTCACCGTCACCCAAAATAAACATCTCGACATTCTATATAGAGCTGTTCGCCGCACAATAACTGGCCTGCCTCGACACGCCCGTATAGTGGCGCTTGAAGATTCTGTGGTTCTGCCACCGTTGCCCGCACTAATCGAAGCAACGTTCGCCCAGAACGCTGCGAGACGCGAACTGACAAGCCAAGGCCTGGCCCTTGTGGCCTGGGACAAAAGAAGACAACTCGATCCTGCCACGTTTCCCGCTGCACTACCACCACCCTGGGAACGCACGACTCAGGTCATAATGCATCAGAAGACCAACATACCAAGAAGGCCCCCCCAAGCCCGACAACAGGCTCAACGACGACTCCAGATGAGCAAACGCCCTGGGGCAATTCACATCTACACTGACGCCAGTATTCGCGATGGACGCATCGGTGTAGTATGGAGATCTCCAAAGGCACCGCACCTGGATGGCGCGGCAGGGCTCGAGATGAACGCCTGTTCACCCCTTGAAGCGGAGCTACGGGGCGTACTGGCTGTACTGGACCATTTAACGTACTCTCCGAATACATCTCAAATGACCGATTCCCATGACGTCATGCAAGAACTCCGGAATATATATTCAGACCACCCTACAGCCAACATCATTACGCTCTCCCTTCAACATCTTTTGCGAAAGATGTTGAAGGGAGTTGTTGAATCCGTGCGACCAGGTCACACGAATTTCCAGTTGGGGAACCAAGCCGCGCACGATGCTACCAGGGACAGCGCTTCATTACCTCCCTCCCCTTCTGTCGTCGTGCCTTGCATGAACCCGCGCCTGGAACTGGATGCTAGGCGTGTTCAACGTAAGATTATCCTATTACGGCAAACTCCTAAAGGATATCTGCCACAGAGCCTTCACATACCCAGGGTTGCCGAGATATTCATCAATAAAAGCATCGCCAACAGTGCCTACATGCCCTCTGTTACGAGAAAATGGTACCATCCGAATGGGCACCCACCCCCGTATTGCCCTTATTGCCAAGAGAACGTATCATCTGACCTTCACCACCTCACGTGGGTGTGCAGCCATTTCGCGCTCCAAAGACAGGACTTGCTCCGTCACGTCCCTCCAGACACGGACACTCTGCACCCTCCAAATCACGAAATCGGTTTTCTGCAAGCACTAGGCAATTATGGTATACAGAGAGGCCTTGCGAGATTAGTGTAGCCTGGGGGTGACTACCCATCCTGCGAACAGCCTTAGTACCATGGACGCAAAATGAGTGCTCAAAGAAGGGACATTCAATTGTGCGACGAAGACCTTTTGCTACCCGCTTCCCTACAATTCCCTTTCCCTAATGCACGGCCTCCGGGCCTCCCCTTTCCTCCAATAAAGGCTTGAATCAATGAATCAATCCGTACAACGGCCAACCTAGAAAGCATGTGCAGCAGAAAGGTATTTTCCGCCTTTAACGTTATCCGCCTGGACCATATTTATGACTACAGAATTTTCATACAATGTATTTTCACCTCCTAGTGTCACCACATTCATAGAGAAACTTGCTTCACTAAATTGTAGCGAAGTTTCTATACACACCAGAAACAGGGACATATGGTTTGTGCCGTATTTCTATAACAATTATAATTTGGAGTCCCTTGCTCATAATGTACCGAGCATATTAAACAGATACAATCACACAATCGGATACAGCAAACGTGAGCTTACTGCGCAGTTCTGTAATATATAAATACCGAATTTTTTTGTATGTGCACATGAATCTATTTCATTGCAAAAAACTTTGGCACATCAGCATTTTATGATATGATATAATGCTGGGATGATATGATCACACCTCGTTGTGTATTTCCTCTAGCATTGTGTTAAGATGTGTTGCTATTGCGAATAACGCTGTGTAATATTATTATGCCAATATAGGCGCGCTTATATATGTGTTCATGTGTGGAGATATGTATGCATGCATATATATGGGTATATATATATATGTATAAGTATATATGTATGTTCACATGTTTTAACTCAAGGTTAAACGACGTTTACTCGGTGATTTTTCTTTCACTTTTGTTTTTATTACAAATTCTTGCCTTTTTTTTCTCGTGTGTCTCTGCCGGCCCGCTATCAAGCACTGTACACTGGTATAATTACGCTATTTACGCTGGCTGCTATGTAATGCAACGGTTCCCTGTCCTTTTTCAAGCTGATTCACAGCTTTTAGTCAGGGAGCCGTCCAGAATTCATTCTGGAAATAACAAAAATTTTTGATTTTGATCCCCACTCTATGTAAAACTCCTGGTGTAGCTGTATGTAACCCTTACTTGTTACCTGACACCTCCTTCTTGGATGCATTTGGTCATTTAAATGTATATTTTACATCCTGTTATAATTGTGTCGTTAAATCTTTTGGTGCAGAGATTTTGCACTTCTACATTTTAAACGGTAGCAACCCCAATTGAAAGCTTTTTCCTTTTTGTGAATTTAAAATCATTAGCTGAATCCGGCTCCCATAAAGTTTCCTATCATTCTGCTAGAGTACCCTCAAACTTCCCACGTGTGGGGGAGCCTTCCTCATCACTTGTGACTGCCCGATCAGATCCTAACGTGTTTCGCCAGGGCGGCCTCTCCTGTGACTACTTATAAACGGCATTTTGCTGCTTGAAGCAATAAAGTTTCACGCCACGCCGTGAGAAACGATGGGTATTCTTCCTAACTGAAACACGGTGGCGGCTGTCATCGAGTTCTTTGGCTTGAGCATCAATAGGCTCGTTTTAGCTTTTTTCCCTGGCGCCTAACTTCCACCGTTTGGTACGCAACTCTGCTGGAGTTGCCTTAACCCGCAACCAGCTCATACACTCCAGGAACTTCTTTTACGTGGTACGACAACTGCGAAAATCTTTTTGAGCAGCTGAAGGCCGCTGTCATGTTAGAGCAGATATGATGCCATAATGATTTATCAGAGAATGTCATTTTTTGTGGCCGTAGTAGCTATGGGAGAGGTGTTGTTTTCCTGCTGTTGGATTGAAACTGTCGGAAGCGAATTATATCTATGCCAGTCGTTCTCATAGGTCCGCAGCAAAGTATAGTATCACCCAGGAGTGTGTAATCCTGGTTTGAGCTTTCCATAAGTTTCGTTTTTACCTCTACGGCAGCCACTTAACGATCGTGAGAGACCACCGTGCCCTGTGCTGGTTGAAGACAATGAAGAATATATCCGAATGCCTTGTACGCTGAATACTTTGACATCAAAGTAGAATCGGTGTAGGTTACTAATCCAGGAACAAGCATTTTGATGCCGGTGCTGTTTCACGTTGGCCTCTTAAACCACCTGGCACTAATACAACATCAGTATCACCTGACAAGGTTCTCACTATTCCACCTATCAACTGCAGTGCGTTTGACGTTTGCACCTACGTCTTCTTCAAAACTTAACAGCGGCACTGCATAAAAAACCACCCTACCTTACCGCCTCAACGCCTCATTTCAACAGTCAGTCACGTCGCAAAATTCAGATCTTCCGCATACCACGCACCTGACTGCAAATGGGTGATTGTTTCACCAAAAACTGTTTACCCGCAGACGTTGGAAATGCTTTTTGATCTTGTCACAGTGAGGTACCTAGCCTTCGACCAAACATATGATTGCGTCCGCACTCATTTTTGGTATGGCGTTTCTACCTATATAACAGGATACGTCACCTAATGCACATTTTCTGAGCCGCACAAACGATCCACATCCTCGCCTGCAGACCTCCACACGCGACTTCCGTTCCTGTACCTGCTGTTCCAAACCACTGGCAATGACTTTGACGACCCTGGTTATGCACACCGACTGACCAACGTTAAATAATAGCAGCCGTGATTTATTTAGGCGTTATACAGAAACAACACCCATTAGCTCTTGATATAACTCTCAGGTCGAAGGTTTGTTCTCGCGTGCAAAGCTCTTGTGTCATGGTGCCTGTCGCGTTTTCTCTGGCAGGCTGTGGCCGGACATTTTTAGCTGCCGTTGTTGAAGACGTTCTTCTAAAGTGGAACACTGTTCACAAATATACATTCGCCTACCTTTAAGATGACGAACGGGTTGACTGAACCACTTTATTCAACTTTTTCTGGCCTGCTCCATTTTATCACTTCCTCTATCCACCTTAGGTTCACTCGCTTAGCAGTTCGACTGCCGTGAGCACCTCGTCTCCTGCCTCAGTCACAGTTCTTAGTTGCCTGTCTGCAGACTAAGGCCAGCAAACACGATCAAAAGGAACGTTATAACTCCCCTCACCATGCTGTGTGGTTCCAGCTTTTCAACGAAGTGCTAGTTTTAGCTTCCTCAAATAGGTAAGAATTATGAGACCAATTTTGCCAACGCATCGCCTTTTGCCATAACGTACGATGGCGTCTAACGTTATTGTACAACTTCTAGTATAACTGAATACTATCTATTGTGGTTGTAGAGTCTATCTATTCATTGAGTTGAGTGTTTTCTTTGTGTTCCCGCCTAGAGACGCCCAAATGTAGTGAACAAGGTTTGTATGACTCATCGCTTTGGCTCGACCGCGAAAAAAAGCACTAAACATTTATGCTCCGCTGGACGCAACGCAAATAACGAAGTAAAATTTCCATTCCCAAAACATAGCTAGAAGCCGGCGTACCTTTACCAATGCTGCCCAGCGGACAATCCACACATCCACAAAGGGAAAAAAGAAAACCTACCCTAAACATCCTATTGCGGTAGGCGCTTTCAGAGTTTTTTCTTGTGTTAGACCGGATAAAGTCGGTATCATTGGAATGTCGCCATGTAACGGTGGCATTTGTAGGCGCGTATTTCATCAGTAGCGGCCTGTGTCTTTCAAAGCAAAACAGCACCCGGGTTCTCCAATAACCGTTTTCCTTGTGTGGCTACCCGGCTACACCGAAGCAACGATTTATTGGGAGCAACGTCGGCTACAGGGAGAACCTCTCTGTCCTTCCTATGATATCCAGGCCTATACCGAAGCAGCGTTTCATTGCTAGCAATTCGCCTCTGGACAGCGGTGAATCATAAGGTGCCGTCGTTGAATAATGTAGGACTTCGATGTCTTACGTACCCATACAAAATTAAATTTTCCATGTTAGTACACACCTCTTTATTTTAAAATCTGTTGTTAATTCGTGTTTGTATCATGCCGTGATCTTTAACTCGCGCCTTTGTGGTTTTCCTCAGTTACCTGTCCACAATGTTCACACTCGTGTCAGTGCAGTTACTCGTCTGTTGAAATATGAGCCTCTCTTTCTTCTGAGCTCCGTGCTTTGTCTCATTCTTTCCGTTCTACTTGGGAAAATTTGCGCATCAGATGACCTCTTGTCAACAGTGGAAAGTAAAGTGGATGGTGTAGTTCATCGCCAGGATTTACTGTAGCATCCTCTAGACAGACCACTCAATAGAAAGTTCTGTTACCTTCCCAATAATCTCACACATCGGGCCTAATTACGCACATTGACCGGTCCCTACAGCGGTTAGGATATCATGTAAATGTCACGCGTCAAGCCATTCGTGCCCCATGATTCTTAAACACGTTCTAACGGTGGCCTCCTTGTTTAGATAGGGTAATTGGTATGGGCATTTATTCATGCGCAACCACTTCGGGTACATGATTGTTACTACATTTCTCGAAAAGTTACTATCACATACATCGCCATCCCTTCATAGTCTCACAGTCCATAATATCTAATCTCTTCTGCTCGGGCTCCTTCTCTCAGCGTGCCTGCATGTGTGTTATGTGACGTATGCTCTGTCGAATAAACTTCTTACAGCGCTCGTCAATATCAGTCCATTATATATATTTTGTGGCCGTATATAGGAGGCGACCAGGCCGTGGCTTCGTAGCTCTTTATTCGGAGGCGGGTGGAAGATAAGCCAAGATGGCGATGACGCCCAAGCGCTGATAATAATCTCCGATGAAGCGGGATCGTCGATGATGCCGAGTGTATGTACAAGAAATGAAGAAGTGATCACCTCAAGCCGGTAGTGATGATAGTGAGCAATTTCTACCTGCGGTGCACACAAGCTGTAGCCTCAAACAAAGCTCACACAGTGCCCCGTCCTGGGTAAAGCGGCCGCCTAGCCGCGGGTTAGGCAGGATCACGACGAGTGAAGATCTTAAGCCGAGACACTTGTACAAACTCTGTACCGCGACGACGGCAGTCCCAAGTTCCAAAAACTTGGGTTACGCGATAATTTACGGTTGAGGTCACCTCGAAAATCTTGTAAAATCCAAGAAAGCAGTGTAAAAATGTCTTGCAGAGGCCTGGAACGCGAACCGGTGTCCTGATCAAGGCTTCGTCACAGGGCAAAAATAGACGTATCAATGAGCAGAGTCACAGCGCAGTGGGTGGTCTTGTTGACTGGCTTCAGTGCGCATGCAAGCACGCTGGCGGCAATGCGATGCGTCGCCAGAAACTTATTGTTCGGTAGACGATGCAGAAGGGGAAACCGGAGTGGTGAAAAAGCCGGTATACAAAGTGTATGAAGGGTACCGACTGTACACAAGGTACCTCAAGGGGTATCCTGTGCGGCTTTGAACTGCAGTGTTGAAGGCAAAAGTAATTTGCGATCAGGCTTTATGTATATCGAGAGCATGTCGGAAAGAGCGCGGCAAAAGCGTTCCACAAGGCCGTTAGTTTGAGGATCGTAACACGTTGTTATTCTGTGAGAGGCGTTAGCGGTTTGAAGTATATCGGAGAGTACGTGCGATAGGAAGATCTCGCCCTGGGCACTTAGGAGGACGCGAGGTGCACCATGGCGAAGTAAAATATTGTGCAAGAAAAAGTGAGCGACGTCAGCCTCGCTTGCCGAAGATAGTGGAGCCGTTTCCGTGTAGCGAGTTCGATGGTCCACGGCCGTGACAATTCCAGCGGAGACTAGTTGACCATCAAAGACAATGGACCATAAGGGTCAATACACCGACGACGTCAAGCAGTATAGCTGGGGCGTGAAACCGGCTGCAATAGGCGGCGGGTGAGACTTATATCTCTTTTGATGTTGGCAGGGTGCGCAGAGGTTGACGTATTTGGCGACACTAGTAGACAGTCCCTGCCAAAATTAATCGACCTCGAATGCGCTCGTAGGTTTGTGAATATCTAAGGTGGCCACCGGTTGCGTCCTCCTGGAAAGCTTGCAGATTCTTGAAAGAAGGGAATGTGGGCACAACTGGAAACCCATCCGGCACCATCGGTGGGGTGGTTGATACGGTGCAGCGTGCCATAAACCAACCGAAAATTTCGTAGTTGCCGACGTAGGCGGCTATTATGTTGTAGCGTCGAACACGATAAATAAAACAGTAAGAGTTAGAGAAGAAAGCTCTAGAAAAAACATGTAACTGCCAACAAGCAATTTATTTATGAGCAGTGATGATAACATCATAATTCAGGCATAAGCAGCAGTTATTGTTTCACAAATCCCAGCGCCCTTGTTCTTGTCTACAACCGGGTTTTCATATGCCAGTTGAACTCTCGTGTGCGTCATATTGCGCCGTGTTACGTACAAAGTGTACAAATAGTGAGCAGTGAAAGTTATCTGACAGAAACACAAGTACTATCTGAGGACACGGGTAGTTAAGGTACATGAATCATGTTTATATTATACCTGTCATCCAAGAGGAATAGAAGCCACAAGGCAAACATAAACGTTAAGACTCCAGCAGTTTTTATATTAAACAAAATAAATGTATTGCCGAAAAATCGGAAGACAAGTCCACGAGTAGCCCTAAATAGTCAGCCCTATCTTACTTTATTGCATATTTGTGTTTAATCACATTAACATCGCATTACTATGCATTTATTCACACTCACCTCACCATTATTTGTGTCATTGGGTGATACCTATCATACTTTTACCGCTCCTAGTCAGCACATTCAAAATCAAGTGATGTGAATAATTGCATATAGTACGTACATTAGCATATGGGTTTCAGCTGCTGAAGTGTTATACATGACTAACAATACCCAACCTTTTCAAATACAGCCTTAGTATTCTTATGTACCAATAAGCAAATAAATTCAAACCTACCGTCATATTCCACCCCGAAACACTACATATTAACAATTGTACCCGGTTCAACAGAAAAAAAAAACCTCTTTACTGCCAAAAGTCAACAATAACTATGGTAAACGCGCGGCTTATTTTGCAGCAATTTCAAACTGTAATTGTCTTCCCTTGGGGGGACCAAACTAAAGGCCCGGCCCCCAATTTTGGCTTTTTTTTGTTTTTCCGTACCCACAAATTGAGGGTTTTTGGCCAAGCCCCGGGGAAACCGGGCCCCTTCCGGCCCTTCCCTTTCCAAATGGGCAATTTCATCACCCCATAAGCGAAGGTTTTGGGGGGTTACCGCTTTTGAATTGGGGCACCCCTTTTCCCGCCGGTTTTAATAATGGGGCGGGACCCACTGCCCTGCCACTCACGGGGAACGCCCGAGGCGCGTTGTCCCTGGATGTCAGCAAGCCAAAGGGGGAAACAGGGCCCTTGGGGGTTTCCCTCCATCTTACCGGAATGGCCCTCAGATTTTTCCCCAAACCAAAGGGGGGTAACAACAAAACCTGGGCCAAAATTCCCCCCAAGGCCCTTCCACCCCTGGTTGATTGGGAAAAAAATCATCCCTTTTTTAGCTCCCCCAACCTTTAAAATTGTTTTGTTGGGGCCTTGTCTTTCTTTGAAAAGGGGTTTTTTAAAACGAAAACCCCTCGGCCCCTGAAATATGGGAATCATAAAATTTCAAAGTGGGGGGAAAGCAGGTTTCAATTTCCCGCCAACACATAAATTTTAAAAAAATGTCTCCAAAAAACAAAAGTGCCAGTCTGAAGGGTTTTAAATGCTACAAAAAGAAACGGGGTTGAAAATTTCCACTAAAACTTATAATGTAAGCAACAAAAATTAAAAGTAACAAAAAACCTGCGAAAACAAGCCCTTCACCCGGGGTTTTTAAAAAAAATTAAAATTTTCTATACAAAGTTTAAAAAATTGAACCCGAACCGTTATTTCCCTTTCTTCCCCCCTTTTAAGGGTTTTGGAAACCTTCTAAAACAATTTTGGCACAAAAACTGTTCTTTTTGAGAACCTTTCGGTGGGCCGGGGGGATGGGCAACACAAACCGTTTGTCCTTTTCTCCAAAACCAAAAAAATTTTTAAATTTTTTCCCCTTTTTGGCTAAAATAAAAAAAACCCCCCAGCCTAATTTTTCTCCCTTGCAAAACCCAAAATAAAAAAAAACCCGCCCCCCATTTCCCTTCTTCCTTTCCCCTTTGGCAACATAAAAACCCGCCCGGGCCGGGAAAAAAATTTGTTTTGGAATTTTGGGGCCGGGGGAAAAAAAACAAAAACCTTCCCTTTCCTAAATTTTAAAAGGAAAATAAACAGGACTTTTTTTGTGCGTACCCTTGGTTTAACCATTTTTCCAAATTTTTTTTTCCTTTTTTAAAAAAATATCCAATAATTTTTTTTAAAAACTTTCATTTTTTTTAAAAATTTTAATATATATATAAAAATATAAAAATTTAATAAAAATTTTTTTTCTGTCCCAAAAGAATTGCCTAAAGGGAAAAACCCCTTTTTGAAACCAAAATTTGATTTTTTTTAAATTTATTTACGCCCCGGCCCCGGGTTTTTACATTAGGGGGAATGGGGGTTGGGCCCCTTCAACTCCTATTGGGAAAAAGGGAATCCAAACCGTATTTTAAGGTAAATCACAAAAAGTTTGAGTTCCCTTTACAGCGGGGAAAATTTATCGTGGGGCTTTCCCCTTTGAAAAGAAAACAAATTTTACACCCCGGGAAAAAACTTTAAAAGGGGCAAACCGGGGGAAAAGTTAACCCTTTTTTTCCCCCTTTCCCACCATTTTCCCGGGGCTTCCCCCTTCCCTTTCCCTTAAAAAATTTCCCCACTTTTCCCTTTTGCTTTTTTTGAGAATTTTTTTTGGGGGTAAAAATTTTGTTTTTCTGGTTTCCGGAAAACCCCCAAGGGACTTTTTTCCCCTTCTGGCTAAAAATTAAAAAACCCCTTTTAAAAAGGGGCCCCCGAAAACCCCAAAAAAATTTGTTCCGGGCATTCCATTTCCTTTCTTTTTTTTTAAAAACCCCAACGGGGGGAAACCACCCTTTGCACAAATTGGAAACAAGGGGGGCGTCTTATTTTAATTTATATTAAATAAAAAAAATTTTATGGAAAAGGCGGCGCTCAAGAAAGGGGGTGGGGTTTGTTGGGGGCCCTTTTTTTTGATAGGCGAAAAAAAAAACCCCCCCCTGTTTTGGTTTTTTTTTTTTAAAATCCCCCAGGGGAAAAACAGCCCCCTTTTGGGGCGCCCAGGGCCCCTTGGGGCGCTTTTTCCCACTTTTTTTTAATAAAAAAAAAAAAATTTATTTCCCTTAAAAAAACCTTATTAAAAAGGGTAAACAAAGGCTCCCTGTTTGTAAATTTTGGGCCAACTTTAAATGTCACAAATCTTCCGCCGGATATTTTTTTAGTTTAAAAGTTTGTTTTTTCTGATTAAAACTATTGGAAAAACCTAAAAAAGAAAAAATAATCAAATTAATAAATATTAATCAATTAAAAAAAAAGGGGAAATGGAGCTTACGATGGTAACGCCCGGGGGGAAGAAAAGGGAAAAGCTTTTTCCCCAAGGGGGAAAAAATTGGAAACCAAAACAAAGCAAAAAAGAACCAAGGGGTTGAAAAAAAGCAGGGAAAAGAAATTTAAAGTGGAAATGGGGGGGTAAAAATTTCCACAAAAAAACAAAACCCCCAAAGGGGCCCCCTTTTTTCCCCGAACTTTTTCGGCAATTACTTTTTTAAAAATTAAAATATTTAAAAAAAATTTTGGAATATAAAATTTAAAAATTATTGTTAAAAGTTCCGGTTGGCGTAAATTTTTTAAAAACAGCATTTTTGAACAAGAAACACTGGATTGCAGCATCATGTCCCTGCGTCAGGAGCACGAATGTTACAGCACTTATTCGCCATCCTCCACCCAGTAAGCGCAATAATGAAGCGTCTCTCGCTTCACAAAGTAGTGGCAAGACAAAGCATTTTATTTTTCGATGATATAACCACCATAAATCGTGTATCCTCTGAACAGGGGGATCGCTGATTGCATATTATTTTCCCAACCCTTGTAATAAAACAGACATGTGTCGTGGACTCCCTTGCTACTTATTTCTGAAACTGGATTGGTCGCCATTGGGTGTTCACGACGAAAAGATTTAAATTCTGCTTAGATCTCATCCTTTTTGCCCGCATTACAGAATCAGATTTCTCCGAAATTTGCAAAAGTGTGGAAAAGATTGCTGTCTTTATTATTCTTCTAATTTAAAAACAAACGCCTCGAACAACTCGGTATAGGTTACGTTGTTACAGTGCACCATTATGGGTCTGTCAGGAAAATGCTATTTGTTTCATCAGCTATCCACAGAAAGTGGTAAACGGCTGCAAACAAGAAACATTCTACCCGACCGCGTGCATCCAAAGAAAGGCTTGATTACACATGAACACGCCGATCAGAGACAATTCTTATGCAGCTTTGCTAAAATTATTTTGTAAGGACGGTGGTTCGTACGCCATATATATTCTTTGCTATCTGTCAGCAAAGGGTGCTCGTGAGCTAGGGCAATAGCCTGTGCATTAGTTTAATGCTTGCGGTCTGCTTTGACAGAAAAAGGTAATGTCAAAATTTTCCCATGTAGCATGTATTTGTTAACAAATCGTAGCGCTGAGCATCAGCGTGTGCTTCCCAGAAAATTAGCCCCATTGCGTTCCTGTTCCGTGTTGGCACTTCCAGAGCGAAAGACATTGTTACTTACCAGTCCTGTTTTTGTCTCGCCATCGTTTCTGGACAATTCAGAAACGTGAAAGTTTTCACGCATAGAAACGGTTGAGCAAGAGCATTTGAAGATGCACATGTTACACAATGTACCCATTTCCTTAAATGCGTCAGCGTAAGCAACAGCGAAAACCCGTAAAAGACGCCCAAAGCTCTGATCAACTGTTGTCGCCGTAGCTGTGGCCGTTCTGATTTCAACTGAAGCGACCGAAGACCCCATCGGCGTGCAAAACCTGCCTCCACAAACCCCTAAACTGCCAAGTAAAACATCTTTGATTGTAAAAATGCAAAAATTTTGTTGGTTAAGTAAGATAAAACGAAGTATGTTGCCTATTTTTGTACAATAATTAGTGACTGACCATTTTTAGTTTGGATGTAGCATTTTTTGAACTGTACCTAGTGCACTGCGTAGCTTATATATTGGCTGATGTGCTCATGTGTTCTCAGGCACTCCACCAAAGTCACGTAGGCCTTGTTCGCACTACTTATATTGAAGTAGATGATGTAAACGCCTTATCTTAGAATAAGCCATCCACTTCAATCAAGACTGTGAGCCCTTCTTACAGAAAATGGTTTTTTCTAGTCATAATATTCCCATTAGGTGAGTCAACTTTGCCGTGTTTCGAGCTCTATAAGTTCTTGCTTGATATGTGGTATAAACAAATGTGCCTTCAAATTGCCCCGCCTATCTCGCGTTCATGATATACGTGTACACCAATTGATTCTCCTCTCCTCTTGCAGGCCGGAGTGAAGGGATTCGTGCACTCACCGCACAATGACTATGCTCAATGAAGTAATTTTGAAAAGAAAATTTAATTGAAGTGCACACACAGAGGTACAGTAACATCTTGTCAAGAACTGAAATCGCATCGCCAACAAACTGTTTTTGGACGTTATCAAGACGTATACGTTTAGAGACTGTGTATTTTGTTCCCACCAGGACACCTTAAAAACGCTTGAAACAAACCCTTGACTCTGCTAGTAGTATAGATTTATAAGTCTTCTTCGCATAGAAGCAGCATTTTAGAGATGTTTAATGTTATTTCAATACGTCTGCACGACGACGTTTTTTTATGGGTATGGTTCACAAAAAGAAATATATGCAAATAATGTGTGCATTTTCTGGTAAACAGTGGTGGCGCGTATCGCACAAATTAAAAAAAGCAACTAACTGATGAGAAGCTATACATGTGAAATATGCCGCAAACCATGCATTGGGTTTTTATGTTTATGTTTTGCTTTCGTTGCCCGGCTTCGACGGTCTGTGTTATCTGTGTGCTAAGGGATTGGCGTGTTCCATTCTTTCTTTCTATGCCGCATGTGTTATCTCCTTTTATAGGGAGAGCATTCCGATTTAACCTGAACAGCCTAGAATAATCTTCTTGGACGTGCAATGTTCGAGATGTGAATTGACGGTTCTAGAACCACGCGCGCCGAAAGATAAAAAGCCTGCAGAGCTGACGTTGGGGTATTTGATTCTGCGATGCTCGCCGACGCACGTCACTTTGATGACTGCTGCTTCGCCGCCTGTGTACGTTTGAGTTGTTAGTGGAGCACAAGTTCGCTCCAATAAACGCGCTTTAACTTGAAGACAACTGCCTCCTCTTTGGCTCTTTGACAATATAAATAACCGCCTCCTCTCCATTGTGATCCTATGATTTTTGTGGAAAAACGGAAAGCTGTGCAAATGTTGAGGACGAAGCTATTTTACTGTTTCCTGTCTGAAAACCACGCGAAAAGAACGGATGCCAATACTCTATTCACGCGCCCAACACACTTGAAAAACAATATGACGCACAATCTTTTTACTTCTAACAAAAGTAAATTTAGCAGCCAGCATCTTGAAGGTGTTTAGAAAAATTGGTTAAGTATTTTACGGCGCAGCTGAACCTTAGCGCTCTGTCACAATTACAAGCTATACATCGGGCACGGATTGTTTTTAGTGCTGAACTGGACATTAAAACAACATTTTTTGTATTGTATTCTAAGTTATTTCATTTGTGTAAAGAATATGACGCCTGATGTAAAAAGCAATTAGAGTTTATGCAAATTTATGGAAATTTATTATCACTTCTCTATATATTACCTCAAGCGAGACCTTTTTAGACGTAATCACGATTTCTTGGTGTAATGTCTGTGTATTTTGTTGTCTCCGAAATATTTTGAAAATTTTTACAAGTTAGTTCCTTCTTTTTTTAGTTACAAAGAAACCACCTGTGCAAGAACTGTGTGCAGAAGAGGAGTGCTACTGGCTGGCTGTCAAGCTCAAGTCTGACAAAGAATTTACTGCAGTTTACTACAGTGGCCCTCACGAAATGTTTGGGTCGCACTGGGGTAAACAATGAAGGATGTTACCTCTTTCGTAATATTTAGTAATAATGGGTAATCTTTGGTAATATTCTTTTATTTATAGTACATAATAACAGCACTTTTAGTAATATTTAGGCTGAATTGTTCCGAAAATTTTATCTGTGAGCATAATTCAACATTTCGCTGCAAATACTTATATTTTTGCACTAACAAAAATTATAAGAGAAATGTACACAAGCCAAAAAAGGTATCAATTGCCCTAAAGACTTCCTTCACAGGATTTACATTGCTACGTTGGGCCGAAGTGCACAAGCCGCCAGTTTCGGGTTTCACCTTCTCGCGTTTCGTTTTTTTACAGTTTGACAATTTAATTTTATGGGAACATATTGGGGGATGTGAAGATGGAAAAAAAAATGATGTGACATATTTAAAAAAAAATTGTGATGGACCACCAGAGAACCTTCTTTTTTTCTTGGGTGAAATCCCCCATTAGAATAAGACTCCACAGTAAGGGGAACACGTAAGAGCAACGTTGCTGGACAGCCACGTGGTTGCATTTTTTCAGGTAGCGTTCGGAAAACGGAGAATTATTACCAAAAGTGGAAGACAACAACATTTTTGTATATATTAAGGTGTGAAGGACAATACATTTACTTTCAAAAAAGTAAATAGCAAGACGTTCACAGCCATCTAAAACTACTGTAATATTTTTATACTGCGACTTAACATGAATGATTTTGTGAATATTTGCAGATTCCTTGGGTATGTTTTATTTATTAGCAATGTAGTTTTGGTCATTTGAGCATGGCGGTGAAGCTTAACATTCAACGAGCACAAAATGTTTTATGTTTTTATTTAAACCTGCTTTACTATAGGAATAAAGATTAAAAATGGGCATTCCAAAAAACATTCTCTTGAGATTAAAAACAATAAACAAGTGCATAGATTATGCGTTGTGATTACTTCTATTGCTATTTTTTTTTCAATGTGTGAAATATATTCAACGAACTTTCAGCAGAATTTAGACGGAAATTATTATCCTAAATTATTCCTGGTTTATTTAGGATTCATTGCAAATGTTCTCTTCGGCTAGGCTACAGGAAATATTTCTGTTCTAAAAACACTACAAAAAGACAGGATTTATGTTTTGAAATATCTATTGATTAAACTTTGTGCAAGAACTGTTATTGAGAAACATATTTTAGAATTTTCAGCCAGAGGTTCAGCTGCAAGAAAAAAAATGCCTTGTATCACTCCAAAAAAGCCTATTAACGAACCATACAGGTATTGTCACGGGTCACACATTGGAGGGCAATGTCCAATCTGCCTGAGCTCAGACAGGAGACGACGAAGACACCGAAGTGGCTGTAGCACGCGCTATCTTGTAGCGCGTAGCACGCGCTATCTTGAACCAACACGTACCTTCTTTAAATTGGTCCAGTACACCTCCTTGTAAATAGACCAGTTCCTATCAACCATAAATCGCCTCGTCAATTCTGCCACCACGAAACATTTTGATAGAGTGTGTGGGTCGATCATCGCCACCCTGGCCTCAGCTTTGTACCGTCCAGCCTGAACGCCCCGCCACGACCATAGCTCGACTACATGCCCCGCCTGTGTCCCCAGCCGGTAAGATGCCGTTGAAGACCAGCGGCGACCAGCTGCCACAAGGCGAATCGTAGATGATTCCACAGCCCTCCCGTCCGACGTGGCTCCGACAACCTTCGAAGATTCGTCGCTGCAGAAGACATCGGAGTGTCGGGTCCAGCATCGCCAAGCACGTCATCGACTTCTGCGGTGGCCGCAAGCGACTCCTCACTGTATATTCTCATGAAATTCCCATCCATATTACAATCGTCACCTCGCCATGGCTTCGACCAAGGGGGTGATGTCCCGGGACACACAGACGTGGGCAAAGTACCGTACTGCCTGGGATCAGACAGGAGACAATGAAGACGACCACGGGGAGGTGTCCTGGCGTGCGCTATCTTATGTCCGCCATGTATATTCTGTAATGAGTTTAATCTCATGTCCCTGTAAACAGACCACTTCCCATCAACTATGAATTGCTACAGCACTACTCCCGCCACGTAACAATATAATTAACAATGAATTGGCACAAGTGGCCAGCAGCTCAGTGTTTAGGAATCGTACATTCAAGACATCATACAAAGGGAGCAGCTAATAGGTCCTTGCTTACCATAGCTTTAGGCAGAGTCACCTAAATAGCCTCAACGCGACTTTCAAAGGTGTAGGTAAAAATTGTCGATGTTCGTGTCCCCGAAGTTCGGTGACGTTCAGGAACCCAATAGCCCGGTCTCCGGTTAATTTGGCAGAGCGCTGGCAGGGCAATGGTATTGAAGTTCTCGGAGATGGTGACATAATTGATGAAGTCGAGGCGTTCTTAGTTGATGAAGGGAAACGAAGAGTTTATAAACAGCTATTTATAGTAAGATAACTGGGTACATGGGTAGTAAAAGAAAACAACTTAGACAAAAGTTAGATAAAAAGGTATATAAAAAGGTAAATAAACACGTTTCTAAGTTACAAACTTAGAAAAAGTTATACAAAAGTTAGACAAAACTTCGAAAAAAGTTCAAAGCTCCAAGTGCGAACAAGTCACTAGTGCTTCTCAACTCCGTCTAACAATCCTATGCTCGGAGCCTACACAAACCGCTCCATAAACGACGCCCGTGCCTCTGTTCCTGCCACAGGACCCGTCTAATTGCCCGGCACACAGCTGTACCCTGGACTTCCGACGCGATCCTCCAGTCTATGTCTCGCTTAGCGGGCTCACAAATCCTAACCTAGCTTCAGTTGTCAAGACACCTTGTCTCGCTGGCAACTGCTCGGCTGAGAGCTCAGACAAGAATGCTGTTTTGCAGCCGAGTTCGGCCTTATAACACTTCGGTATTACTTTCTCTCGGGCAAACCCCTCTAGCTTTCGTACACGTGTTAGGGAGGGCCCAAATTCACGTAGACAGCTGTCACTCAGCCACCTCCGGAATATTCAATCAGGCGCGACCACCTTCAGGTCAAAAGCCGGCACGCGGGCAAGCAAGCACACGGCGGTGAGCAAATGCGACTGAGGTGTGGGCGTGAAAAGCACCGGCTGCCGAATGCTAGCCATTCTGACTTCGGCGCGCAACAATGGGAGCTCGCGGAAAAGCCGCCCCCCAATCAGGCAACGATAATTACCCCTCCCTAGTGCGCTACGCCAAGGATTCTCGGAACCTGGCTGGGCCCTCTGCATTCCTAAAGGGGATTGTTCCCGCGGCGGCATTCCGCCATCCAGACAAGTACTCTCCTGAACGCGCCGCAGCGAATTGTCGACGGCCACAGCGTAGAGTCCACAGTGCTGGGCCGCTTGACCGTGCGGCAAGGAACTTTTGTGTCACACGCGTGGCCTAGGCGCCTGGCTGCTGACCCCACGAGTGGACCTTTACAACTCCTCCCTTTAAGAGGGTTACTTCATCTCTTGGGTCATTCAATCTGAAAACAATTTAAAAGAGCCTCTCGGTTTATCTCTCCTTCAGCAATTACAGAAAAAAAAAACAAGTTGAGGGAGCTAGGTGTAACCACAAATGCGCCCACTAAAATTTCTGCTATTCAGTTGATGCGACCTCTCTCTCACCTCAACTACAAACACAACCTATTCTCTAGACGTTCAATTGAGATGGAATGCATTACAAAGCCAAAAACGTAAAAATGCTAAAGACCTAAATGCGAGTGAGAAAGAAAATGGGTCATGTCTTCGTTGGGCGTAAAGGCCGCAAACAAGACAACTCAACCTTCAACACTTAGGCTCGCAATAACTACAAACACACACACTGAATCCGGCACTCAAGAAGAGCAAAAAGAATAAGGACTGGCTAAGAACACGGGAATATTGGCAGCCAACAAAAGAAAACGTTACAAAAACGAAAGTTTGCCTTGGCGCTATGCGCCCGAGCAAATGTTCTCCGTAGGAGCGTAGCATGACAGCGTTCCTTTGAGAATGTTCAGCTGGGCATCAGCTCGCTTGTGGTGCACATAAGATTCAGTTCGGTGCACGGATCCAGCTACCACGGCATCGCATCGCGAGTAAACACCGCACACACACGCACACCACCGTCTGCCGTGGTGGTGTTAAGGCAGGGAGGCGATTCTATGCTAGCCGCCTCTAGCGATATTTTGAAAACAGGGCAGAGCATTTTCGTATTTCCCCTCTGCAGATGGCCCGCATCATGTGGCGTTGCAATGTCAATGCAATTGTTGAAAACTTTGTTCCTTGAGACGAACACGAACTCAGGGAAGACAGAGTGGTATCGCAAAAGGCGACTTCCATTTCTGTCCCATAGGCTCAGTGTCCATGCCTCTTTATTATCCCAATGTAAGGCAATGCTTCGTGCTGCCAGCGTGAGCGAAGGGTTGGTCTGAGCGGAATGACGGCCCGCGAATGCAACGACCTTGCTTGTATCGTTATTTCCTACGTACCGGGAGCACCGCAGCAACAACCTCAAAAGTGCCTGTTATTAGCGAAAGCCGCTCGTGCTTGCTGTGGGCATTGCGTGCAGCGGCCTTGTTGTATATTTGTCTATTTGGTTTCGGTTGCCCGATCACTGCGGCAGGTGGCGCCAGTGTTGTTTAGGTATATAAGCATGCACAAGTTGTAATAAAAAGGTCGTTTGTTCCGATGGGCACTCAAGTTGTCTAGTCGTTCATGCATCGGCGGCACACGCCGCCACTGCATTGGCGACGAGGATGCTCGTTTAGGAGGGTGCGTGATTTTCGTCATTTTCGCCGACTGGTTCCCTCGCCATCAGTGTTTCCGTACTGGCACCACCGCCCCCGTTCCTGCCCACGCCTGGCCGCCCTGCTCTTGCCCGGCAGCAATGGATCCGCATCTTCGAGAATTTTCTGCTCGCATCTGGTGTTTCGGACTGTGCGCCGGACCGTCGCAAGGCTCTCCTACTCCACAGCCTGCGCGTAGAAGTCCAGCGCATATTTCACACACTACCGCTTCAATCTTCGGCCAACGCTAAGCACGGTGAGCCAACTACTGATACAGATTCTGGAGCTGTCTAGGACACTTCTCAGACAAAGCACGAAGCGTCATCGTACGATACCGCTGTCGCAGCGCTGCATGCGCACTTCACGACAACAACCAATGTTGTGGTCGAGCGGCACCGTTTCGGTAGGCGCGTGCAGCAAGTCGGTGAAGCAATCAATGAGTACGTTACCACGTTACGTGAGCTTTGTGCTGCATGCTCTTTCCCTTCTCAGGAAGATTCGTTGCGTGACCAGTTCGTTGCGGGCGTATTATCTCGGAACTTGCGCGAGCGGTTGCTGCTTGAAGGGTCTTCTCTTTCGTTCGCTCGAGCTGTACTTATAGCGACACAGTTTGAGCAGGCAACCAATGATTGCAAGGAATTTGCGACTGCAGATGTTCAGCGCATAAATGGTCGCGGAAACACCCCGCCGCCCGCACCTTCTTCCGGCGACCCCTTGAAGCGGTCAAGCAGCCAACACACCCATTGTTATCATTGCGGCTCACACCGGCACAACGCTGCTTCATTCCGCTGCCCCGCCAAAAACAAACGATGTCATGGTTGTGGTATTATGGGTCAGTTTTGTTCAGTCTGCAACAGAAACGCCGCCCTGGTTCGTGAACTAGACGGCGAAAATTCGATAACTGCAGCAGTATTGGGCATTCTGGCTGTGACGACATCCACTCGTCCCGCAATCTACATAACAGTAGCAGTTGGTGAAACGAAGTTCACTTTCCTTTTGGATTCAGGGTCATAAGTTTCGATTTTGATGCATGGCCTATTTATGCAGCATGTTGAAGGACAGGAGCTTTCAGCTGCTCGAATTAGACTACTATATTTTTCGAATAAACCAATTTTAGTGTGTGGTTTCTTGTTTTCTGATGAAACGTACAATACCAGCACAACATTCTTTTTTATGTCGTTGAACAAGGCACCTCGCTTTTGGGTATTGATGTAATCAGGGCCCTCGGTCTGCAGATTGATGGCTAGTCACAACAGTGCCTTGAAACGAAAGCGGTGCGTACTAGCGCTCGAACGGAGCACACCGCAGTTAAGGCAGATGCGGAGGAGTCCATTTACATGCCATCAGAATTGGTCGAAGAGTTTGGTGCTATTTTTGATCCAGGTCTTGGGATCACAAAGAGTTTTGTTCACCGCGTCAAAATACGGTCGACAGTTCAGCCAGTTGCTTCCAAACTCAGGCTCCTTCCGTTCTCACTGCGGCCACGAGTCTCGGAAGAACTCCGCGGCTTGGAAAAAAATGGACATGATAGAGCGAATGGAGGCATCCGAGTTGGTGTACGCCATTGTTGTGGTTGAAAAGAAAGAGGGGTATCCGCCTTTGTGTAGATCTTCGACAGGTAAACAAAGCCGTCGTAGCAGATAGTTTTCCCCTCCCTCATACAGAATGGCTATTGCATAGTCTAGTGGGAGCAACCCACTTTTCCAAGCTTCACCATGCATCAGCTTACCATCAGGTCATGCTTCACGTCGAGAGCCGCGATTTACCGGCTTTTATTACACACGACGGGCTCTTTCGTTTTAAGCGCGTGTGTTTTGGGCTCGCGTCAGCACCATCTGCTTTTCAAAGTATGATGTCGAAAATTCTGCTGGGCTGCAGCGGCGTCCTGTTCTATATGGATGACATCATTGTGTTTGGGAAGGGGAGAGAGGAGCACATGGCGAATCTTACCGCAGTTCTGAGGTGCATAAAAGAGGCAGGACTCAAACTGAACACAAAATGCGTCATCGATACGCCGGAGCTTTCGTTCTTGGTCCAACAGGATCACTGCAAACTGTATTGTGCCGTTGAAGGAAGAGGTTGCTTCCATCCAAGACTCCAGCGCCCACTGATCCAGCCAGCCTTCGATCATTTCTGGGATTGGTCAAATATTATTCTAGGTTTATTCCCAACTTCGCTGACATGGTTGAACCAATGCGTGTCCTGCTAAGAAAAGGGCAGCGATTTGTTTGGTCTGACGAGATATACGCTAGTTTCAGAAAGACCAAAGACGCGCTGGTATCTAGCACTATACTGAGAATGTTGGCTGCATCTCTTCCCGTCTTAGTGTCGAAGGACGCATCAGAGTGCGGACTTGGAGCAGTCCTACAGCAGGTGGACGGACATAAACTGCACACTGTCGCTTTCGCGTCTCGAGTTTTTTCGCCAGCTGAGAGGGAATTTTCAGTAGTATCTAGCCATATGCCGCAGGTGGCGCCAGTGTTGTTTAGGTATATAAGCATGGGCATTTGAAATAAAGAGGTCGTTTGTTACGATGGGCACTCAAGTTGTCTAGTCCATTCATCGGCGGCACACGCCGCCACTACAGGCCTGACTGAGTTTGTTTTTCTGCTGTCCCAGCACACACTCATCCTGACATAACTCGGAACTAAGGTCTGTACCACCCTGCCAGGTCGTCGAACTGAGTGCGTCAAACCTTCCCGGGGCGACTCCCAACCAAATCTGGGTAATTGCTACAACGGACACTAAAGCTACGAAGGTCTATCTCTGATACCGGTTTGGCGAAATTGCTGATTGCGTCTTGCTCCTCTGTTTCCTCAGTATCTGCCTCCTCACTATATTTTTTTTGCTCCTTCACTACCTCCACGGAGCTTTTATTATTTCTTTCGCAGTCTCCACGCGTGCGGTTTCTTGTTCTCCATCATCCTCCTCTGGTACGCTCCCACCTTCAAGATTATCTCACTAAAATTCTATCTCCCTATCAATTCTGTCCTCTTCAATTGCTCTCACGTCCTTTTCCTTCTCCTTCTCGTGTTTTTCGTCCCTTCTCTTACTTTTTCTGCAAGTTCTCCTCAGTCTACCTTCTCAGCTCTCTTATCTCCCGTTAACTCTCTGTTCCTCCGCCTGATCACGGACTCCATTTTTTTTTCGCTCCGTCCCGTCGCATGCTTTCTCGTATTGTCTCTCCTTGCTCTTCTGGGCGAGATCCTGAACGCCGGACACGGATGTTACTTTCTCGTGGACCTTTTGAGCAGAATTTAGAACGCGGCTGGCCCCAAGACCTTCCTGCGCGATGCCAGTCTCCGTAGGTCCACCGAGTAGAATTAGGGTGCTGCCCGTGCTAGCAACTTGGGTATATATTATTGCGGGCCGACTCTTGCAGCAATAGGTGTACCCTTTGAATCTGCTGTTATACTGGACGCGCTCTCTGTAACGCTCCTCATTCTCGCTTCCGTTCCATGCAGCTCTTCCAGGGTTGAGCCGCTCGCCACCTGTGCGCAGCCACGGCCACTTATCGGGTTCTCGTGCGGCTTTATTTTGAAAAATTGGCTGCCCCCATGCAACTTTGCCCTCAGTGCATAACTAGGCCTCCTCGAAGGGTTCTGCCTTATGCGCTGCAGCTCCATCCCCAAACTTTGCCTGCGAGGCTGCTCGTCATGTTCGATCATCGCTTCATTACACCACTCTACGGTAACCCGGGACGTGCGTACCTCGACCCTCCTCATTCCAACTTCCGTCTCCACACATTCTACTACCGGCGAAAATAATAGCCTCGTGTAGGGAGTCACGGCTGCTTACTTTGTCATTGCAATATTACACTTCGAACCATTGGACGCGACCATTTAACTTCGGTGTCTCTATACGACTGGCTGGGTCTGTGTCCCTTTGTTTCTGCTCGGGGGTGTCCGAGCCTAAGGGGGTTTGCCTTCTCCGCTCTAGCTCCAACTTATACCTTCGCAACCGCTCTTCGGATTCGAGCTTCAGTATTTGTAAACGCTCCTTCGATTCACGCACTTGTCTTCTTTCTTGTCTCTCGCGCTCATCCGCTTCGAGCTTCAGTTTTTTCAAACTATAACTCCATTCCTATAAGAATAATTGCCTCAGTAGTAAAAGGAAAAACTTCAGACTTCAGTTACACGCTTTAGCGCCAATTGCGCACAGGTAACTCGCGCTTCTCAACTCCTTTTAACTCTGTTATGCTCGGAGCGTACACAAACCGCTCGAGAAACGACGGCTGGGGATGGAGGTCCCGTAGAACCCACGGCAGGAGCCGTCTTGGTGCCCGGTACACAGCTGTACTCTAATTTTCCGACGCGATCTTCAAGTCTATCTCTCGCTTACAGGGCTCAAAAATCCCAACCTAAGTTCAGTGGTCGAGACACCTTGTTTCGCCGGGAAGTGCCCCGATCAGAGCTCATACAAAAACACTGTTTTGCTACCAAGTTCTGCCTTATGACACTTCGGAATTTCTCTCTTTCGGAGACGCTCCTCCAGCTTTCGTATATGCGTTAGGGATTCCCCAAATTTACGTAGATAGCTGTCACTGAGTCATCTACGGAATGTTCAATGAGGCGCCACCACCTTCGGGACAAAAGCCGGCACGCAGGAGAGCAAGCACGCGGCGGAGAGCAGACGTGACTCCGAGGGGTGGGGTGAAAAGCGGCGGTTGACGAAATCTAGTCGTTTCAAATGCACAGCGCAATAACAATGAGATCTCGTGGAAAAGCCGCCGCGCGATCAGACGACGATAATTAACCCACCGTTGTGCCCTACGTCAACGATTCTCGGAACCTGGCTGGGCCGTCGGCATTCGTAACGGCAATAATTCCCGCGGCATTCCTCCATCCAGCTAAGGCGTCTACACAACGCACCACAGCGAATTGTCGACGGCCACACCGTAGCGTCGCCAGTGCTGTGCAGCTTGACCGAGAGGCGTGGATCTTTCCTTTCACACGCGTGGCCTGGGCGCCTCGCCATTTACCCCATGACTGGAGCTGACGGTGTCCTTACTATATGTATGAAATTTGTTCACGTGTGCTTTCTTACGTAATTCTTTACATTTCTCTGAAGCAAAATATCTCTTTTATTTTTTTACAAAGCACTTTGAAATTACCTTGACCATAGTGTTGTCCGACAAAATTGTTCTTACTTCTGTCCAGCTTGCTTTGATTATTATTTCTCCCATGGCATGTTGTCCAAGTAATGAAGGGAGACTTTATTTACCGGTAATAAATATGAATTCTCGTGTTAAAAGTTTTAATAAATAGTATTACAAATTATGGGGCAACTTGTCAGCATTCGTGAAGGTTGATGAATACTGTACTTCGCTTGAGGACACAAAGTGGCTTACAAAATTCTTACGCGATCAACATAACGTGCACAAAGTACAGCACTGTAGAAAATATTCTGTGCCTTGCCAGCTGAAGGAATTGGCGTGTGCTTGTCTTTTTGACGTGGCATAGTTCCTTTACGCACTGAAGGATACTTCTCAGCTGATCGATCGCTGGATACTTTTATAAAGTCCAGTAAAACTGCTCTACGTGTTTCATTGCGCGACAAAATACCGACAGTGTGTAAACGCTTTGCAAAGTCGACTGTGCTACCTACAGGACAGAAAGTGGTGTACATTGTTTTTATAATTTAATTACAAACCCAGTGATATTGATCAAATTTTTCATGGCCACGGTGGCCGCCATGACAGATACCAGGTTATTTATATATGTAAGACTTCGCAAGCAACATCTCTGGTTTGCGAACTCTTCTGCCGACCAT
This sequence comes from Haemaphysalis longicornis, assembly GCA_013339765.2. Lineage (NCBI taxonomy): Eukaryota > Metazoa > Arthropoda > Arachnida > Ixodida > Ixodidae > Haemaphysalis > Haemaphysalis longicornis. The sequence goes on from CM023454.1 coordinate 53,248,521, forward strand.
ATGGCTGCATAACATCAACGAGAAGAGTCGATATACAATCACTATGTCGTGCAGATGTACCAGCTATTCACATAATGTTGATCATCTTGAGTGGAAATCAGGCTGTGGAAAGAAAATACACAAAAAGGAACACCTTAAAAGCGTAAGAGTTAAGAGAAACGACTTTGGGCAATATTTTTGGCATCCACGCTGAAATACCAGTCCCAAAAAGTGGTAAAGTGCCAGTCCGCTAAAAATGCATCAAACGGTGGAGATGTGCGAACTTTGTTTTTAGCTGGTTAACGCAGAATTAAAGTAAAACTGTATGTAAAGTGTGTCTTCCAGTGCATGCATTAAGTCCGCAATGGCCGTCTCAAAAAGTTAGTGGATCGGTTCTACATACACGCACTTCTTTGCACAAAACATGATCTGGAAGTGTGTGAATACTAGCGTTTATTTACACGCCAATGCGAAATACTCTATAGATTTCTTCGTGGCATGCTTATGCGACCTCGAAAATCATGTATCATATGCTACTGGGGAGTGCAAGTGAGCAAAGACAATGTATGCTAAGCGCCCTCTTCCTTAGTTCATGCACGGCTAAGTGATGGTCTCTAAGCCTGTGCTTAGAAAAACGTTTAAGTGACATTTATCAGAGATTAGCTGAAGTGCATACACTAAGAAAGTACAGAGCAATAAGCGCTGGGGGTATTTTTTAGCGCTCAGATGCTCTTGCTTCCAAAGTATTGAATAACATCTCAGCGGCAGCTTGTGCTGACACAAAAAACAACGCGCCACCATTCTCAGCCACTTTTATTATGCGATTAGAGAGCAGCTGGGTGAAAGGTACCGCCACTGGTTTTACTATTTAGGAGCCTGCTTTGATGCGGAAGTGCTAACCCCGGCAATAAGGAGATGTATGTCTTGGATAGGGTCTCCTGCCTTCCGTCGAAAGGATATAGGAAAAGAATATTGTAACTTTTTCAGAACACAGTACCTGCCTTGTAGAAAACATTGTTTTTGTTGGTTACTGAAAAATAGGCTGGTTTTATCTAAATGCCATCAAACTGTTCCATAAAATAGCAGGTCTAGTCTAGCTAAGTTACCTTTGTCTCTTGGGCTTCAGAGAATGGAAGCACTCGGAATATGAAAAAGTCGTCGGCCTCTTCGAAAAGTGTAAAGTTTGCGTTGAATGACGTATTGTTGGGGTTAAGATTTATCCGGGTTTGGATTGGAAACAATAACTCGGATTTATACCGCAGGAAAAGGGCACAAAATCGAAAATATCGGCTGAGACCAAGCAGATTTGGGGGCAAGAAGAAGTTTATAAATTTATTCTAAAACACCTGGAACTTTTACCGGCCAATGGCCCGTCCTAATGGCACATTTCAAGGAGGTCTTGATTTGTCTTGCGGAAAGTAGTATACAATTTTTGTGAATGTTGGCGATCACTCCCGTGGCTAATCAGAATTTTTCGGTCTCAGGCGTAGTGAGCTTTAGCTTCATTCTGAACGATGACGCATGCATTGTTTTGTATGGTATAAAGAAATAAGATGTATGCATTGCTTCATAGATTGCAGCCATTTTAGGTCACCTAGTTTTAATGTGCCTAAACAAGGATAGTGCCTAGTGCCTAGAATACAAAGTAGTTGGACTAGTGGCATCAATCGCACTAGTCGCGATGACGTTGTATCGCAATGATTGATTCTGAAAACATTGTGGGTGCTGGAAAATGTTTTCAGATTTTTAAAAAGAGCTTCTATGCACTTCGCTTCACTCACTAAATAACTAAAAAATGTGTTTGCAGTACCCTGATATATGTGTATATATGACCCGTAAAAACGTTTTTCTCATATATACTCCCACTCTAAACGACAATATTGTGCGTTGTTTTTGCGCCCACAGCAAAAGTACAAAGAAACGAAATTGGACATTATGCATGCTTCTCTATGTAGATATATCCTGCGATTATGAGGCTGCAATAGCATGATAAAAAAGGCTGAGTATTGAGTGCCGAAAATTCGGAAGAAAATATTGCGGCTGTGTATAGTGCGTTGTTGCTCACCTAGAAAACGCCAGAAATGTTGTCTGGAGTAAGTACTTCGAAAAGGTAAGACCACTGACGGTCCCCAATATTCACACATCACCAAGTGACTAAGAAAGGGTGTTAGTACCTGCGGGAAGTTTGTTCCGTTCGTCGTTACCCTTAAATTGGCGCAAAAGTTTTATAATAAAAACTTGAAAAGAAAGTGCAATAAAACCCACGCCATGAGATTTGCATTGTTCAACTTGCGTAATGGGCGCATCCCGCAGTACTGCGGCACATGTTGATTTTAAAAGACGTGGTTATGCGCGGACGACGCAATCAAGAGGGATCGGTCGGCAGCACAGTCGTTACAAGAATGGCGGCCCATCAGTTTTCAATTTTTTCTGGTGCAGGTGATGTCTACCGTTGCCAAAGAAAGTGGTTATGTTTAGGCGAAACATTGGACGCCCTGGACGCATACTTGAGTTCTTTACCTTTCAAGAAGGAGGCAGAACATGCGTTATTGGTCTTGGCAAATATTATTGCGGACTCGTAAAAAATGAATGAGTGTCTTTAACCCCTCTTTGGTGCATGCGCGGTTTTGGCACACTGTATAAGTGTCTAGTAAAATTGACCCCGTGTGAAGCGGGCTTACTGTGCTTTTCTCAACTAGGTCCGTTTTTCAGCGTTATTACAATGTCCTGATTATGTACTAACGTTAGTGCCCCGTTTTCTTCCTTTATAAAAGCACGCAATGAAAAAGCTGAACATTACGAGGTAGACAATGCGTATTAACCCTTTACGGCCCAGCCCATAGCAACGTGTGGATTAACAAATTCGTTTACTAAGCAGCACCTGTTTCGATGTCGTTTTCACAGCACTGGGTAGTCACTGCGAATGCTTCCGAGACTCTATTGGTTTAGGTTGTTCACTCATTTCGACACCAGGGGTCGAGAAATCACTCAATAAAAAGGGCGCCCCAGCCGGCGCTATCAGGCTAGCCACCTTCAAGATGAAAAGTGATATTTTTTCTTGCTATTGTCGTATTTTTGAATACGAAAATTTTGCATCCCAAATTTTCCGGCGACCCTGTTGTTTTTTTTTTTGTTGCGAGAGAGCCTTCGCCTTCCGGCATTTGACGTTTGCGGCGTCTACAAATTCAAGGACGAAACATTCGGAGGCCGACTGCCTATCGAGTGCTTCATTTGAGCCACCACCCTGGAATTCTTACCTTAACAGCACGTCATTTTTAGTTACGACGGATACCGACGTAGCCCCCGCTGAGTACTCCCACCAAAAGGGGCTCATTGTTATCGACTCCGCAAAGTGCCCAAGTCATGTCCTAGGCCTGTTTAGCCGATGTTTACCTACATTCAGCCGAACAAACTCGGTCCTCATGAGCAGAAACTTCGACCAAGGAACAATAACCAATGGTAGTTACGTTTTCTCAGCACACTTTTTTGGGGCAATTTTAAGAGCATGCCAGGAATACCCGTACTCCGAAAACCTCATCAATGGCACGCCACTGGGAAAATTCACAAGAAATGCTTGATACCATGCGTCATTTCCGAAGTTATTTCCTACGACCGAAGTTGCTGTGCCAGTTGTGTACAAAGAAGCGCCACCAGGAAGATCTGTATTTCGTGAGCCCACTATTGTGCCGTCGAGGTCCTTTTCTACCGTTTCAAAGAATGTTTCTTCGTGCATTCTTTATCAGACATCGAGCTCAAAAAGTTTGTTTAGAGAGATAGCGTGGTGCGATTTAACTGCTGCAGCAATCGATACAGGCGACGTGGCGCACCTCAATTCCGAACCTGTTTCTCGGTAAATGCTCTTCCTCGCCAGCATCCGGCCAGGCGATATACACCACAGCATCATGGGTCAGAGAGGAAAGTAGGCGCACCCCCTCTAAATGAACAGACCATGTCAACACTTCAAATAAATACTCTCCAGTGTGAAATTGCTTACGTCACCATTGAGCATAGAACGTAAGATATGATACTTCGTGATATCAAATTTGAGAACAATCTGCCACTTAATAAACCCGGCTTGTCAATGCGTGCGCGCCTGTCTACGCAAAATACAGGTTGATTCTCGGTGCCTAGCTCCACGTATCATAATCTATTCGGTCAAGCTACGTCGGAGCACACCTACGACCAATAAACAAAATTCGCTCTAAAATATGAGCATCCAAGACAACGAAATGAAAGAAAGAGAAGAACTTCAACTAAGAACTAGCGTACGCTCTGCTCATTGCAAATAAATTTTTGCTTTCCAACAACCACTCAACCTCGGTCTCCGCAAAAAGATGGTTCAATGAGCACGATTGCTTCGAGCAATGTGAAAAAGCGCTATACCTGCTTTAAACCAGCATAGAACACCGCGGCGAAGTGCGTGTTGAGCAACGTCGACGACAAAAACGGCAGCACAGCCGATCGGAACCCCAGGCGATGTACTGGAGTCACGAAACGAAGCGTAATTAAATAATGGTGTTAGCATCAGTGAAAAACAAACCTGTGATCAAGAGGATAAAAGAGTTCAGAACACCTATCGCTGCGCAAACATACTTAGCAGAAGAAACATTTCCGTCCCAGTGGTCTACCTTACGTTTAAAAGTACTTCAAGCGCACAAAAAATAGCCCCCGCTTTAAACAGAAGTAACAAATAAATATAAGGAGTCTATAATGGAATGAATAGGTACACAACAAATTTAAGAATATTATTAGCACGAGATCAGACGCTCGCAACCTTGTAGAAACTACGGACAAGAAGAACAGAGCTACCACAGGACAGCGAGCAAATCATAACAACTGAAAACAAACCTGAAGAGACGTCTCCCACAGACGCGACCGAGCTATTTCAGTTATAAAGCTTGACGTGATGAAGGTTTACAGAAATGCTCTTGCATGGCTATGGTTTTAGTCAGAGTAGGAATTAACTGTACACCTAAGGACGAACACAGACGAGGCACACAAATTCAATTACTTGATGCGATTGGTTACATAAAACAGCTGCCCTGTTTTTTTGCCTCAACAAAGAGATGGTACAGTGACCACAATACTAAGCCGGCTTACTGGTGCTGAAAAGCGCCAAATATGTCAAAAAGGGCCCTAAACCCAGACGGGGAGATAGAAAATACCGGAATAAGAAACTATCAGTGTTTCTGCACTAATTAGTATGCCACCAGCATTAATTTTTTACTGGAACTTTTCTGTAGGAACATCAACATGAGTTGGGGACAAGTTGTTCAACGTAAAAACAAAGGTTGGTGTGATCATGCGCACAGCGGTCCACTACCGCCGTGTGACGCTAAAGCCAGCGTGAGGTGACTGTAATCAATATAACAGCCACCGCTGGAAGACATAGTGAAGAAATGCAAAGATTTCAGAGAACAAAATTTATTCACATCGAAAGCAAGACCAATCTTTGAGCTAACGGTTACAGGGTAAATTAAAGCTTCAAGGGTAGAATTATGAAGCCAGAACACCCATATAGAGTAAGCTTGCTGTGGAAAGAAACCTCGCGAGTAAAGTGTGATACAGCTAACCACAAGAATAAGCAAATGGTGAAGCGCTCAATAACTATGGAAACTAATTAACGGAATATTTTTCGTCTTATGTCGGATGAAGTGCTCCAGATTCAAGTATTATTCTCAAACAATTGTCGTGCGAAGTCGCCTACATGCTGATCATGGCGTAGTCAACTAACATATGGACGCGCGCATGATTTAACATCTTCAAGTGTATGTGCTCTTTACGTACAAATATATTTTGTAATATAATTCGTATTTTTATAAATTCTAATAAATGAAGTTTCAGATTTTGAGTCTCTTGTTATGTATTTTAGAGAAGGTTTACGGCACACGGAACAAGTAAAATTTGTAAAATAAAAATCCAGAGTTAACATCCCCCTCGCGATGGGCACGATCAAATGCAGAGCATTTCCGCTCTTCTCTTCCCGCGTAGACATTGTCGATGAAGTCGATGGGGAAACGTAAAACGTGCCGTGAACCCCCTGGCGCGGCTATGACGCAACATGGAGCGGCAATGACGCAACGTGGCGCGGCTATGACGCAACACAATCCAACACAATCCATTTTAATCCAATCCAATCCAAGCCAAGCCAATTCAAGCCAATGCAATCGAATACAATCCAATGCCCCTCGCAAGAGAGCGTTATAGCGCCGAAATCGCGCCACCACACGAACGCGTGATGTTGACGTCACGATCACGCCACAGATGTTAGCGACCGGAGCGCGCGCGAACGACATATGTGGTTTAAGCGCGAACCGACCGTGGCGAGAGAGCGCGATGCGAGCGCATCAGCAGCTTCTTGACGTAGTTTGAATAAGTCAAGGATATAAGGGGCGTTCGTAGCCCCCCCTTCTGTGTCGGCTTTGTGGCGCAGTGGGTAGAGCACCATGTACATTGCGTTCCGCCCGCAGGGTCGAGGGATCGAAACCAGGCGCCGGATAGTACTTTTTTTATATAGTGTAGGGGGACGGGTGCGGACAACGACGGTGCGGACTACGACTACGGACGTCAACGCGGGTGACATCGTGAGTTACTGAAATGCTCTGCATTTAAAAGCTTAGAAAGCATTACCTTTTCTTCGGGGTGATTTTGGAATTTCTCTACCGCATGCAATACCCCTTCTGTGTGTGTCCCACGTGCTACCTTTTTTAGACTACGCTTTAGCGGTTTGGGGCATGCACTCGGTTACTTTATCGCACGCTTTTTTAACGCGTAGAGGATCCAGCGGCCGGAGCACAGCACCCAGCCAATAATTGTGACTGTGTACATAGTGTTTCGATGGCAACAGACGCCTCTGAATGGGAGGTCTTACAAAAAAAGAGCTGCAAAACAGAGGAAATCTTCTTTATTGTATGCAACTTTTTAAAAATAGAATTTGTAGAAGCTTGTACCTTTCCTCACCGTAATTTGTATTGGTGCACAGAGACCAATATTTCAAAGTTCGTGAATCCAGCAGTTATAAAATGTTTTCATTTATTTTTTTTTTCGTTTCAGAAATCGCATTGCATAATGTACAACTCATGCAGTATCCAGTGGTTTTATTGCCGGCATGATCATACTTCTGTTTGTGCTTGCTAAGTTGATCGTTTACGCATTGGCAGCTCTTTATGTTTGCACGCCCCACAAAGCAAAAATTTCTTATGGCAATGCAGCTTTTTGAAATAAATATAAAATTAGAACTAAAGCTGAGGATAATTCACTACTGCTTGCCGCAGCATGCCATCATGTCAGAAAACCAGGAAAACAAAGTGCGAGGCGCATTGGACGTGTGCTCCAAATCAGAAAGGGAAGGTCACTGAATGAGCCTTCGAAAATGGCGAAATAAAAACAGGAAAAATATTGTTGCTAACGTACTTCAGCAGTCACCCTATGGCCATAATAGCAGATGTCAAAAAAGCACTCTTCGAAACTATATTTCACAAAAATGAAAAAGCTGGGGTAAGGTTTCCCTGCTGAAAAACGGCAATGAATGTAAAATAAATGATAAAATTCCGAAATGGCCAATGCCAAGGGCCACTTTTTTAACAACACCTAGCATGCTGCTCTAGCCTTCACGATGGAACACCTCCTAAAGGCAAAGATAGCCGAACTTCTAGACATGGCAAAAAAGATGCATAGTATTGTTTACGTCGTTCGCAGGCTACTGGTTTCATTACCAATTGATGAAGACAAACCTCTGCACATGTAGGCCAATGTGGCTTTCAGGAGGGGGTAGATGAACCTAACAAATGTAAACTAAATCATAATGAAAATACCTATCGGTTCAATGAGCACGATGATGATAGTGTGTACGACAATGTTGGATCAGAAAGAATCAGTACATTGCTGGGGATAGAAGGTTAGCACTCGAAAGATATGCTATGGTTTACAGCAGATAAATCGGTGTCAATAACACACAACTGGTATTTGACATTATCAGACGTCCTGCTAGTATATCTAGAATATTCGACCCGCTTTTTGTTCAGTGCCCTTCGTCTTCGGAAGGTATAATATTACAGAAGTTGTGAAAGTTGGGATAGCCACGAAACAACCATTTCACATCAGAAAAAATAAAGCTGGAAATGCCTCATGAAAGGAATGCAGAATCTGAAACATCTGAAACCCCTCGCATATACAGCCACAAAAAACGTCTATCATGGGAATCTTGTTGCATTTGCCGGTGCTATTTCTCGGGGATACGCATCGGTGGCGTCCGTCAACCAAAAACAGCGATGCATCAAGAGAAGTCAATTGATAGCAGCGAAATTCATAGCCGCTTCCCTGAAGACCCTAACGTTTGCAAGGGTAGAGCATATTGCTACCATGGTGGATGCGAGATTCGGTATGTACGTAAACAAGTACTACGTTGGGTATCCGAAAAAAAATATTTTATTCGACACATTTTTTTGTACTCCTGCCTTCACTAAACAGGTGGTATAAAAGGCAACTTTTGAAAATTGGCTTTGGGATATACGAATACAGACGAATTGTTACTGCTGGTGATTTTCGCATGTAGCAAAATAACCCGACCGACCTTTTGGTGCGAGGGGTCAGCCTGCGTATTCTGGTCGCACCAATATTTTGGTGGAGATTTTTATGCTGGGTGACTGAACATGACGTAAATGCCAAAGAAATTGTTAAAATAAACTCTGAATTGAAAGTGGAGGAAAGCTCAAATAGAATGAATGAGATATACGCTCACTTACCCGGAGCATGATAGTTATAAATGCTACAGTTGTTATGACCGGCTGCTACGCATCACTGCCTATGTTTCCCAAATCAAATATTTTACGACAACAAACCATATAGCGGAAAAACGACGCAAGGCTGACCTGGGCCATGGCTGCGTTTAGCGGGGACGTTCACTTTACTCGCACGGGAAATATACATGATGACGCTGATGATGGCTGACACATACCCATCGCGAGATTCAACACACTCCCGCGCGCGCAACGTTCACGTCTGCTAATAAGGGGTACAAGCAGCATCACTGAATGTTCTTGTACATGCGTTGCAGCGCAAACAGATCCCTTCCTGCGTGCTGTAACACGTTCCCTTTGGTAAATGCTTGCCCGAAGAACCCCGCTGAGTCGCACCTTTAACTCCCCATTCCGTTGCAAGCTGATGAATTGCTCCTGGTTTCTTTCGAATTCGCTTACGCTAATTTGCTGTCCAGCCTTGAACGCAGATTGTTCACCCGTCGGGTGGAACCTCGAGGGTCATTTTTCTTCCTAAGCCTCGTGATAGCTCTGCTTTTCTTCGCGGCCCGTATCCTCCACTCAGGCGTCATCCGAGAAGAACGAGCCGGTCTGAAAGGACACCTTGCGCTCTTTTAATAAAGCTCACCAGAGGACGTCTCTGTGATCTTCAATTTAATCGTTTCAAGGGCTGGTCGCATCTGAGAAAATCGCAGCGAAAATGGATACGCCCTCAATCCTAAAAGATTGGCTTCCGGTCCTTAAGGTCAATCCTGAAAGAGCTGCAGGGAGATGCTGTTCTCTTTTGTCTCCAGCTGTGCATGTGCGATCCTGCAGTTTTGAGCACAGCCTGGCGTCTCCAAAGCGAAGTGGACGTCAACAAAACTGTACCAATCCTTTTGAATGGATTGATATTTCATAGTTTGCAGCCATTTCCAGAATGGCGTTGTCCCGCAACTGTCAGCGTCATGGTGGTGCGCTAGCTCGTGCAAAGACACCCGAGCCGGGTTCTTAGAAAAGTATTGTAATTTCTTCGGATGAATATCTCGGTAGTTTCTTTTCTTTTTCTTGACGAGCTTGTTTTTGTGGTCGTGTTTGGCTCATTGTATGGTTCTCGTAGATCTTGACCAGTCTTCTGGGTCTCCTTGCAGTTCAGAGAAGTAAGCACATGTCGTGCAAATTTTTGATCTCCAGGATTACGGAAGCACTCATATCTGTGTTCGGGTGAAACCTCCTGGAGTACTAAGATTGATTCTAATCGGCCTTTACAAAGGTACGGTAAAGATCCACTCTTTATGCAGTCGGGAAAAAAGATGTGCTCTAACTCAAAATCACACCGTGGCACTTCTATCTATTTGTTCACGTCCTTAAATTCAAGTGTTTTGTCATCTAGTAAAGCGGGATCCACTAAATGGTCCTTGTCTGCGGCGCGCGTGGCCCCGTGTTCTTCACGGTTAGTTTCCTCTACGACACTAGGAGCTGACTCTGTGCTGGCTCCTACCTGCATGTCTTTCAGCTGAGGATCGTTTTGGGCATTTCGTAACGTTGAATTGTGTAATGCAACGATGGCTTGTTCTTGCACGGCTACTTGCGAGACGTTTCGGGACAAATTAGTCTTGACTATCTTCTCTTGTTGTGTTCAGGGCAATAACCTCTTCTTTACGTCCCGCGTTGCGTTAAACAAAACTGGTTCTTGAATCACCACCGTGGAGCAGTTGTACTCCGACGGACCTGGTGGCATCACGCTATCCCGAGTCGATGTTCCATACGTCGTCATGTGCACAACGCGGTGAGCACTCTCCCTACGTTTTCTCGGCGTGATAGACTTGGACGACCGCGTACCTTTCCGCTCCATCTAGAACAAGTCCCTGCGCACGCGCGTAGCCCACTCGAATATGCTCCCAAGCTACGGAACATTACGCGGCTCAACCTTACCTGTGGGGACCTGGAACGTTGCAAGGTAACCTTCGAGGTCGATGTAAGTGAGCGGACTAAATAGGTGTGACTTCGATGCGTTCCCAGCCGAACGCCGTTGAATACAGAAGTAAATGGGAGAGGGCAAAGTGGCTTGCTTATGTGTCATTGGTAGTGGCTGTCATGCCGGCCGAGTTTGGGACCCTCAAAGCATCGCGCAGCCACATGAGGGTATGGCATATCTCTTCTCGACACGCCAACGCGTCGAAGTAGTTCTCGTTCAGTTTGTCACACTCAAGCAGTTTTACGATTCTCCTTTCGATCTCGTACAGTGTGGCATCTTTACTTGCAAAGAAGTCAATGGCCGCTTGCAAATCATGCGAACATGGAAAGGGGACTTCCAGAAGCTCATTCGCTGACTTGAGCAGTCTCGCAGTAGCGAGGCGAATGATGCGTTGCTGCGGGCGCATCTTATCCATTTGACAATTACGGTCGGTCGTCACTGGACGCTCTGGGCCAGCCATGCCGACCTCCGGCTGAGAGTGCAGCAGATCAGCGGAAACAACAGTAAACAGAACGGGGAGCTGGGTACCTCAAGCTGGAGTGGACGTCGCTGGTCTCCTTCGTCGTGTGTGGTCATACTGGCCGGTTTAATGGCAAAAAAAATATTGCGAAACAACGATGCAAGGCAGACTTCGGCCATATCTGCCCTTAGCGGGGACGATCACTTTGCTCGAACGGGAAATATAAATAATGGTGCTGATGATTACTGTCGCATACCCATCGGGAGATTCGACAAACTACGAACACGACCCTTTGAAACCAATCGAGATCAGCCGAGTCAAATCCTAAGAGATAAAATTAAGCTTAAAAGGTAATTTTTGACCTCCACCCAATCAAACCAAAAAACAAAGAGAAAAGGCTACTTCTTTATTATACTGAAGTATCTTAAATTTAAAAAAGTCAGTTCCGCACACAGGACGACTGCAGTAATAAAAGCTGGCCAAGCAGCATGTTAAATTTTGTTTAAAAGAGGCCACTCTATATGGCCTTATTTCAGCCACGTTTTGCAGACAGCTCGTATTGACGCGTTTTCACAACTATGCTCATGGTATTTTGTACTGCAAGCAATGAAGAGGATAAAGAAAATGTTGACAAAATTCACTGAAGTAAGAAACCTATTTTAAACCAGTGAAACAAACCACGACACTGCTTCCGGCAGGCTGTGGGAAGGAGGATTTGCCATTTTAAATCATCGACATTAATAAGCGGTAAAACGGGACTCCTGAGAGAAAAACTAGTAGGCCACTTTTTTGAATTACTTTCACCCATATCGTTTGGTTACTTGAAGGCGGACGGTCGGCTTACGTGCGATTTCGAGGAGAAAGCAAAAACAAACTGTAATTATTGTCTCGTGTTCCTACAAAACTAACAATTGCGCCTAGGCGGTGCCGTACTTTTTGCTCACATACGCTTTCTCCCGATCCGCTCCGATCTCTCACTTAACACGCACACTCGCTGACGCTCAAATGATCCACTGCTTGGGCACAGTCCATCCCGCGCCGCGGAGCCAGACCACTTGAGTTTCCGGTGTAGGATGTCTTGGCGCCGGTCGTTTGGTCATAAACACCGCACACTGGACGGCGAGCAATGAGACAACCGTGTGAGCACGTTCGCCAGCTCGACGTAAGGGGAAACAGAGGTCCTAAATATAAACACAGCACTGATACTCAAAAAATCCACAATGAAAGCAAGATATGGGAGGGGGACGAATCGTTCACCTACATTCGGGCATCCTGAAAGGAAATAACGTCCTGAATATTAGCACCGTCATTTTAGAGCAACAGACACATGAAAAAGTTTACAAGCCTTGATTATATCGCGCATAAGAATACAAAATGCGAAAAATGCACAGGAAAAATGACGTACAAGTTAATGCAAGAGAACGTTTCTTTCGCACCAACGCTCACTGTTAATTATAAACACAGGTAACATACAGTATCCGTAGGGCCCGGGTGACATTGAATTTCGGGCCTCATACTCAAAACAAAAACCCACACAATACGGTAATTTCCTTATCTGTACAAACGTACAGGAGTGCCCAACACAATAAAATGGCAAAAAACGGGATTACAAACACAAGTGAATATATAAATATTAAATATGAATATTGAATATATGAATATGAATATTGAATATATCAATATGAAGTGCACGTTCAAAACCGAGAAAATTACGAGAATGATCAGATGAACTCCCCAGCTTCAACTTTTAACAGGGTGTAGCGCTAGCGGATTGAACGCCATGGTAGCTGCACGGTAGCTTTGTTTTCCTCAGAGGCACTGCCTTCTTCTGATGACAATTCATCGTCTTCCAAGTGGGAAGTTTCGTCTGCTGACGACCAACCCTTCATCTACAACGCGTGTGCTGTTGTTGTAAATCGTCTTCTTTCAAGCTCCCCAAGTAGAGCGACACGGTATGTATCGCAGGCAAACCTTAGGTCACTACGAGTGGACCACGATACTTCGCCTGCGTCTTGGTGGGTTCTCCGATCTTTTCCGGTACCCGTCTGACGAAGACCACCTCAGCAACTTCGTACAGTTTTGTCGGGAAATGGCGATCGTTGTAAGCGTGTCTACTCTCCTCTTGCCCCTCCAGGATGCGTTCTCGGGGCTTTTCTCGTAGCTCGTTGGGGTATTTTCATTCGATGTCCCGGTCAACCAACTGCTACAAAGCGAAAGCGTAGAAATCAGACGTGTAGCCGTCGAGTAGCTCAAACGGCATCCTGTTTGTCGTCTTGTTCCCGGCGTTGTTTAGGAAGCTCTCGATCTGTCGCAGCCTCCCATCCCAGTCACGATGTTCTGGGTCTTCAATATGCGCCCCAATGACCGGCATCAGTGTGCGGTTTACCCGTTCTACTTGGCCATTTGCCGGCAGGTGGCGTGTTAACTTGAGCACGTGTTTTATCGTTCTTTAAACGCAGAACTCCTGGAGAACATTGGACGTGAAGCAGCTTCCACGATCAGTTATTACTTTTCTCGGAAGACCTCTTTCCCAAATCATCTCTTCCATCGCTCAGAGAACAAGCTTAACTGAAGTGTCTAAGGTGGCGAAAAGTCTCACAAACTTCATGAGGTTGTACACAATATCCAGCAGGTATCGGTTCCTTTTCTTGCTTCTGACGATGGGGCACAAGGAGTCTGAGTTCAAGACTTCAAATGTTCTTTACCGGCGCAATGGGGTTGAGCAGCCCGGATTTCCTGCCCCGTGGCACTTTGTTGTAGATGCACTCGAAGCATTGTGAAATATGTCTCCTGACATACGGGCGCGTTCTAGGAAGCCAAACCTTCTTGAGTTTTGCGACTGTTCTGTCTGCGAAAAAAAGACCTTGCTGTTCATGGCACCTGTCCATAATCGGCCTTCTTATACAGTTGGGTACGACAATTTTGTCGGCGACCTCATCAGCACCCTTTCTCATGAGCTTAGAATTGCACAGCGCGTAACCACGCGTTTTCGGGGCCTCGTCCGCAGTACGTTTGTCACAGAGCCTCTCAAGTATGTCAATCAGCTCTCTAAGCTCTGTATCACCTTTTTCAACAAACATCTCGTCAACAATCGTGCCCGCCACCAACTCTTCCATTCGAGCCTGCACAATATTGTCTAACGTGTCAGACGGCTTCTCCACGGCGCTGCGGCTCAGGGAATCCACGTCAATCATGCACGTGCCAGATCGCTGTCTCACAGAGAAGTTGAACTCCTGGATTATGTCGTACCAGCGAGCTATTTGTGGCTTCGTCGTGCGTTGAGCATTCATGTATAATAGCGCCTGGCAGTTTGTCACCGCCGTAAATTGTAGATCTAGCAAGAGGGAACGCAACCGATAAACGGCGCCAACAATGGCCATTAGTTCTAGTTTAGATGAGTGGTGCTTGCTTTCTCCTTCAGTCGTCTTTTTGCTCACACAATACACGAGTTGCCACTTTGCTTTACTTTCGATGCGTTGAAGGAGCATCGCAGCCAGGCTCTTCGAACTAGCGTTCGTGTGCAGCTCCGTATCCGCATATGGATCCTAAAGAGCCCGCACAGGGTAACTCGTAAGCTGCTGCTTACTCTGCCTAAAGCTTTAATCTTGGTCCCTACTTCACTGAAACTCGGTGTGCCTCTTGGTGAGTCTGGTGAGTGGTTCAGCGATTCTTGCGTAGTTATGGATGAAATGACTGAAGAATCCCGTCATTCCAAGGAAACCTCTGACTTCGTGAACGTTCATCGGTGGAGAAAATTTGTTGATCACTCGAACTTTTTCGTACGCAGGGTGAATTTCATCGTTCTTCAAGCAAAATCACAGAAAGTCGACGCTATCTTTCCCGGAAGCGCACTGGGTCAATCGCAATGTCAGATTTGCCTCTTTAAGCGCCTTCACAACGCTTCTCAACATACTTATCAGCTCCTTCCAGTCCTTGGCGGCAATCAAGATATCGTCGAGGTAACAAAGCGCAACACTACCATTCAGTGTTCCATGCACCCTGTTCATTAGACGCTGAAACACAGCTAGCGCGTTTGAGAGTCCAAACTTCATTCGCTCGAACTGCCGTTTCGTCCGGCCTAATGAAAGCAGTTTTTTCTTCTGCGGTGTCCGATAGCGGAGCTTGCAAGTAGCCGTGAGCGAGTTCCAAAACTGTGTATAGATTCACCCCTGAAGGTCTCTCAATCTGGTCGTCAATGCTACGCAACGGGAATTTTTTCATGATGGTCTGTGCCTTCAGCCTTCTGTAGTCCACAACAGGTCGCTCTTCTCTGTTCTTCTTTGTCACGAGGTCCACCGGAGTCGCTTATGGAGAGTGCGTATCGGTGACTATCCTCGCGCCCTCCCCTCACAAATGATCTTAATTATGGTCTTTCTCCCTGTCATGTTCGCCTTGCAGGGTCGTATAGCGAATGGAGAGCTGCCGGGAATTTCTCTGCTGTCCATTTCGTGGAGAGGTGTACAACCCAGCTCATCCATAATTATTGCAAAGCACTCGCGGTACTCGTTATGCAGCTGCAAAAGTTCCACTTTCTTGATGCAGGTAGTACTGCCGCCTTTATCAACTTCTTGCAGTGATGTCGGCTTTCTTGCCGTCGTCAGGAATCCCTCACTACGCTTGGCATTCTCCAAACTTTCTGTAGGTGTGATGGCTTCCTCCAACACTTCTTCCAACACATGAACTGTGTTTGACATCCCAAACTGATGCCCTTTCTTGACAACCACATCCTCACATGCACTGGGAAAAATGGGCAAACTGACCCTACCCTCACACATATCGACCAGTACTTTCTTGCTCATTCTGCTCCCAATTACCAGGTCCCTTGAGGTCAGAGTCGGCAGACAGGGCAACCAAGTTCACCACCTCGGCCTTCCGTTCAGTGTCCTCTGTAACCCTCATGGTTATATAGGCACACAAAGTGGGCTACCGATGTTTAAACACGCAGTCACTTTTGCTCCAAAAACGTATGCAACCTTCCATGTTGCCGTATGTCTCGTTCGGCATATTTGTAAACATGCGTCCTATGAGTAGGTGTACTGACTACACCTCATCAGCAACCAGGAGAACAGGGACCATCTTCACTGTGACGCTTTCGATTTCCAAGTCGGCGCTGAAGCTGCTCAGTGACCTGGCTGCCGGCGTGCTGACGCTCTTGAAACCGTAGAGGGGTATGTTGCTTCCCTCCAAGTCGGGGCCGCAACGGTTGGCGGCAGACACCGGCATAATGCAACTGGAGCTCCCTGTTTCAACGAGGCCGACGACTTTGGCTCTATCGTCAACCACCACCAGATCCAGCGGAGGGCCATACCCCTTGCCCTTAAAATTGGCCTCCAAGTTTGCTTGTTCCTTGCAGTGGCGTTATGTGTGCCCAGATTTTCTGCACCGCAGGCAGAAAATCTGCCTGCGGTGCTGAATTTCTTGTGGTGCAGAATTGAGCTCACGCCTCGTTTCGGCACAGTCTCTGGCGATGTGGCCGTTGTTACAGTTGTAGCACTTCAGCTCACATTTGTCATTTTTGTGCGGCGGTCTTGTATCCTTGGTCGGGGGCACAGTTGATTTTTTTCCTGGTCTGTCTGATCCGGATCCTGTCCCTACCCGAACATCTCCTTTTTGCTTATCTTTTCATCTTTAACGCGTTCTTGTCTTTGCCTATCCACACGGGTATACTCCTCGATGTTGTGAAGTAGGTCGTCTTCATCGTCATACGGGCGACTTATCAACAAGGAGTACAAAGTGCTTGATCTCAAGCCTCCTAACAGTGCGTGCTCGCTGTTCTGAAAGTCGAGACGCACCTCAGTGCACAGTCGTACGTTAGCATGAAAGTACTCCGTGGTGGTCTTATTTTCTGCCCGACGCGTGCCTTCATCCTCTCGTACCTTTCTGCAGCATTCGTTTGGCTGACAAAACTGCATCGGAAGTGTGTCTCAAAATCTTCCCACAATTTTATTCTCGAACGACGGCTACGGAACCAATCCAAAGCCGGTACAGCCAAGAGGGAGTTCGAGACTTTGATTTGAACTCTGGCGGCCCCTTGTGCAGTGTTGGTGTTCTGTTCGGATTTTCGACTAAGTCGCAAGATAACTATGAATCGCCTTCAGCCATGAAGTCCCGCATTGCCTTACTGAGGTATGGCATTGTCTTAAAGCTAGACAAAGCACCTGCGGCTTTGTTTTGCTCAAAGATTAATTCTCCGATGAGTTGGTCTTTTTCTATTATTATTTTCATGAGGTCGCTCATGGAAACGTTTGTTCGCTGTCTTCCGTCATGTCACACCTTTTAAACGGTCGTTTCAAAGAGTTCTCACCTGAAGCAAATGTCTGAAAATCTCCAATCTCAGAACAAACGAATACCACTCTGGCCGTGCGAAACTCTCGCGCATCGACTCACAACAGTTGCTAATGAAAGTGATCAGCAGCGCACCAAAACTCTCTTTCAACACGGACCCACTTCAGAACGCACTTTGTGTTATATGAACATGCGAAAAACTCACAATTAGCATATCGCGCTCACTCCTAGCTCTCACTCCTCAGATAATATGAATGCATAGCTTATTTGACCCTTATTGCAATTTACCCACAACGCACTGGTCTAAAAACGTTAAGTTTCACATACTAAGAAATACGCACACACTGCAAAAGCCTCTTAAAACAGCACGCTCAAATGCTCGTTCTAAGTGCTCTCATTTTGTCAAAAGGGTTGTTCATCAACTCGCAACCCGTGGATGGTTGTTGCCTGTTTCTGAAGACGTTTTAGCTGCTGATGCTTTGATTGAGGCTGTCGGGGACACCGGTTGTTTTTGAAGGCATAGGCTTGGCCGATTTTTGAGTCCGATCAATTCACTTCTGAAAAACGTTTACGTGAAAAATTCGTATGGAATTAGGCGTTAGCATGCGAACTGGTCAGCCGTAGGGATTTCAATTCCACTTCTGAAAAAACGTTTACATAAATTAATTTGTCACTCTTTTATTGCGGTGCACATCTGGGCCCGCAGTGAAGCAAATGGTGTTTAAAAATAATTATATATAGCTGGTTCTACTACCACCATTTTAGCTTCGTATGGAATTAGGTGTTACCATGCGAACTGGTCAGCCGGAGGGATTTGTTATTCAGGTATGCGTTTTCGTAAGAAGGTGTTTTTTTTTGTTTCTTGTGTGCTCCATTACTTTTCCATTCTAGACTGGAATGTCGCCTATGTATCATATCAAACTGAATGCGCAATGGCTGGATAGCTTCTGGACATTGATTTGCTTGTTTGTATGGACAATGCGGCAGCGAGATTGTTTGGTAGGAGTTCTTGTTCTGAGACGCCGGCAGAAATTCTATGGCAGCTACACCATTCTTTGTCGTTTTGCAGAGCTAAAATTGTGAATTGATTTTTGCTGTGATGTTTTCTGTGAGGACGATAAAGTGATGGGTCTGTTTTTAAAATCGCTTGCGTGGCTCAGCCTGTGACGCTGAAATAAATCCTGGGTATCCAGCATTTTTTCCACGTATATTTAGGTTGAGGTCTCTGGGGTTGACGGGCTGCTAAAATATAGTGGGTAGGATTTGCACCGCTGTATCATGTCTGCTTTGAGTTTCTCAGGGTGTGGTGGGAGACGTTGAGCAGTTAGAGGATTCGCTTGCGTCGGCGGCAAGCATCCCTTGACTGATGTTTTGGCTCATTTAGTTCGGATCGGCTGGGCCAAACGCGGGCATTGTTCCCTGTATAAAGATGGTTTAGTGTAGCACTGGACGTTCAGTTTGTAGTTCTGGTCTGCTCGTTTTGATTCCTTGGGCACTTGGTGATGGATTGAGCTTGCTACGCCGTTTGCCGCCGTTACTTGCGATTTCTAGAGACAAACCACATATTTGCAATAAGGACGCAGTGGCGGTCAGGCCACTGATTGTTAAAGCCACATTAATGGCAGATTCTATTATACGAAGCTTGACATATGTCTGGTGTAGTCCCGCCGAGCGCCTCGCAAAAGGAGGCAGTACTGCTGTGGTCTTGTGAAATGTTAGCATAGAGTGAATGTGCAGGCTAGTTTGACTTAAATCGAAACGTGGGGTCCTTCGAATATGGTAATAGCGGCAGCAAAAATACGAGCTGTAATATAGCAAATAATTATAAAAGTTGCCAAACGTTTCCTCATGAAAGTTTTGTTTCGGTAATTTACCTGATTAGCTGTAATGACGCTGGAGCCACTTTCGGTTACCTCAGAGGTTTCTATACCGCGAAACAGTGTAATGAAGGGGACAGTTCGTACATTGTAATACAGAGAAAAATCGGCCGAATACTTGACAAAAACAGAAACACTGAACGGAGGCGGTGCATCTTGGTCTGTTTTATTACTTCGTGCAGTGCCTTCGGCAGTTTTTCTTTCTGTCACCTTAACCTGGATGCCGTAGTTTCACAATATTAATTACTACACCCATTAGAGACTTCTATGCGCTGTGTGACCCTTCACACGTCTGATCGCCTATACTCAGTATTGGCATAGAGAGTGCTGAGAATCCAACCACAAGGAAAGAATGTCAATAGAAGCTCCTGCATAAATATTCGTTACGCAAACAAACATAGGCATAAGACAGCATAGCTGTAAAACCATTAGACCCGTCGCAATAAATGCACCTGTGAAAGCTCTACCTTAGGTCGGCTTCGAGACCGACGTTGTCAAAGGTGGTCAATTTTATTCTGAACTTCTGTTTCTTGTCTTTAAATGGGTAGTTAAGGTGGTCGGGCAGCATTCGCCACGAAAGTGTTTTCAGTAATTGAGCGACCTGTTCGGCAAGGTCGCTGAAGGCTTTTTGTGCGACAGTAGAGAAACAGTGCCGGCCTTCCCCAACGAACTGCGTAACACGTCTCCCCAACATGTGGTGAGAGATAAGTTGCCCAATATCTCCAAGCGCGAGGTTGTGTAGGACTTTTCAGTAATGGTGACTCTTTTGAAAGGCGTTGTCTCTTACAATTTTTACCAGCTTCTCGTATTACGGATACTTCTGCAGACGCGCTGTCTAAAACTTAAATGATGTAACGAGTTTGAGAAGTAGCACTCGTTTATAAAACCCTTAAAACTAAAAGGTCGCTTGCAGTTGGCATATAAACCAAAACCCGGTAATTACAACATTTACGTGAACGACAAACGTAGGAGTGAGTAGTGTAAACATAAAATGGAGAACTTCCTTTCTCCATGCGAAGATGAATGCACAATAAAAAATGTATGCTGCAAAAGGTCTTTGCCGCAAATGTCATGAATTGAGTGTCTTTTTTGATGGAACAGATGTGAAAGTTTGGTAGGCGCTCTTTGCAATTTGCTTGTCTTGAAACTCTTGGACACCAGTGACAGCCTGGACAGGAGCTATCTGCATCGACACTTGGTGGCAACAAATTCCGTATGCCCAGTAAGCAAGATTCCATTCCAATATTCTCGAAAGTCCTCGTAAATATTCTCAACCACGTGTGCCTATGTTACTGAACGACGACACATGCTACTCGTTCAGGCAAAACACAAAATATTCGGTATCACTCTCGCACGTGGCCCGTCTCGGTGCCGCACAATTTTTGCGACGCCGTTGGGCAGCTTGAGTGAACTTCGTGGATTTGTCGTTGAACTCATGACGAATGGAAGGCACATCTCGGATCGAAATTTTCCTTCCGCTGCGAAGTCTTTCTAGAGGATCTGCTATCCTGACGTCATCGTTGTTATGCGTCAGGCGCGCATCCCAGCAAAGAGAAAAAACTATTGGAGTGAGTGTGCCGGGACAATCGTGAAGCCAGCTGCCTGTTCTGTGGACCAGTGCTAAAATATAAAACAGAGCACGCAGAAAACAAACACACTATAGCAAACGGTAGTAGCTTTTGCACAAAGGAGTTCATCACAAGAAAGCGGTTATATTTTTGTGTGAATCCATGGTCGCTTATCAGAACTGTCACATCTGCGGCATAATGTACACGTGTCTAACTGAACGGCATGTGCTGCACGCTGCGTGGCCAGTAAATTCGAACCATACAGAAACTTGACAGGCTGACAATGTCTTTGTGCGTATCGATCGAAGACGTCTGTCCGCACCTCGGCTATAACGTGTCGGGCGCTGCCGTGCAGACGTCCGTATGACAGCCGATATATTTATGCCTTTTGGAGTTATTTTATGTCGTAAAACACACTACACTGTTTTTCGAGTGCTCAATATGTTTGTTATGTTGTAAAAGCATTCTAGGTGTGTTGCTCGGGGTAACTTCAAGTTAGTTACCTTAGGATGGCTTATACAGCAAGCAGCCCTTTACTGCAGTCTGCCCCAGCCGCTATCTCGCACTCGTTTTTTACCTCTGGCACCAAGTATCCCCTGATCAACCCACCTAATATTCGCGCTGATTCCAATTATCTCACGCCTGCCTACAACATCAGTAGACCTGAGCCGTTTTTCAATCCAAAAAATGTAATACAAACATACCGAAGAAGTGAAGCACGCACGCACGTTATTCGGAGAGGCCAGCCCGCATACCACACGCATGCCCTGATGCAGTAGTATAAATGAACAGGAGTTACCAAGTTTACATACGAACAAAAAGAAACACTTTCGTGCGTCGGAACACATCTCAGCAGTTTAATGCTACTAATATGAGTTGTGTGAGGTCACGGGCTTCGAGACCCCTCTCAGCTAATTTACAGTTACGAGTCACATGTGTATACGGTTTGCTCCCACCAGTTGTCGTAATCCGCAGCACCAATTCTAGATTCTCCAGTCGCACAAGAGACAGGCCACAGTTGAAGGAGAAACGTTCATATTTCCACATTATTTTGCATCACAAAGCATTCTCCTTCAACCGGCGCAATGAAGTGAATGGTATATGCCGCACCGCACAACTGCGCAGTTGTTCAATCGGTGTTCGCTAGAGTCGGCGCTCTCAAGGGGACCGCCTCTGCACGCGGTCCCCGCATTCGGAAGAATGCAACCGGTGCGCTACCACGAACACTATGGCTGTTTTGTGTATATTTTCTTTACTCGCCGGTAAACCGCTCGTTAGTCCCGATGCGTAACTCTAATCGTTGTGGTTTGCTCCTTCACCTCTTCGCTTCTCGGACACACCATCAGTGTTGCTCTGCCAGATCAAATATTTACGTACGCAATTTTGTCACAGCCTTGGCAGCTAGGTTTTTATACCCTTCGCTTTGGTCTGCAATACACACTGTTTAAATTTACCTCTGGCTACCCGATGTTAGAACTGGGCACCTCTACGCAAGGCAGCAGCCACCAACCAGGCTAACATGACTCGGTTTCCTATCGCCACCCGGCTGCAGAATAACGCGGATCAATGCCGTAGCACTACACTGTAGTGGTCGCACCGGTATGCTGGAAGGGGAGCTCGCGCCACAACCATTAATAAAATGCAAAAAATGAATAGTTGTAAGCAACTTTGCCAAATCACAAAACCCTAGCTCTGCTCGGTGCGTGAGAAAGTATAAGGCGCCGCGAGTGAGTCCCATGTCAGTGTGGTGGGGCCATGTAATGTTAGAGGTCACAGTTGATCGCACCTTTAAAGAGTGGTTGCCGTTGCGCAAGTGATCTCGGAACGCGCCCGGCATTGGGAGGCAGCGGCGATATTTTATGAATTCACCCACGCAGCACAGCCAGTCCGATTCTTGACTGGCCAACCTACGGCTGTTCTCCGGCAATGTTCGGCCATGTGCAACGAATTCGCCAGCGTTGAACTTAGGATAAACTGTTTGAAAAAGGCCACCATCCTCTCCTCACGTTTTCTGCAACCATGTTCAAAAGTTGGTCCCCTGTCGCCGTTAATCGTAAACACGGTTTTCACCTGGGCGAAAGTTTCTCAGAAGGTATCTGGAGGTTTAACCACCGCCGATGAACAAAACTTGCTCCAGAAACGTTCATTCAAAAGACAGGCGGCAGGTTTCCTGCCTGCGAGTACGCTTTTCTTGCTTGAAAGTGGGTTTACAAAACATGGTCAGTTTGTGCTCGGCCACCAGGCGACCGCTTTGCTTCTGCTTGCCGGGGAACACGTGATAAATGGCTCTTATCTTGTTCTAGAGTACTCCTGTTTCGTCAAAGGCTGTTGTGCAAACGTTGTTTTGGAAACGTACGTTACACAGTCCGCTTATGAATCTTCACGCTTCTGCTCTTCGAAAGGTAAACGGCTAATATCTGTCACAGGTCTAGCACCGCCCGTGCCCAATCACCGGAATTGCGAAGGTCATGCGTGGGCTTGCGCTCAGCCACCGAAAAGTGTGCTGTATATACATATACACTCATGGACGAATGAATGAAAACACAAAAATATAAAAGGAACGCACTAGATGAAAGAATACGGATAGTGAGTGCAAAAAGACGGCTCGCTAGTGGTATATTTGGAAAGACACATTTTCAATCTTTGTTACTGTTATATAGCGCGCGATCATTTCACTTGCATGGAAAGAAATTGGGCTATTTGTGTGTTTTGGTTCATATTTTCGTGTTCGCGTTACTTTTGTCCATTATACGTCTTAGGCCATTCTTTAGACTTGAAACCAAAAATAAATGTCATTTTTTCGACTAAAGAAGCAGTTGCGTAAAACAACTCGTGTTTTGCGAGCTGCATAGACACCGACCGCCTTGGTATAGAAGCTGACCTCAATGGTCTAGTAATTTTTGGTACAAGTTAAGAACGTAAGCTTTGTGACCAACCGCGACGCCGAGGAGGTTAACGATCAACGCTCCGGGCGCACAACGCATATTACCTACAGTAAAAAACACCGCCCTCTTGGCATTTCATTGGCATTCTTTTTACTTTGGGACGTGGAAATTACTGTATGCAGAATGTGATGTTATGAGGTTTCGGAGACGCGAGACGAGGTACTCGGAGGGACAGATCAGGGACTGCAGCACGGGGTTTCGTAACTATGCGAGGAAGAACATTTATGACTGACAATAAAGATGCCGGGAGGCGCAACAGAAACGGACACAGAGTACAGTTGAATTGTTGAGGTGGCACAAATGATGCGGACAACGAAACAGTCCAATTCGTAACCGATAAACAAAGTGGAATGGGTGCAGTCTTACGATTCAACAAGTCTCGCTGTGGTTGCAGAGGCGAAGTGTTGACATCTGTGTTGTCAGTTGAAGCAGCGGATGCAGAGAGCTGCGGCACGATGCTTCCTCGGCCTGTTGTGGAGGGTGCGGACGTGGTGCCTGACTGTCCGGTCGACAGACGCAGGACACCGTGGTTCTGGCCGTCCGGTCGACAGGCCGCAGAACCTTAAGACTTGATCACTAACAGCGAGTGCGCTGCGCTGCCCTCCGATTCTCAGCGTCTTCTTTCTCCTCCTCTGCTTTCCTCTTCGTCATCACGATACCATTCAACCATCATTGTCTTTGTTGCACGGCACACCTCTAGTGGATTGTCCATAGTTTTTTTTTTATTTTTACACTCTATCGCATCACAATACTCCCCCCTCAAAGAAAGTTGCTGGGGCAGAGCCACACACACTTTCAAAAATAAAAATAAAAAGAACAAGGTCACATTCTAAGAAGTGTCTCGGAGTCTCGTCACAGTCATTTCTAACTACTGAAACTCGCACTAAAGTTCACAGGTTCATCCTGAAGGGAAGCATCAGAGAAGAGCATACAAGTCCGAAGTCAGGAAAGGGGTCGTGCCGTTGGAAGCCGATTGGTTCAGCACATCTTCCTTTCTCCTATACTTCCAAAGGAGCTGACCACGAAGTTTCACATGTCGTGCCCTCATTCGTGACTTGTCTGTCTTTGGGTTACCGTGTGCTCCTGGGACAGATTTGTGCCCATAATAAATTCTCTGTTCACGCGGGCTGTTTGTTCGCCCTTCCGCATCCGGTTTCTTCTGAGATGAAAGCGGTTGGCGGCCGAAACTCCTGAAAGTTCTCACTTGGCGTCGCTTAGCTCTCGGCTGTCTTGGAACCCTTCGTTCTGTTACACCGACGGAGCGCGTCTCACGTCGATTTAGCATGCCAGCTTTGCGCTTGAGTACCCTCCGCTTCAAGAAGAAAGGTATGCTTAACTTCCTCCTGGCGCGTTTTAGGCTCTGCTGTACTTCACGGCTTTTGTGGTTGTTCGAACCCGAGGTGTAGGAAGGCCTCTTCTCTTTTTTGGGCTTGTGTTTGCCTTCCATCATTTTCCTCCACTCTGGAGAAAGTTTGGATTCCTTTGGGTCTGGCTGTATTGAATTTCAAAACACTCAGTTCTGGAAGCTTCAGAACCTTTGTAAACTGAGAAAAACGGCGTATCTTTTCGGGTGATCGCTGCGCCTATAGCTGCACTTTCATTCACCACAATTTCTGATGATTCGGAGTCAACATTCAGAGATTTGCCTTCTGGACACCTAGCATGGGCCTCTTGAGGCACTAGTTTGCTTTCGAACTTGAAAGTTGGTATCCATGTGCTAAAAGTACTCTCATTAGCCGGCATTTCGCCATCCGGTTAGAGTCCTCCTCCAAAGGTTTCTTGAGCTGAACTTTCGACACTTTCTGGCCTGGAAAGATGCACCTTGCTGTCTGGTTCACAACCGTCTACCAACTTGTAATGGCCTGCCATCGTGTTGGCAACCAAGTAGGATTCAGCCACCTTTCTCTTATACAGGTTTTCGAGAACTGCTAACTGGCGGTTCAGGTCTGCTAGCTTTCTTTCGTGGGCATCCCTTAGCGCCTGCTCTTCAGCCTCGCGCTGTGCTTTCAACTTTTCTCTGTCTTTTTCGCGTTGTGCTTTCAATCTGGCACGCTCACTCTCAACCCACGTGCGAAGTTCCGGCCCTTTGAGTCCCAGCCGGACTCCATCAGCAATAAGCTTTTCCAGTTCCTCGAGCCCCATGTTAACAATCACAACCCTGTAGATCCTTTCCACTTGTCTGAGCCTGACTCTCCAAGTTGTTATGGGAGAGTCCTGTCGCGGACGCCACTTTGTGATGTTATGAGGTTTCGGAGACTCGAGACGAGGTACTCGGAGGTACAGATCAGAGACTGCAGCACGGGGTTTCGTAACTATGCGAGGAAGAACATTTATGACTGACAATAAAGATGCCTGGAGGCGCAACAGAAACGGATACAGAGTACAGTTGAAATGTTCAGGTGGCAGAAATGATGCGGACAACGGAACAGTCCAATTCGTAACCGATAAACAAAGAGGAATGGGTGCAGTCTTACGATTCAACAAGTCTCGCTGTGGTTGCAGAGGCGAAGTGTTGACATCTGTGTTGTCAGGTGAAGCAGCGGATGCAGAGAGCTGCGGCACGATGCTTCCTCGGCCTCTTGTGGAGGGTGCGGACGTGGTGCCTGACTGTCCGGTCGACAGACGCAGGACACCGTGGTTCTGGCCGTCCGGTCGACAGGCCGCAGAACCTTAAGACTTGATCACTAACAGCGAGTGCGCTGCGCTGCCCTCCGATTCTCAACGTCTTCTTTCTCCTCCTCTGCTTTCCTCTTCGTCATCACGATACCATTCAACCATCATTGTCTTTGTTGCACCGCACACCTCTAGTGGATTGTCCATAGTCTTTTGATTTTTACACCTATCGCATCACACAGAACGTTTGTCAGCAAGCTTCCTTGCTCGTACAAGCCACCTAATACTAATGACTATGCTGAAATATGTATACTATAGTGTCTGTATTTTGGAGCATTCATCGCGGTAGCAGTAATTACATGCAACTGTCCAATGTCATGCCATCAAGAAACCCTTTTCGTTCGCCGTCTGTGTTGATGGAAAGAAGTAAAAATCGTATGTGCTATTGAACGAGCTCCTGGCTTTAGCACCCAAGTAGCAGCCAAGTAATGCGCTAACATGAGCCCGAATAGCGGCGAAAGCTCGTGGCTTCCTGGACTGAGAAAAGGCCACCCACCATGTTGTTTTTCTTTTTGTCGATTTCAGTGAAATATAGCTTGCACAAAATGTGCTGCTCGGCGGATGTTAAACATGACAGCAGATGTATGTACCGATAAGACGTCCTACTAAAATAAATTGCCGAAATTCAGGTTAGAGATGACGTTTTTTTGCGCATCAAGTTTAATTATGAAGGCACCGATTCATTAATCAGAACTCGTGGGCGTCCTAAATTTTAGTTCCCTCATCGTTTCTGCAGAAGGTGAAGTGGTCCTAATGTTATTTTTACAAACCCTCAGACGGGACCAGTAAGAACAGTGCATAATTTGAGCGTACTTGATTATTCCCCTGATAAAAAAAAAAATAAACTGGCACGTAAAGTTCTGTGATTGTTTCATTTATTATTGATTATATGGCTCAACACGCCGACGCTACGCAAGCGACGAGGCGCGCTGTAGTGGAAGACTCCGGATTAATTTAGGTCACCTGGGGTTTTTCAACGTGCGCTGAAATCTCGATAACGCGGGCAATTTTGTTTTTTTCCGCTACCAGAAGTATAGTGGTATGACGAAGTCAGCAATGCAGTTTCAGCGTTTTAGAAGAGCTAGCTCTTTGTTTGATTTCTCATACGTTTGTTTGACAGCATATATAACTTCATGTATATATAACTAAACTAGCATATATAACTAAACTAGCTTTACCAAAGGTTATTGTTTAGAGGAACACGTTTGTTTGGGGTTCTATTACCTAATATGCGCAATCACCGGGATGAGTAAGCTGTCACGCACACACAAAAAGCCACAGCTAGCGGCCGCTTAAGCTACAACTGCCAACCGGCCACTACAGAAATGACCCCGCCTGGGCATCCCGATGCTGCATGGACCAGTTCCAGTTACTTTAGAATGACCTACCGAAACGTGAGGAAGCCTCAACATCGCTCTCGTCAAAGACTACCTGCATGCATTGGACGAGACGAGTATGAACTAAACAATCACCTGTCTGTCACTTTTGTAGTGTTCGTTAGGACGTTCAACCTGTACTGTGTGCTGAATCTCAGCGTGCGAATAGGTTCGCAGCACTCCACTGCGGCTGCGACAAGGGCTGCGAAGGCCTTGCCTTTCTCCGTGACCGCACTTTGGGAAATGTTTGTGAACGTTTGAACTATGGGCGCGCTTGTGCGTCTTTCAGACTTGCATTTCTAGAACTCATAGTGTATGTATGCGTTTTTCTGTGCTGGTGCATTCATTCCTTTTCGTCATTTTAATTCATCAAGCCATCTTGCTTCCAGGCTGTCTTCACTGTATAATAAAGGTATTCTTCCCTCCCAGTTTTCCTCGCAGAAGTTACGAAGAAAACACCCGACAAAAAAAGAAATGCCATTGAATAGTCCTGTGCGAGTACTGTAAACACTCACATAAACGCTGTACCTTTTACGAGAAGTTATAGTTTTACCAACCAAGTGGTTGAAAAACGTAAGGCGAGTGACCCCTGCGACAAAGATTTCCCTCGGTAATGAATACACACCCTGAAGCCTCAGATCACACCTTCAAATGATTGAACCAACATTACTATCCACAAACGCGCGATCCGAATGATTCCGGACTCCCACGGAAGCCTGCGCTGAAGCAGGCCGAACACAAAATTTTGTCTGAGCTGAACAGCATTGTTAAGCACACGTGAATTTTCATTTGTCTGGTTTATGCCGAGATAATTCCACGACACAGCGTTCGACGCAGGGAAATAGAGCCAGAGATAGCAGCAGGTAAGAGAAGTCCGAGAAAAAAAAGCTAACATAGGTGAAATGGAACATTCCTTCCCCCCGATTCAAAAACTTTCACTCGTCATCATCATCACCGTCCCAGGTTTGTTCAGGGCACCGTCATGCACCAAAAATAAATTCTGATTGGCGTAGATCATCGGGATCAAACAAGTAGCAGATCAAAAGAGACTGTGAACGAGAAGGCAGCGATCAAGAAAGTTGAAATTAGTATTTCTATAGAGTGAATTACTTCTTCACACAAAAAGCAACGAAAATTTGGAATGAATGATTCCCTAAAAATTGACAAAATTGGCAATGTTTCGTGATCACTTTGCACGAAAATATGGCACTGCGTATGACGTTGCGGTCCTTTCCGATCAGCTTTCTATGTAAACTGGAAAACTTATGTACACCGAAAGCAATGACAATTTTGTATAAATGATTCCTCGAAGATTAAAAATTTGGCAATTTTGTGTGATCAACCTGAATGAAATTAAAAAGTCGAAACTCTGTTCACTTATTGGCCGGTTTGGCCAATGCATGAGCAGAGATGTAATTCAGATGTATTTTTTTTATCAACGAGTGCTGATGGCGTGGTCGACCGTGGGTGCGTGTTGTCCATGTTGTTATTCTTGTTTTTATTGCGATATATACCAACGTAAAATGTGTTCGCCCTTCGTCGATAAAGCTTGCTGGCCACTTTCGAACCACGTGAGGTTAGGGATAAGCTGAAATACAGCGGCAAATGATCGAAGAACGGCGGCTTTTTCCTGTGCCCGGACAAAGAAGTTCGGTAAGTTCTTTTTTCTTGGACCTTTTTTAGTGCGACTAAGGTTCGTTGCCAGAAATGTGTTATTGGCTTCATTTCTAGTTTTCGCGTCAGTCTCACGGTGTGGTTCGTGCAAGCTAAATGCAACTTACTGACGCTGGCGCTGCTCGGTATGTGTAGCTTTCCTGACGGACAGGTGATGGGTGGAGCGGAGGGCCTTAGGAAGGTTGAAATATTTTCCGCCGCTCTTGATGGCATCGTGAGGAATTGAGGTGTTTTGTACCGTATGCGGTTTTTATCGCATTAGGTCTGTTTATATATATGGCCGTGCGGTTTCACCGCACTTTGTTTTATTTCGATAGCTGTGCCACATTGAACATAGCAAAATACAATGTGCGACTGCTCAACTTAACAGACGTAAAACTTCCCTTGAGATAAAAAGAAATTGTAAATAGTTTGAAAATCTTAACTTGGCGATAAAACTGTTATTATATTTTTTTATCGTCTGGTTACTGGCTGAAAACGTTACCTGACCCTTTTAAGCGTTCTCTTTCGAAAATATTTCTGTTTTCTTCCAATCCAACCAACCAGGGCAATCCAACCGAAACTCCCCATGAACGACTACAAGGTGATAATCCCCCCGAGGTCCGGCCTACGCGTCGAAGCCTGGCCGGTGCGACAGCTCGCACACAGCCTGCAACAAGCCACCGGCATCCCACCCTCTACGTTCTACGAGAAAGTTATCACCTTCCCGCAACCGCAGCAGAATCTTATCACGACAAGCACCCCTAGCGAAGTACGCGCCGACGCTCTGCGCAAGATCACCACCCTCCGCCTTGGCGACACGACATATGATGTCACAGCGTACCTCAAGAACCCCCCGGGGACTTCTCGCGGAGTAATCCAAGGCATCGACCCAGGAACACCTCCTTAGCAACTCCTAGCCATAATTACGTCCACCGGACCACTCATCAATGAAGCCCGCATGCTCGGCACCTCGGACACAACAGCACTCACGTTTGACGGTCCTCACGTGCCATTTTACGTGAAGGCGTACGGCACCCTGGTACGCTGTCACCCCTACCGGAATACCTATCAATGCTGTGCGAAGTGCGGCGGCCTCGGACACCGAACCGATGTCTGTCCCAACCCTCAGCCCAACCTGTGCTCCCGGTGCCATACCCCCAACCCAGCTCCTGGCCACCCCTGCCAACCTCAGTGCCAGCTGTGCGGACTCCCCCACCTGACGGCCAGTCGAGAATGTCGCCGCAAGCTCAAGCCCCCACCACCAACCGCGCGCACCCGCCTCCAACGCCAAGCACAAGAAACCCGGCAACCAGCCCTCTCCACACTCCGAAGATCGTCCGGTCCACCCTCCAAGCCCGCTCAGGTGAGCTGGTCAGCTGTAGCCGCCCACACCCCCACGATGACCCTTTCCCCCCTTGCCTACCCCTCAAACCACCGTGTTAACTGCTGAATCTTCCGACCTAGCGACTCTTGCACAAGAAAATGCACAACTAAATCACAATTAGCCGAAAACGCGAAGCAAATTGCTACCCTCTAGCAACAGCTCTCGGAGCTTAAGACACTTCTGCAACAACCACCCACTCCCTTCATCCCACCCTCACCACCAGCAAATCCAGAAATGCCCGACAATTCCGCACTGGCACCCATTTTCTCTGCCCTGGATGACCTCAAGGTACTTTTTCAAACCAATTTCACGGCCCTGCAAGAAGAAGTCACCTCACTTTCGGGCCGCATCAAGGTTATAGAAGACCGCAACGCTGAGAAAGTAAAACGCAAAAAGCACCGCCCGCCCAGTTCTACCCTTCCACCCCCTACAACTGCTCCACTTGACGAAGCGATCGAGGAAGACTCGGACTGTTTATAATGCCTAAATGTACCACCTCCCCGTTCCTTCAAATTTGGCATTGGAACTGTCGCTCCTTTTGCAGGAAAAATTGTCCCTCCACCAGCTTATCGTCCCTAACCCCCCAGCAGTACTCGCCTTACAAGAAGTAGAATTCACCAATCCCTCTCTCCGAGACTACAGCACATTTCAAAATCCCAACTCGCCGTGGACCACCACGTTCGTGCACAATACCTACCCAGCGCAACATCATCCGCTGAGAACTGCAATTGACTGCATACTAGGAGAACTCTTACCTACCACCAAGAAGGAACCAAGTGTTTTTATCCTCAACGTCTATTCCCCTCCCTCTGGCAACCTCCAGGAACTTCCTCTACTCCTCCGGAATGTCATTAAATTAGCTACGCACCACCGATTAGTAGTCCTCGGCGACTTTAATGCACCTTACACTGCATGGGGTTATGCGCGCAATGCGAAATCAGGAACTACCCTCTGCGATGCAGCACACCGTCACGGCTTTACTCTTTGCAACATGCCCCTCATCCCGACCCGCCTCGGCTCCAGCGTCACCCGGGGTACCACCCCAGACCTAACGTTCGTTCGTAGCGTCTCCCAATACACATGGCAATGCCTCCCCCATACTCTAGGAAGTGATCACAGCATTGTTCACCTCACCATTTCGGGCATAACCAAGACCCAACTAGGCGTCGCCCGCCTCACAGATTGGAAAGCCTTCCGGGATACTCTAGAAGCTACCCCCCCCGCCCAATTCGGACCTCGGTGAATGGACGACCACCATTGAACGTGCTCTTCAAAAACACACCGAAGGAATCCCGATCACGACCGAGTACCCCGCTGTAGATCCGCACCTCGATCACCTTTGGACAGGCAGGCACAGCCTGGTAACACGCTGGAAGCGTAACAAAACAAACCGGCGCCTGAAGTTACGCATAGCTCATCTCACAAAGCAAGCGGAAGACTACGCCCAACAACTAAGTCAGGAGAATTGGCTCCAATTTTGCGCCCAGTTACAAGGAACGCTTAGTACGCGCAAACCGTGGCACCTACTTCAATCACTAATGGGTACCCGAGAGAAGAAGATCACCAATCAACATAACATCCGCCGACCCATGCATGCCTTCCCAGGAGATGAACAAGGCCTCCTCAACACCTTACGACAAAGGTACGAACTTTCTCCACAGACTCCTGTGCCTTCTTATTCGGACTATACTGTTGATCCTAATGCGACGCTGGACACGCCTTTTACCTACGAAGAACTCGAGGCAGCAATCCGCAACCTCACGCGCAACACAGCCCCAGGTCCAGACAAAATCACGAATCGTTTAATACGCTACCTTCCTCCTGCCAGCTTCGACCAGCTCCTGAATCTTATCAATGATCATTGGACACAAGGGACGCTTCCGCCTGCCTGGAAGCACGCTGACATCTCACTGATCCCCAAACCTGGCAAACCAATCGAGATACCCAACCTGCGTCCCATCTCCCTTCATGCCTCGGGAAACTGCTTGAACACATGGTTTCCAATCGCCATACGGCGTACATAGAAAATAACAACCTCTTCCCCACGACCCTGTACGGCTTTCGACCTGAACTGTCTACCCAAGGCGTCCTCCTGCAGCTCAAGGAAGACCTTCTCAATAACCTTCCGAAGCATCACAAACACTGTATCCTCGCTCTCGACATCAAGAGCGCGTTCGATAACGTTTCCCACGACGCGTTACTAAACAGCCTGGCCACTCTCCATGTTGGGACACGACTATACAACTATGTGAGAGCCTTCCTTACCAACCGCACCGCTACAGTGGGGATCTCTCATTTACGCACACCCTCCTTCCCAGCACTTCCCCGAGGAACACCACAAGGCTCCGTCATTTCTCGTTTGCTATTTAACATAGCTCTCAAAGATCTGCTTCCGCTACTGGACACCGTCCCATCCCTCCATCATGCCCTATGTGCCGACGACCTTACCATATGGACCAACTCAGGTTCCCTGGGCGACACAAGAATCGCTTCAACGAGCCATCGACATCACTACCATATATCTCTCTAAATGTGGTCTTACCTGCTCCCCTGAAAAATCCGCACTGCTAACCCTTCAGCAGAGAACTCGGGTACAACACACGGCGCCGACGCCGGATCCGGCTATTACTATAGAGACTCGCCCCGTTCCTGTAGTAACCCATCTCCGGGTACTCGTACTGACAACTTCCACGAGATTGCTCCGGCTCGCACACCATCCTCGCACTTCAACGCACAGTTACTCAATTGGCACAACTAGTTAAGCGCATCACCCACCAACGTACTGGTCTCAAAGAAGCTGAAACGTCCCGTCTGGTTGAAGCTTTTCTCATCGGTCGCCTTACATACGGAGCTCCTTACCTGTCCCTCAAACCAGCAGAGCACAAGAAACTTGACATTTTAATTAGGCAAGCATACAAAATTGCACTCGGATCCTCACTAACACCTCTACTGACTTGTTTTTACGCTTGGTAATACATAATACTTGGACAGAGCTGTGCGAAGATCAACGAACTTCGCAATTCCAACGCCTTAAGCTTACACCCACTGGCTGTAGTACTTTAGCTCGCCTGGGCTAACCGACCCCGACTCAGCCTCACCGCCTGGCACGTCTTCCCCCCCCCTACTACGCGCTCGCTATAAAGTCGCTCCGCTACCCCGGAACATGCGCCCAGGCATCCACGATGGTCGTCGCACCGCGCGAACCAACTACCTACATCCGCACCCACTACCAGCATCTGCCGGACACGCTTTACGTCGATGCATCCCCATACCCCAACCGATCGACTTACGCCGTCGCGACTGTAGATAGTCAAAAACGTATCGTCGCCACTGCCTCCACGCGAGCCTCAACACAAACTGAGGCGGAAGAGATAGCCATTGCGCTGTCCCTTACCTCCACTCGTCGTCACTACGTGACAGTAATCACGGACTCGCAGGAAGCCTGCCGACACCTTCAAAAAGGTCTACTCCCTCGCACTGCCCTACGCATCATTGAACACTCCTCTTACCTCCCTGAGGAGTGCCACATTTTATGGACCCCTGGCCATTGTGGGTTGGCCTGCAATGAAGCGGCGCACGACGCGGCCCGAGAAGTGGTACACCGGGCCATTGCCCCCGACCCCCCTCCTACCACCCTGGATGCCCACCCCCTACTCACCTACAATGACATACTCACACACTACAAGCTCTCTCGTCGCACCTTCCCTCCACCTCACCTGTCTCTAACAAAAGCCGATGAAATCACTCTCCGTCAACTTCAAACCCGGACCTTCCCTCACAATACACTTTGGCATTTGATTTTCCCCACCTCTCACTCACCACAGTGCCAGATTTGTCCCGAAAGGGATACACTGTATCACATCGTATGGGAATGCGCCCACACACCCGACCTCCCTCCCAATTCCCACCCCTCCCCTTCACAGTGGGCGGCGCAGCTGTCCAGCTCTGAACCTGGCTCCCAGCTTAACCTGGTGAGACGGGCCCGGACTGCCAGCCAGAGCCAGGGACTCCTGGACTAAGGAGTCTCCCCACTGGTCTGCCTCCACACACGGAGTCAGATTGGGCCTGAATAAAAGTTTATTCCTCGTCTACCTCCTTCCAACAGTTGGTAATTCAGCAGCACCTAGGCGAAGTATATTTCACATTGCTGTAAACGCAATCTACGCTTACATAGCATTGATTTTAAGAACTTTTCATCAATTATGTAGTTAAGTATTTTAACAGAACTGTCTGTGTAATAAAACAATCATTGAGTGTGCTTGCTTCTCGGAGTGTGTAGTGTACTGTGAGCTTTTGACTTTGGCAGGGTAACGACGTTTGTGCTTATGTAATTTTCCTTGGAAACGTCTTATTTAAAAGTGGCTGGAGCTCCAGTTCGGGGGCTATCTGGCAAGACGAAATGCAAGAAGTATGCGTACGGCATTTATGTGACCGATATAGGGACCCAATAGTATAACTGATCCTGTAAGTATGCGTTTGAGTGCTGCAGAACCTTTTCAGCGCGTATTATGCCCACCTAACATGTGGGAGTTTATTCTTGCATTACCACAACAATAATAGTAGTAGGTAGTCTTTCAGCGGTAGGATGCTTATGGAATTTGTATTATGTTGAATGTAGCTTTTTACACTTTCAGAAAGTGAATTCCTATTTTTTTTTTGCACATGATGTATTGCCTGTGCAAACCAGGTTTTGGGGGTTGAGTCCTTCAACGTCTCCTTGAGACTGGGTAGCTGTTATGTGATAATGCTAGTAATGTGAGCAAGCACAAGGTCTTGCAGTTGCAGTTTCAGTGCCGCAACAAGTAATTGGAATCCTGGATCTGGGGCCAAACTCGGGTCTGTGTAGCTGCACCAGCGGCAACTGACAGGAGCATATCATATACGTGTTCAAATCGGCAACTATAACAACTCTATACCTTTTGACCCTTCTGTAATACCGTGGCACTGAGCATTAGTCATTGTATCTTGGATGCTGCGCCAGTGGAGTGATGGTGCTTTTAGGAGACACTTTGGCAGCATAGCCTGCATGCTTCCAGTGAATGTGAGCTAGTTAAGATGGATCTCTTGTGGATACCAGAAGGCACCGTTCTTTTCTGTGAAAACAGACTCGTGAAGTCCTATGGTGCTATTTAGATGCTGAGTTTACATGTGTTTATTGTCAGTGGTCAGTTAATCAGACGGCTGTCTTGCAATGGGTCAAGCAAAATAAAAACAATGGGAACGTTATGCTGGGTGTGTGTGCAAGGTCCCGAACTCATTTGTGAAGTGGAATTGTGAGTTGAGCTCTCGGTTGAATTGTTTTCCGTTTTTTTTTATTCAAGCTTACCCACCCATTCTTGGAAATAAGATTGTCTTTGCTAGTGAGCTGCACTGTTTGTGGCAAGGAGTGAGGCATCTTCGTGTTTTATTTATGTCGACTCCATACTGTGAATGCACAAAATGCTGTAAGCACGATGCTTACATTATGCGCACAGACTCGGTTGTTCTGGCATCAGCATAAGAAGCAGTTCAAATTCATTTTTACCAAATACATTTTTCTTGGAGGAAAACAGACCGTTATGCGTTGTTGGACATCTTTTGTTTATTCTTGCTCATAATTAAAAATATTTTTTTTCATCTCTATAAAGTGCCTCTAAATGTGTGCAGACAAAAGTTTAAATGTTGGGTTCTGTTTTGAGATGAGTCATCGCCACATGCTACTCAAGGTCACGAGTACGCTTTCTCGAATCATAAGAATTGACGATTTAATTCTTTCTTGCCAGTAAGTCACCGCACATGTTCATGGGGTGGTAATTCTGGCGAGGCATGAACCGCCCGGTCATGATACTGAACATATTTATGGTTAGATAGTGTGAGAAGGTTGTGAAAGAAAACGAGTGGTACCAAAACAATGCAAATAAGGTGCAATCAAAGGTTGGTTCTTTTTACTATAGGGTTATGTTAGTACCTAATCAGCATTTATTGCTTTCGTAAGCTTGAGACACTGACAGCATAATGGACCCGCAGCTAGGCTCATGGATAAGTTGTGGTGCTGAGCACATATATACAGGTTTGATCTTGATCGCGGGGGCTGCTTTTCTAATGGAGGCGAAAAGCGAAAACACCTTTGTCTCGACATTCAGCAAAAGGTAAATGTTTCCCAGGTGCTCACAGTTAATCTTGAGCCCTCCACTACTGCACGCCTCAGAGCCCATGTGCAGCTTTAGCGTGTTGAAACCTGCAATCAATCCGACGACGTAACGTAATCACGTGATTTTTATGAGAGCCTTTTGGTGAGATGAGGGGGCAAATGTTCCTCATAGCTTTAGCAAATAAAATGCATCAATGGTACGGATAGCTATGCTTACCTTAAGTAGTCCATGCTCGCCTGTGCTCTTGCATGGTCTACCTTGGGTAGATGTTAGGCCAGCAAGGCAGTGCTCGCTAATGATTTCGTCGCAACCCGCTTTTGTACCAATTACTTTGTGTGTGCTTACACTGTGCAGTATTTAGTGTCCAGTTATTTTGTCGCCAGCATGCGAAGCAGGGCTACTTGGAACACTCCTTCACCATTCTTTGGCACCGGAAAAGCTCTTCTCTAATTGATTATCGGGCACAAATAGGATTTGGTTTCGTTGTTGCTTATAGTCTTGCTCTTCTGATCAAGATCAGTCTAAAAAAGCACAGAGAACATAGTGTATGGTTGTATTGAATTCTACCCTTCCAATAATAATGCCAAAGACAACCACGTACCGTGTTTACTGAAGTGTAATGTGACTGCGATTGTAGCTTGGGGGTGACTGCATTGCGCCCAGAAAGAAAAATTAAAACCACAAAAGTAACTCAAGTGGTAGCTTTCTCTGTCGTGCTAAAAAAAAGGAGAGCGGCCAAAGTACTTACGTGAGGGCAGTGGAATTATGGAAACGCACATTTACTTTTCAAACACTTGGGTTAGGCGCCCACCTTTGACACCTACAAATTCGCAGAGAGCCGATCTGTCGAGCGATATGGCTTGTTTTGAGCTGTATCAGTTCCATACTAACCGCCAAAAGGCGGTTGCACTGTTTTATGACAAAATCAGCAATATTCTTTTGTAATTCGATGTGGCAGCTGTAGCAGGGCCACCGGATACTTTTTGGGCAGGGTTCGCTTGTAAAAAGGCGCTCCCGCAGTAGCTGCCATCCACAGACGATTGGTGCTGAAACTTCGGGAAGCTGCCGAATTGCCGATTTCTTGAGCCATTAAAATAGCATGGGTGATAGTGAGTGCAACACGTTACCGTAACAAGGGGAGCGGAAGAGGTGGTGACACACTTGAAGGCAATGAAAGTTACCTATGCCTCAAAACAAAAGTAAGGTGCAAAAACAAAGGAAAAACGGTGTGCACGCTGTCAACCACCACAGAAAAAAAGCGAGGAAACGGTAGAAGTCGATCTTAGCTTGTAGTGGACCAGAAGAGCTCTAGCACTTCTTGCTGACACAGGTTGCCAAATTGTCATAACTGTAGCCATTGTTGACAATCGGGCGAAATATTGCAATGTTGATGCAAGTTGAATCGCGGTATTCGATTTTATTGCGAGGGTTGACTTAGGGTTGCAAAAAGAAAACTTGTTATAATCGGCGAAATACGGTAACATTCGTATTTGTATACGAATACAAATACGAACACCCCTACACACATGCGCACCTTTTTTGGCATCTTTCTTAAGCAACATCGACTGCACGCTGCAATGTCTGTGGCTGCAAAGCTTGTGCGACCATTCTAAGTTTCTTCCCTGCCGCGTCCGTGACCTCAACAATATTAGGGCAGCAGAGTATTACAATCTAGGCAACTGACTATTCATAGCCATTGTGCAAAAAGGGGGCCTGTTTGTTTCTTATCGCATGTGCATTTTTTATTTATTTATTTATTTTTTAGGTTCAACGCTGTGACAAAAACCATGCGCAGAATTTTGCGACGTGTGCTTCTTGCAGTACCCTTACTTTATTACACAACAATAAAGAGGAAATGCGGTACTATGCCATCATTTAAACAACTTAAACAAAGGCAATGGTATGTAGGCTGTACAAAAGTACAATAATAAAAGTACAGGCTCAGGTTTTGTACTTTCATGATAGAAGCATTCTTTTCCCGTAATTCGCACAAACCTTTTTACTCCGTGGCTGCTATGAGGCTTTTTGTCTTAGCGATTATTCGAATAAATGCTAAAGTACTGAGGTGCACTGCGGATGAGGAGCGCTGCTTTAGTTTGATAAAGTTACAGGTTAGGAAATGTAGTATGATGCCTAATAGTGACAGAACTGTCTGAGTAAGTGTTCTCAAAATACATATTTTATGGGCTTTATTTTTCCAACTGAGAGATTGAAATAGCGTATTTTAACACACACTTCAGTTGGTTACGTAATTAGTAAAACTCGCCTGCTAGTTTCCCACAGTGGAGTGGGAGACTTATACCCTAGTTGCACTGGCACATTTACCACGCTAACCATGGTTATCGCAAATTGAGTTTGCCCACCTCAGTTCGGTTACGCTAAACGCAGTTGCCGCTGCCCCAGTGTTCGCAAATCGCACAGGTCAGTTTATATGCAAGTGGTGGCGCATCAGCAGAGGCGAAAAAAATCACCTAGCGTTGGCAGGAGACGAAGGCCTCAAATAGTGGGAACTCCAAAGC
Source organism: Haemaphysalis longicornis (assembly GCA_013339765.2). Classification (NCBI taxonomy): domain Eukaryota; kingdom Metazoa; phylum Arthropoda; class Arachnida; order Ixodida; family Ixodidae; genus Haemaphysalis; species Haemaphysalis longicornis. The sequence goes on from CM023454.1 coordinate 53,288,087, forward strand.
TGCCCCCAAGAGGGGTTTGTGCTCTTTGCGACTCTCCCGCAGCAAGCACGACCACCCGTGAGCAGCAGCTCGTTTCCCGGTCCACCCGATCAACTATGAGAAAAACCTAAATTTGTAAATTCTGGTCATCGTTTACCAAAAAAAAATAGGAAAAGCAGGCAATCATGACGCGTTTTCAGCACTCCCAAACGATCTGCGCACTCGTCGGCCGTGCTCCAAACACGCCGGCGCGACTGTCCACACCGCACTGAAAGCGGCACAAATCGACCCAGACATTGGCAGCAACAGCTTGTTGCCGCTCCTCGCAATCAATCTGATCACGGGAAAGAACTTCCACATGCGAGAAAGTGGATGTTAGTGTGGTTAAAAATTCTGCTATGGATTGTAATTCGCAGTTGTAGAGATAGTGCCGGTCAAATATCCACCGCGATAATAAATTCCCAACACCGAACCGACCTGAGAACAAGCTGATCGCGAGCTGCTGGGGAAGCCCCATTTTCGCCGCGCGCAAGCGCGTCGCATTTGGGTCTGAAGCTACTGTTTAAGGATATTTTCTTTTGTCTACACTGCTTCAGTTTTGATTTTTATCGTGGGGTAAAATGTTTGTTATATTCCTAATACGCAAGCACTTTCAATCACGATCGAGTCGATCCGGATCGAGCTCAATCCGGATCGGGCGCATTCTACATGGCAGTTTCAATCGCCATCGAGCTGGATCCCGCTCGAACTCTATCCTGGTTTTTCAAGCGCGATCGAGGCTTCTAAGCGCGATGGAACGAAAGCGGCGATACTCTCGACCCCACTCTGTAATGACACAGAAGGTGAAAACTTCAACTAACGCCACAAACTGTGTCAAATAACTTGACCCAAATAAGCGTGAGGTAACATTTACATAGTTATGTATACCTACGACCGCGAGAAGTTACAAGTCGCCAGCCGCAAGTAAAATGTTAGCGCCATCTAGCGTACACGTGTGCAACCGGTGCAACTTTTCGATCGCGATTGAAACGGGCCGTGTAGCAGCAGTAGTGCGTCGAGCACGCTCAAAAACTCGATCGCGATTCACTTATATCGCGATTGAAAGTGCCCGTGAGACAAGGGTATTACTTTCTTTTTGTTACGCTCACAACCAAGTGACCGCTCTCGACACACTTGGAATTTCGCATGTACAGCCAAATCCGCAGTTTACGATAACCGCGGGTAATATTTAGTAACCACCAGTACGTAACTGCGGTTACTTCCGCCGTGTAACTAGGGTAATATTCTCAATTAAGGGATGGTATGGGGACAACCAAAACATTTGAATATTAAAACAGATTTGTTGACTTTTTGCCAGAACTTTAGGGCTCTATGTCAAAATTAACAATATTTTATAATGATAACCTGAAGGACAAACAGCTACAAGGCAGTTGCATAAGGAGAGCAGCATAAAATGAAGGAAAAGCTGTTTTGCAAATGGTGCGATGTTGCACCCTTATTTGGATGGCTCTTCAACAGCATAGCAGCTTTTAAAGTTGAACAAATTATCCGTAAATCACGTAAAACATGCCTGGCATTTCCTAGGAACTCCCTGAAGGTTCAGGGGAGCTTCAGTTGCCTGATTCTACTGAGAGTAAGCACCTAAAGCAAGAACAAACACCATGGATATATCATTATACACTTAAAATACTGATAAGCTCCAGCAGGTTTGATGAGCAAATCCAAAGATTTCGTTTTATCACAACGGTGTGGAATCTAGTTTGCTGACTGCCCATTTTTTTTGCTGCTGCCTTCCAGTATGTCACAGGGCACTTGCCACGTTATAGAGTGGGGAATAGTAAAAACTTCAATGAGCCCCATAAAAGAGGGCTGGAACATAATTTCAAACCACAGATGACTACATGAACAGCTTTTTTTGTAAATGGAGATACCCCTCAGGAAGGTTAACCTGTAACTTTTGGGTAGAACATATTTTAGGTCAGTTTTATTATGTGCATGCTCGAAAAAGTTAAGGACGGATTCCCTTGCGACATCGACATCAGTGTGATGCCATGTGTGCCTCTCCCAAAACTGCCTAAGTCAGGGCTCCCATGACGTATCCAAGATGGCCTGCTCTGCCTCATCCTTCTGACAAAACACAGATTCTTCAGTGTTTTTTATTTAACACAATTGCCGAGAGCATTGAACTACTGCCCAGTCTTTAAAAATATGTGCTGTCGTCTTGGAGGGAAAGGAAGAAAATGCCCAAAACAGGCAACACGAAAGGAAAAGAAATAAGTACAAAGAACAGCACTTGTGTTTTTCCCCATTTCTTTCTCTTATGTATCTCGCCCATTTCGCGGTCTCGTCTGTTTTAACTTAGAATCAACTTCAATAGCCTCAACCCTAGCAAGTCCTCATGGGCCGTTTTTTGAAAAACGAAGTGTTTAATGGTTTTTTATGCTTGCGGAATGCACGCAAATGATATCTTACTTATTTTATTCTCTTCGAATTGAACAAGTGGTGACACATTAAAAATTTGCATTTTTTGTTGAATAGCAGGGGTCAGCAAGCTTTTCAGGCGGAGAGCCGGAGTTAATGCAATGGACACGGAGGCGGCTGCAGGACACATTGGTTGGGAAGGGAGGTGGCTTTGCGGGCAAATAAATGTTTTTGGCGAAATTGAGAGCAGTGTAAAACACTGGAATACCAATCCTTATCATGTTTATTTTCAGCACGAACGTCACGAGCTTTCATAGCAGTTGATGTCGAAACTGCCATTTACACGTTTTACAGACCCGTTTACAGACCAGTTTCCTGGTGCTAACAAACTCCAAATTTTTCATTAGTGACCCAAAGATCTTAAAGAAAGATTTGTTTTATAATTTGGTAACAGTTTGTGACCCCGCTCAAGCATTCAAAATGTTTGCCCCCCAGTTTTCTATTCGTTTTGGTTGTTTCTCCGTCTATCAATGGCTTTCTCCGTCTTTCTCCGTCTTTCAAGTATTGTATATTACTCGCGGTTTTTTGGAGTGCCTGGCATGAGCTCCTTACTACTGATCCTGCCACAACAACGGTGGGCGAGAGTGGGCAAAGTCTGTGCGTCACTGCTGCTAATCTCGCAAGGTTTTTGGTATTTCTGCATCTTGAAATCGAGGAATATGGCATTCAGTTTATTAGGCTTTAGACAATACCTGCTGTTAATAGTTACTGGTGGGTTCCTTGGCATAGCTATGAAGCAAAGTATGATTGCTTTGTGTTTAAGGAGATTTCAGCCCTTTTTTCAAGCTTACAAGGACGTGTTTGGGGAGTTGGTGCATCATAATGATACTTCAACTTGGCGTGAAATAATGACAATCCCAGAAAGTAGCTGGTTAGAACAGGCGATGACTAGCAAGTAATGTTTTTTAGGCAGCGTAAGAACACACCTAATTGCAGGCCAAAGTACGCGGCCTCACTTGCATACAAAAAATTGTGATAAGGAAAGTTCACAGTCTATATATACCCTCTTTCAAATGAAGACCCGTTGTAATGTCACTGACCCAATCGCATCCGCTCTTTTCTATGTGATATGCTTCCTGTATCTTCGTTCCGCATGTATCACTGCACATGGACAATTTTCAGTTGCTTTAAGAGCGTTATGCATGAGCTTGCAGAGCTATGGTTGGGGTGAGGCAAACTTGTGCAGTTCTCAACTGAGAGGTTATGTTCATGTTCACGCAATCGCACGTTCACACAAATTCCAGTTTGCTTTATTTAGACCATTCGACATGAAAGAGGTATCTCATAAGCAATGTCCCTACACAGCAACTTTCCTAGTCATTGGTGTGCTTTTTCTCACACACTTGCCTATCAAAGGGACCCGCAGAATTTACCCTCTACTTTTTGGAATGTATTTTGTGGTTACGTGTATTGCACCAGCTATCACCTCGCACAAGAATCATGAAAATCATTTCGCTATGATGGAAGGTACGTGCGATGACAGATCGCACAAAATCATTCCCTCTCAACTCATTGCGGACGAGTGGGACAATGCGATGAAAGCTGCACGCTCTCTCCTAATGAAGGGGTAGCCAGCGGTTTGGTCTTAGGAGGCCTTACATATATCGCAGGCTGAAGAGTTTTCTCATTTCCTCCGTAAACATGGAGAGGTGTATTTCCGGTCTGGAGCAACAAAAAAGCAGGCATGACTACCTGCGCGCAAGCGCACACTTAGGCTTTTTTAAGCAATAAAAGTTTGTTTTCAAGAGATCTGATTGAAAGGGAAGTATTCGAGTTTGCCACTCACACTTGGTGCACACTCAGAACAAAGAAACGCTGACACTGTTCGTACAGGTTCATGCATTGACGAGGTTGGTGCACAGCGCCGGTGTTGGCAGAGCGTTACAAACAACCAATAGAACAGCCATGGCAGAAATGATGTAATTACAGTTGCCAGTGGTGCATAAATTAATGTGAAAAGTTTGAGAGTGCGGTTGGTATTTAGGCGCTTTTCACAGTGATTTGCGTGCTTGCTACTTTATGTGCACGTGTAATATTTTGCTCAGTTATTCTTCGCAGTGTCATGGAAACATCGCGTAGGTTGTTTACTGCTCAAAGCAAGTTGCAGGGTTCCTTTCATCTTGCTTACACTGCGCGCGCACTTTCCTGCATGCTTGATGGGTGCTGAAAACAGCACCACAACTCCTGTCATTCATTACCATTCTTATGGATTCGGCATATTTTTGAGCTCTAACACAACTTCACAATTTTATTTTCCCGCTCTTTTTCAGTGTTACTGTTTGCCTTTTCGGTATTCTTTTTATAGTACTCTATGCGCTTGCGCTAACACAAATGACTGCAGGAATTCAAATACTTTTATCCTGACAATCTGCACGCTGAAGCAGTCCTTAACTTTGTGGAGCCATGACTGGCACTGGTTGGCGGAGATATGGAGTCAAGTACCGCTTTGCGCAAGATGAAATATGGTGTTAGTGCAGCGACACGCATTGAAGGCAAACGCAGGAGCCTTACCCCATAGGAAAAAAATAGGATTGTGTCAAGTGGCTTGTATAGCAGAGAGATGAATTATGAAGAAGAGCATATTTTTTAAGGGGAGTGTAAACTTTTCTTATCACATTTGTTTTGTGCATGTGCATTCGTGTACCTCTGGTTTTGTTATTGCATTGCATAATAGTTGACACTCTGTGCCAGTCCTCGTCAGCTACTCATTCTCTGTGGTAGTCAATATTTGCAGTGTTTACAGGTGTTGTTTCAAGCCACTTTGGCGCTCATTGGTACACACAGCTAATGCAAATATTCATATGCAGCATTTTTCAAATAAAGCGTTGGCACTAACATGATTCTGTGTATATGAAACGCAGGTTTAGGGCACAGTGAAAAAAAGGGAGGTTTGGTTTCAAATCTAATGTCTTCAAATTTGAAGCTCACGGAAATGTAAATTGGTCGTGAAGAGCAAATTCATTTGTCATTGCTTAAATTTGTCTACTTGAATGACTTTTAGGAACTAAATTCAAATATTTTTCACAATTTATTGCCTTCTGGTAATTAGGAGACAACTTCTAAATTCTTGTTTTGAGGTGCATCGCAAGCGACCATGCGCGCATCGCCAGTCGGGAGCACAACTAGAAGTGATGTCACAGTAAAACCTGTCAAATTTAAATGCTGCTTGTGTATAATTTTCCGTGCAACTCCAAACCCAAATTGAAAAAATAAAGCACCCTTTATTCGTTAGAAAACCAGTTTTGTTTTGACGTGACGGGTGTCGCGACCGCTTCTGTTGAGTGGCAACCATTCTAACAAAACTCAGACATAGCCTCCATCAGAGGGTGTGGCTCAGGCTCACTGTCTGTTTGTACGATTTATAGCCAGTTTCGATGCAGAAGTTCACGTTTTGCTGCATTCTCTTTGGAATCGTACCTATTTCAAGACAAATTGCAAAGAATCGTCAAAGCAACAAAAAGTGCCCATGTGCGATTTGAACTTGAGGCCGCCGGGCCAGTCGAACGTTACGGCTAGCCTCCATTGATGTCAGACACTTTAACCCAGTACCATATTGAAGCAAGAAGCGCGGGGTGACAGAAACTGCAGCATAAAAGCCGCCTCGCATGTCTTACCGAGCACTCATGTGTGTTTCCATGAATTCTAGTCAACTTACGGCTTTCACCGCCAACTCATGGTTGAGCGTTTCTGCATTGAGCCAAAGGGGAGCATACCGAATCAATGAAACAGCGTTTCAAGAGAGGGTTATTGCAGGAAACACCAAAGCAAACGAACTACGTAATGATGGGACTCAGCGAGGTGTCCCTGCTTCTCGATAGTTATCTTTGTGCTTGATGAGTAAATGACGGGTTGGTTTTACGTTTCCACTAGACGAACTTTCCTCGATGAACGTGTTAGATAGTAAATTCCCATTTTAATGATTTGGTCATTTATCTACTCAAGTCAAGGTTTGACGTCCGCGCAACTCACATTACAGCCTTTGTCAGACAGACATCTGCTTTTTATTCTAGTGCGAAACAGCGTAAACAGTTTACAAATACCCAGTTTACTTTCAACCTGTTTACCTCTGCCTGCCTCACTCGCCCGCATTGTTAACTGAAAGTTTCACCATGTTGATCAGTCGCATCAGAGATCAGACATCTCTCGTTCAGTTGGTAGGTGAATGAAATTATGGTGCAGATTTATCTGAGCCTTTGCGAGTCCACTCAGTGCCGACATATGCAGACAACGGGGGAATTGTGATTGGCTTCTTACCAAGACGTCACTGTACGATTTGAGGAGGAACGCCTCGGCGAAACATTAGCTCGATTTTTTTCCTAGTCACCAATATCAGGAAGAAGAACGGTTATGAATTGTTTATTAAGGTTCCACAGTTATATGTACCCACACAACACAATTTTTTTATAAAATCTTTTCACGACCCCTAAATGTCCTTCTGCTTTAAGCACTATGCATTTCTAAACTTGAGACTAAGCTTTCTTGTTGTTCCTTTGTTTGCGTAATTTCAGGACAAGAGAATTTACCACTCATAAAACATTGCTTCGTACTAGATCCACTAGGACAGAATAAATGTGGAGGGACATGCGGGCAGCTTCTCCAAGTAATCCTGTAACACCTTAGGTTGTTCATGTAGGCGGCTAAAAACACATGAAGTACATACGGGGTCAGTACAGATAATAAATAATTTTCCCTCCCACTTCAACTAAATTGAAAAAAAGGTAGTGTAAATAACTGGGCTTCTCATAAATCTTGGAATCATTGCCACTAAAGGAGTGAACTACCCGGTTTCAGTGCCTTGTCCATCACCTTGAGCAAAAATATAAAACTTAAGTTGATGTCTGAAATTGCAGTTGAATATTCTTCCAGCTGCATCACCAGAGCAGATCTCCCAGTGAACCTTTTGCTTTTGTGTTTTCTTTGCACTGCCCAGCAGTTCACTCCCATTTGTTCAGAGTTGCCATTTTTTCAGCTTAGTTAGTAATTATCTTCTTTCAAATATTCCCCACATCAGATTTTTACTTTTTTTTGCTGGCCAAAATCTATACTATAGAGGTGCATAAACAGTCAGCTTGTTGAATGGAGTATTGAGGGAAAAGGGAAAGCGTTTTTATTGTTGCGACAAAACTAGTTGCTTGATTTAAAATACCAAAATTCAGTGAGTGCAGTTTGAAGTGATGAAATTTGATGCAGACCACCATAAGATTCAGAAAAAGGTATTCATCATTGCAAAGATGAGCCTGATTTTGTCATATATTCATTTTGACAGGCAGATTTGTTGATTTGTGGACGTAATAGTCAAAGTAGAGCACGATAACGCCGTTGTTGGTGTACAATTTTCCTTAGAGTTAGGTAACTGGGACAGGGAAGGTAAAATAATTTTTGTAGCAGGGACGGAGACAAGTTGAATCATGGAGGCACATTTCCTGGCTAAAGGATGTTTTAGTCAGTTTTCCACATGAATTCAGTTTTGTTAATGGGGCTGTTGGATTGCCTGTAGTGAAAAAGGTTATCTGGATCACTACCCAGTATCTGCTTTATATATCACTTAAAAATGCGGCCTACGCTTTGCCCCTTTGCAAAGAAATAATATTTGGGCAGTTTAGGTAATAACTCAGGTCATTTCTTGCTACACTTGTGAAGCTGTGGTTACCATCCCCATACACAAAAAGTGTTGGAATGGCTTGTCTTGTTTTGCTTAGTGTAAATTTTAAATAGCTTGCGATCTATGTCCCCATTCCTGTTCACACCGAATTTGGGGTCGGTATACTGGCACGTTAGCTAATGGGAGCGGAGTGCCTCTACGGTCAAAAAATTACTTCAACAGCCTTCATTTTACTGTCACGGAACCATTTCCCCACCTCTCTTTATTATTGCCGCAAGCTTGCATAGTTGGAATAGCTGAATAAACTTTTTGCCCCGAAGCAACAGTCTACAATTTGAAGCTGTGGCACTTGTGTTCAAAAAGAGGTTTCAAGTTTTTTCACAATGAAGTTGTGCAGTTTACCTTTAAAATATTGAGTTGGAGCATAGGTTGCTCTTTGGAGTTGTAGTTGGTTTGTTAACTACAAATAAGGCAGAATCATTGCGAGCATAAATTAATTCGTCGCAGTGTCTTGCTTATTGTTAAGGCGAGCAAACAAGTCATTGTCAGTGAGCTCATGTCAGTATGGAACTATTTGTGTATTGACTGAAACGTTCTGGCAGCAGCCACTAGGCTAGGTAAAGCGGCTAGGGAAACAGCCTAGCTGTGCATCATGAGTAATGGTTATGGATAAGACATGGTTTAAATTATACTATAGTTTAAGTATAAAATTTCTCAGCTTTGTCTTGATTTAGTGAGGCTGGGGAACCCGGTCTGCTGAAACATTTTGACTATTGTTGCGTTGTATTATTTCCTCTGTACAGGTTCACTTTTTTGAACCAGCTCATGTTTGAACCAGTTGTATCTTTGAAAAATGGCTTTGGGCAATACATTGTTTGAACTTTCCCTGAAGGTTGTCGAAACTCTTTGTAACTAGATAACAAGTTTCGGTAACACAAGTTTCATGATAAATATTTTTTCTGGGATATTTGCATCATTAAAGGGACTCTGCAAGCACTTAACCGTCGACTATTTGGAATGTATTCTGGGTTAAACTCTATTGTGCGAGCAATCTCTTCCCAGAAGAATTATGAAAATCTGTTTAATATAGCTGAAACGACCGGCGATGGGAAATCGAGAAAATTGTTCCTACTCAACTCGACTGCACACAACGCGATGAAAGCTGCGCGCTCCCTCCTGGAGTGGGGGCGGGTCGCGGCATTTTCTTTGGGTGCCTTCACTATATCAAAATGCGGGGAGTTTTTTTTTCATTTCTCAGCAATGTCGTAAGGGTATTTCCGGTGTGGTGCCCCACAAAAGCAGGCATTGCCGCGTGATCACAAGTGCGCGCTCAGGCTCGTAGGGCATTTTTAGAGCAATGAACGTTTGTTGTCGAGTTGTCTTGTTGAAAGGGGGTATTTAGTGCATCACTCAAACTCCGCGCACTCAAAACACCAAAGCAACCCTAAAAACTCTGCATACAGGATCAGGCTTAGAAGAGTTTGGTATACAGCGCCGACGATGGCGGATCGTCACAGGAACTGCGAGAAATAGGCCGCTAAGTTGACCAGCAGCAGCTGATAAGACAGCCATGGCTGCAATGACGTGGTTTAGCTCATGCCAGGGGTGAATAATGAGCAAAATTGAAAGTGCGGTTGGTTTTTCTGCGTCTTTCACAGTGACTGTACGCGCCCACTGCTTCAAGTGCATGTATAATATTTGGCGCAGGTATCCCTGGCAGTATAATATAAACGTCGCACCGGTTTAGTTCCACTGCTTAGAGAGTGTTGCGGGGTCCCTCTAAAGCAAGATGCTTTGCACATCTGTAGTTGAAATATCTGTAGGGGCCTTGAACGGCCTTTCTGAGTTTGGGGACTGTGGACAGTGCAGTGTTTGAACTCCTCTTTTTTTCTTTTTGTTCCATGTTGCAGGCACTCCTGAGCATGGCAGATGTGGTTTCCTTGGAGCAAAGAAGCTGTACTCTGTCCATGACCACCATATCGGACGCATCAATTGTAAGCAGCATCACTGTATTGGCAGCAATTCAGGGAATAAATCTGCCTATATTTTTTAATAAACAGTCTTTGTCAGTTGCTGAATTTCATTTTTTTAGACGCACGAATGATTGCTGTTACAAAGGTTAAAAATTCGGCACTTGGCTGTAGAAACAGCTGGGCTATAGTTATTCTCGGGCTGGATGAGAGCTGCAACACCACAATTAAAACCCCTGATGCAGTGGAACGGCCGGAGAGGAAGTTGTAAGGCTAAAGTTAAACCATAGGCTTAGCAGCTATGCTTTGACAGCTGGCCCCCTGGCTAGGGTGAATAGCCGTCGTCTGTGAAAGTTCAACGGCCGTGGGTTGTTAAAGGTTGAACTGCCGTCGGCGAACAAAGGAACGGCAGGGTTGCGGCGACGTCTGGTTGCCGAAGGGCGGTTGTAGGCCCCTTGGCGATGCGTTGGTCATAGGTGAGCAGCTGTTCAGCTTACACCAGGAAACTCTCAGCACATGTCCAAGGACCACTTTTGAGTATGGGATTTGCACTCTGATGGGTGAATGGCCATGGAGAAATTACCTGGCCAGAGATGCACAGCTCATGCTTAGCCGTACCTGGGTGTGCTGTGAGGGCAATACTGGTGACCCAGGTGTCTATTGAGAGACCGCAGAGCACACTCGTATAACATCTTCGCTGTCTCAGCTCCCTGTAGAGAACACGTGAGCGATGAATGCCGGGCAGTGCACCTGTGCGACGTTCGTTTAAGAGCTGGCTTTTGTACGAGGCGGATGGCGCATCCCCGTCTCTTCCTGCTCGGGTTTCACGCTACCTACTGAAAGTTGGAACTTCCTCATTATTTTGTGTTCATGGATGTAGAGAAAAAAATGTCATGCGGATATTATTGAAATGCTTACCAAAACACTCGTTTTAGGGGGTCTGCCGCCGACGTTAGCACGCAGTACAGCCTTCCAAGGAGCCTTTGGCGCCCTGCGGGTTATTCATCTGCCATCTATCTTCGAAGAAGCACGCTCCGTGGAAGGACGAACAAAATGAGTAGAAAATGTAGACACAGAGTAGCGTCCTGTACCAGAGTAGCCTCCTGTACGTGTACCGGGAATATACTGTTTCCAGCTTCAGCCCCATAAAGCCTTGGCATAAAAAACAGCCAAGTTGTTGTGCTAGAGCATTTACAGAAGGAGCGCGTTCCTTCTACTGTTCTTTTGTATCCATCAAATCTAAAGAAGCGGTGGTGGTCTTCCCAAGAATAACTGGCTCCAAGAAGGCCGTTCCATAAAACACTTTGCAAGGCTGACGCTGAGTTATTCTTTTTTCCTGCATCTTTCAAAAAGCGGCAGATTCAGAAAGATATAATGAACTCCCCAAAAGAACACCCCAACTTCCCGAATGCCGCACTTGCTTCAGTATTCTCCGGAGCTGCCCGATGACGAAATACCCAAACCGAGCTACCCAGATAAGTAAGAACACGAAGTGCCTGGGCGCCAAGTGATCGCGCAGAACACAGGTATCACCACAATCACCCCGAGAAACAATAAGGAAATGTGTTACGAAGGCCCCAACATGGCACTTCGCTGCTAGGATTGCCGTATTCTAAAAAAAGTGTAGGCCAATTTCGCAGATGATTGACGAAGTAACCCTGCTTAGCCGAGCAATACCTACACAACATCGATGTTAATCAACGCGCTAACTCAGCACGCGGACCGCTCACCTTCGTGTATATAAGCCTGTATCCTAACAGACATTCCTGTGTGAGGTGTTAGACGTGCATAACGCGGCAAGTGGTGTTGTGAGTGACCACTACCTCTGCACGACGAGGCTGGCAGTGTGCCGAAGTCACCAATACCACGGTCGTAGTCAAAAGAAGTTTGCCGTACAGCATCTAAACTCCTTCAGCCGCACACGCCAGGCGACAGGCTGCCACTTACGGACGTGTACTGCGCGCCCAGAAGTTCTCGCAGCACCAGAGAACAGCCGTATAGTGTGCACATGCCGGTTGCATTCCAGGGCAGGCGATTGACTGCCAACCAGAAGAAAACCACCGATAAATTACACCACCAAAATGGGTCAACCTCCATTACGTACATACCACGGCGAATGCCAGTGTGAGCGCCCCAATATCTCCGGTAGGTGGCGGTCGGAATGCTTAGGTCAGCTCCGCTTTTTCGGCAGATTCAACAGACCAAGATTTGGCTTTTTGTGTGGATAGTTTAATGTAATGGTGGTAAATCTGGGGCTGCCATCACTAAGTATGCTAATAGATAATAGAAATGAGAGGTAGAATTGTAATGGGATTTGCAACAACCAAAATAAATTATAAAACAATGTGTATGGCTGGTGTAGAAAGCGAGTTTAATAGTGAGGATGCCTGCTGAAACAGACATGGTTGTCTTCACGGTTTCTATGAATAGAGCGGAAAAATTATGTTTCTGCTAAATAATTCTAAACACACCGATTAATTATGGCTTGGTCATCTGAAAAGTGTGTTAAGGTTTGAAAAAGTGTGTTAAAATATATTTGGGGTTCCCCTAAGTTGTTGAAAATACTTGCGTGTGGGTGTGTCAAGCGCGTTGTCGTAAATGAGGATAGCAAATATGGAGTGGCTCTAACCACACCTGCTACATAGTGGACGTGGAGACCCAATGAGAAGGTGGGAGCAGCCTGCCTGTGTTTGGCCAAAGCGTAACATAGCCTAGGGCACTTCAGTATGTTTCTTGCGTGCTTCCGTGGCCTATGGTTCAAAGTATGGGTTTATTACATCTAGTTGTTTGTCCGTTCACTCGAGTCTGCTGTAAACCTCTGCAGAGAAAATACTACTCTTTACAATCATGGTTTGGCTATCAATAAAGGTGGACCCCAGAGCAGTGCTGGGCACAGTGGTTGAATTTATTCACGCGTGAATAGAACATTCTGCACACTTTTCTCTCTGTGGGTGAGACAAGCAATGGTGCAGGGACGCAGTTCTGGGCGGGCACTTGCGGTATGAAATATGCGTATAAAGTGTGTGTAAAATATGCGTCATATATTACAGGTTCAAGTTATACAGGCGGTTCAAAAGAAGCTGTGTTATGATTGTATCGGGAATGACGGACCTAAGACAAAATTTACGCATTGATGAGATTTTAAATTGAATTTGGCAGGCATTCTACGAAAATGTTAACAATAACGATACAATAATAAAGAAGAAAGTGTATGACAGCTTCATCTTACCGACACTCACCTACTGGGCAGAAACGTAAAGGCTCACTACGAGCGTTCAGCTTAAATTCAGGATGACTCAGGCAGCAATGGAATGGAAGACGATGGGTGTGACATTAAAGGACAAGAAGAGATGTATTGTGTAAGGAAAAAATCTCGTGTTACGGATATATTAGTAGAAAATAGAAAGAAGAAGTGGATGTTAAATGAAATATAAGAAGAAATGGACGTTGTCATGCCTTCGCATGTAATGCGAAGGCAATATAACCGTTGGCCATTAAAGGTAACAGAGTAAATTCCTAGAGAAGGCAAGCGTGGCAGGGGGCGGCCGAAAGTTAGGTGGGCAGATGAGGTCAAGAAATTTGTGGGTATAAACTGGTCGCAGTTAGCACAAGAATGGTATAATTGGAGAATATAGGGGAGGCCTTTTCCTCCAGTGGACGTAGAAAGGCGGGTGATGATGGTGGTGATGATGACGATGAGATTTTAACGCTCAAAGCAGGTCCAGGTATGTTTACAGGTGGTTTCGTGGAATAAATGTAAAGCCGTTGCTTTATCTAAAGCCAGCAAGTTTGTTGACAGGCAGACTGACAGGTTAGATGCTGAATGAAATAGTGATTAGTCGTGCATATACATTGAAAAGAAAATGAAGGATCACAATGCGTTCCAAAGCGAATTCAACTAAACCTTACTGAATGTACCACTGAAAACTTTGAACTGCGCACCGGCATTTTCTTCGTAATAATCGTGGAGATCACAGTACCAGGTGCCAAGGTGTTAAACCTAACCGGTTGAACATCTTACACCATATTGAGAAATACGGAAGGTACGGAACGTACTATCAATTAGTACTTCTAATTTAGCAAAGCATCCTTGATGTATGGTTTGTATACCAGAAATTGATCATTTGTAGATCTATCTGTTCTGAAGCGACCCTGGCAGCTCCCGAGTGGGCCATTGTTTTTAATAATGTATAGAAGTCTTCTCCTTATTGTCCTCCCGGGAAGCTTGCGCAGGTAGCTTGTCACTGCGATGGGCTTGATAACTGGCGGGAAATATTTCATGTTTTTTTGCCTCTTAAGAAAAGCTACAAATATGGCCAACTTCACACACGTGGGAAGCCACCGGCAAATATTATTGTTATAATATAAGAGGACTAGTGTTTTGAATGCTTCTGAGTGGACGTGTTGTAGAATGCTATATATGACGTCGTCAGCGGGAGCTGAAAGTGTATACGCACTCAGGGCATCCGCGAACTTATGCAGCCAAGAGTCATATTTATAAACGGTGCTTGACCTTTTGTTGTCGTGTAAGGGCTTCTTTTAGGCACATATTTGTGTTTTATAGGAGTTTTTTGTAGTGCGCAGACCTCGACACTAGTTGGATGCATTGTGCAAATGCAAAAGGCAGGGCTTAAGCTGTACTGAACATGGGAGGCTATATTAGCGTTGTTCTCTGAGTTTACATTTACGTGTGCATATCGTGCTTGAGTAACTGTACGAGGTAACGGAGAAGAGGACGGTAAGCAGACTCTCTCGTTTCTATTCAGAAGTGCAGACGTCCCGAGACCCTTTTCTTTTTAAAGATACGAGGATATCCGACGTGAAAAACTGACGAAAGATACCCCAGATCTTCTTCTGGGTCTATTTAGCGGTACTACATTCCTCGTTCCACCACAGTCGCCCCTTCAACGTGTCGCTGTTCTAGTAATAAGTCATAAAGTTTAAATGTTTCTGCAAAATGTTTGAAATTCCACTTTGATCTTGCTACATAAGCCTTTTAAGGTAAGTTGAAGTGTAGCGGATTCGACCTATGCATTTTTGATTGTTTAGAAGCGGTCAAAATCATATATTTTCGCCAACACGTCACACCCAAGACAAAAAACCACACAGTGACTAGCACCGCTAAGATGTGAATGATTTTTGTGTTTTAGGTTATTATATGGTGTCTCTTGTTGGCTGAATACACCTGCTGGCAAGGATGTTGGATAGTTTAAATGAGGCGACTTTATCGTCCGCCCACCCAGGTAGAATCTAAAAAAAAATAGTACACTTTCAGGTCGCCTACCATGGTAAAGGTTTTCGGGAACTGATCAACCAGTCCCAAAGTTATGTTGGGATTCACGTTGGCTGCAGTCGTCGGGATCTCTACTTACAATTAGAAGTCCTTGACAAGGCTCGCTTGGTAACAGGCGCGGAAGAGGCACGTTTTGCTCTACTTTCACTACACATTAGGAATTCCTCGTGTGAATGCACAGATTGGGGCACGGATTTCTACACCACTTGGCTTTAAACAAAGATTTCACTGAAGTCCACAGCCATGCCATTTCTGTGCAGGCATTTTTATCGTTTTTACCGAAGTAAGCGAGCAGAGAGGTACCGTCCTGGTGTTTGGGCTTAAGGAATGCTTCCCGGCGACTATACTTCCAGCAGTACGAAGTGTTTTATGTTAAGTGTGAGTAAGGGTTGTTGATGTTCGTTTTTCTCGAAGTCCGGTAGCGATCAGGCCGTTGATTTAGCAGGGGGCTCGCAGGGCGCTGATGTTGAAGTTCTTGGGGATGGTGACCGCATTGACGAAGTCGAGGCGTTTGTAGTCGATGGATGGAAACAAAGAGTTTATATACAGCTATTTATCGTGGGATAACGGGCACATGAGTAATAAAAAGGAAAATCTTCAAACTTCAGTTAGCCGCTCACTCTTCTCAACTGCGTGTAATTCTCCTATGCTCGGAGCGTACACAAACCGCTCGAGCAATGACGGCCGGACGCAGTTCCCGCAGCAGGACCCGTCTAGTTGCCCCGTACAGAGCTGTACCGTAAACGTCCGACGCGATTCCCAAGTCTACGTCTCGCTTAGGGGGCTCACAACCCCAACCTAGCTTTAGTGGTCGAGATTCCTTGTCTCACCGGGAACCTGCCTAGCTCGCCGGGAACCTACCTAGACAAGAACGCTGTTTTGCAGCCACGTTCCCACTGATAACACTTAGGTATTACACTCTCTCTCTTGGGCACGCCCATCTAGCTTTCGTGCACGCCTTGGGGAGACCCCAAATGCACATAGACATCTGTCACCCAGCCATCGGCGGAATATTCGATAAGGCGCCACAACCTTCGCGTCAAAGGCTGGCCCGCGGGCGAGAGGCACGTGGCGGCGGGGGGTGTGGGTGAGGGGTGGCGGCTATATACAATCCCGACTAGGGCGGATAACAATGATGTTCCGCGAATAAGCCTCCGCACCACGCGGTCAGATGAAGAATGCCATTCTCTGTTTTCCGCTACGTAAACAATTCTGGGAACTTGCGGTGCCATCTGCTTTGTCAAATTGGGATTATCCCGCGCCATTCCTCGGTCCACACAAATCATCTCCCGAACGCGCCGCGGCGAATTTGTGGTGACCGCTGCGTAGCGTCGGCAGTACTGTGCCACTAGACCGAGCGGCGGTGATCTTTCCTTTCACACGCATGGCCTGGGTGCCTTACCACTGACCCCATGAGTGGACATTTAAAGGGCCTTTAGGGCTCGGCTTTGCGTCCAAAATTGGCGACGAAGCGCAGTTGTACGTGCACAGTTCAGGAATCTTTGCACTTTGCAACGTCGGGAATTGCGAAATAGGTGTAGTGTTTACCGGGACAGGCCTTACTTTTTCGGCGTTGACAACGCGGACAGAAAGATTTAGTTCGAATCCAAAGCGGCACTTCTTGGTCTCCAGCATTAGTACCGGTATTATAAGTCATCCGCTGCACTTTAACATCTCAATTAGGTAAAGAAATCGGGGTTAGACGGGTAATGATTACTAAGGACATGGCATAAGAACTATAGGACGGGGAAAAAATATTCGTCAAAATGATTGACGCAGGGCCTAATGTCAAGAATATGTCTCGGTAATTTTTTTGTTTCTCATTCTATAGGTCTTCAACTATGTCTTCGGGTCATCAGAGCATCGTGTTAATACGAAGACCTCGCAAAGGTAAACGAGGAGGTGCTGCCCTTTAGTGATACTGGCACAGTACTCAAAATTTGCGAAAACATTGCTGATTCCGTAAATAGCCACAAAAACATCTTTTCAAACTGAAGAGTGACTGTTTGTATGGTATACCTCGCCGACACAACGCAGGCGACGAGGCGCGAGGTAGTGCAGGGCTCCGGAATATTTTACCCACCTAGGGAGCTTTAACGTGTTCCAAAATCTAGTACACATTGGAAATTTTGCTTTTCACCTCCATCAGAAAAGCGGCATCTGCAGCTAGTAATCGAGCCGGTGTCCTCGTGCAAGCAGAGCAATGCCGTAGCCATTGAGCCACCGCGACTGATTCTTTTTGAACTTTGAAAGATCACGTGTTTTTACAGTGCGTTTTGCCGGCCTTGCCATTAAACTTGCATTTCTCATCAGCCGGTTTTCATATCCATGAAAAAGAAGTACTCCGCGTTGCGAGGAATGGTTAGGAGCGTTGTAAGTGGTGTAGAGCGGCGCTGTACGCCATAGGTGTCTGATCGCGGGGTGGCTCCGCAGCTGTAGAAATTGCCAGGGCTTGTGGCACTTCTTTACAGAACACATTGTTCAGAAGGCTTTCGGGTAAGATATCGCTGAGAAAATATTCTGCACCTTCCCTCAAACTTGGAAAATGGGCTCACATTATAAATTAACACTACGTGTCCCACTATACACAGGTGTTGTGTACAAAGGTAGCGAAATTCTAGTGAACATGCCAAAAGCCATATTTTACGGCTTTATTTCTTCCAGTGCTTGCAGGATAAACTTTCCTAAACGCATTGGGTTAACGTGAATTTATTATCTAATCTTTACTGTACAATCTTTTTACTCTATAACAAATATCTTGGATTTTTGTCATGGTACTTAACATTGATGTAACTGATTCCATTTATTGTATAATATCTTTGAATAAAATATTTTACAGCATTTTAAATATGAAAAAGTTTCAGTTCAAATCTAGACAAGCAGCTCCTGCAGCCTCTTATACTGATACATGCTAGTCTAAAACACTTCCTTTAAAGTTTTTAGGAAGTTTGTTATTTAAGGGTATCTTGGACTCGTGCCATTGCTTAATTCACATATCCCCAGAAATTACCGCACCGGATTTTTTATAATCATCTCTACAATTCATATTTATGGTTCTTCATGTTGCCGATTTTATTTAAAGTGACAAAACGTTTAGACAGAACCAAAAGCCAACAAAAATGGATTACATGCAAAGCAACACCTCCTGATATATGTGCTGTTTTGTTTACCATAATATAGACCCTACAGATTTATTTATTCTTGTTTCAGAATGAACGTTTTGTGAGTTTTCTTGTCCAGAGGATATTCTAAAATATTTGTCTCTGTCCCAACTATACCAAATTTGCATCCCAGCAAACCACGAACATCTCGGCGATGTCCGAAAAAGATCTGAAAGTCGATGTCCCAGCAGTATGTCTATTAGACACCCGAACAAAATGCGATATTTGTAAAGAATTTTCGGATGTTAAGTTAATGTTGATGCTATCTTATATTCGGATGTCATTTCGGATATGTTAAAGACCTACTCTCGATGTTACTGCTATTTTTTTGTGGACGCGGTATCATATCTGGGGCGCGCGGGTCTCATATCTACGGCCCATGTGACGTACGCGGTATATCTCACGCTTGTAATATGTTGGTGAGGGAACACACGCTCCTCTGCAACTTGAGTGTATGTATGCACGGCTGTTAAATACAGGCGCGGTTCTTCTGCTCGCCTTGCTCGGAGCCTCTGGTCGTGTCGCGTCTGCAGCCCGACACGAAACAGACGCTATTTAGACCTATTTTGCTGACGTAGCTCAGATTTTGCTGCTATTACAGTTTTTTACTTCGATCTGGTCTATCACTGTTACATTTATTTCAGCTGTATCTGCTATACTTATTTCAAAACTTCCCGCAGGGGCGTTTTTTTAAGGTTGACTGGGCGTTTTGTATGTGAATATGCGAGTTGTTATTCCAGTTATAGTGGGTTTTGGAAATGTGAATGCAAAGCCCTTAATAAATGAATTAGAGTCAATAAGCATGAAGAAAATTTTTACACTGATACCTCTTTTGCTTTAAAGAAACCACCATTTTGCTTGGTCAAAATGGTGGTTTCAATACGGTGTTTCAAAGCAGACATGACTGAATGTAAAAATTAGCTATCCTTTAATGTTAGCAGTTACTTTGTGACTGTTACTTTAGAGCATTTATAACCTATTCAATGTTATTTCACTCGTCAGCGTTTCTATCCTCCTGCTGGAGCATCAGAATTCATACCAAAACTTTGTAAGCTCATTGTGCTTGAACTTTCCCCTTGTGTGTTTTTAAGTTTTCTAATTGTGCACATCTGTTTAGCTTGGACCAAATATTTAAATATATTGTGTCGTTAACAGGGGTGGTTCCTCACGTCTGCATCAGCGATACGAAGTAGCAAACGGCGCAGGTCGATGGCCGTCCTTAAGGCATGTTTGTCGATAGTCTCACCAGACGCTCTCCAATATATATGCCTGCGTTGTACTCACGCAAAATATTGATGCCAACGACCGTTTTCTTGCAGCACCACACAAGACCGATGAAAGTGCAAACAAAATTAGCTCCTCCAAAACCAATCCGTGCTGCACACTTCAAGGTTTAATGATGTAACCTCACGAAGACCGTAGCAACGGCCCGGCGAACAGAGTGTATTCCGTAAATGATCGCTTATTTCTGGGCTGATGATTTAAAGATCTTCGCCGGTGTGCAGTAGCGCGGTCACCTTATGCCCGTCGATAGTACTAGGGAGGTCGGCATTCGCGACTTCGTCAGTACTTTGGTTCGTCGTGGTGTGCTTGCAGCGGGGGCGGTAAGACGTCTCGTACTCCGTTGAGTATTTGTCGGAATATTTGTCGGATTCTCCATTGAGTATTTGTTGAGTTTTTTTGGGGGGCCAGTGCTCACCATGACCATCATTATCATCCGTGGCGGCGAGGACTCTCTTTTTCCTCTCATCGCACATCGTCACCGCATCTGTACATTTTCAAAGGCCTCGACCTGGAAGGTAGCTTTAAGACGACAGTTATAAGCATAACCTCGGGAGAAGTAGAAGACCCAGCAGGCCGGGCTCCCTCATGGCCACATCGAATATATAGCTTAACTACATCGCTCGCTTCTTCCATTGCTCATTTCCTTTGTCCTGCCATCACGTAACAATATCTTGAGGCGTATTCTGTGACGCTGTAAGGTATTCACAGTTTCTGTCACCAGGAACCTTGCATGCGGTGGTAGTTCTACCTAGTTTTCCCACAGGGGTCTGAAAAACGTCCCATCACGGCAGCCTCAATGATTACAAAGCGTTGGTAACATAAAAACGGCCGATTCTATTTTACCTTAGGTATGGCCTCAGCCGCGAGTAAAAATTACGAGAGTAAACAAAACCAAATTTGAAGTAGTGGAAATACTGTGTTGCCAAAACAGTTCGCTGCTTCTCTGGAGAGGGTATTCAGAACGCTTCAGCGCGTAAACAAAATAACGGTGTTAAGAAAAGAATTTGAGCCCTTTGAGGTTTTCAGACGTGTAGTCCTCATGATGATGATGGTTGGTATATTATTGGTGCAGGGCCCCCTAACAGCAAAGAGCGCTATTGGAAAGTTATTTTATCAGAAGAAAGTGATAGGAAACGCAAACCATTTACAAAAGTATATGCGAATTGACATAAAAGACAACGTAGAAGACTGGTGTAAAGGGCCAGGGTGTCAGATTGCATGGCAAGTGACGAGGTGTGAAAACTGGACATCGGTAAGAAGCTTAAAAGTACGCTTGTGAGTAATGATGGGATTGTACCCTGAAAAGTACGATGCGTGTAGCGGAAGGCGTTTTCTGTATAGTTGTGCGTAGTGGCAGTGTCGTGTTATTTCTTGTGCCTTGAATTCAAGAGAACTGTGATTTGGGCTAGTTGGTGAACGTTCATGAGGGACAAACCAACATGGAAAAAATATGCAGCGCTGACCTGTCTACGTGTCGTTCCTTTTTTGTGCCGTCTGTTTTCCGCGCTGGTATGTCAATTATGCCTTGCATTGTATGAGGGTGTGGATCACGGAGTGAGCCTCTCCACACCTGCTGCACAGAGGTCTTGTAGATCCAGTCAGCAGATGCGACTGTGTGTGTACGGCCTATCCGTAAACTTGCTAAGGTCAGTTCAGTGTGTCTGTTGGGTGAGTGTGTTGTGTATCGCCCCAAGTGTGGCTTTAGTACACGTAGTTTGTTGTCTGCCTGTTCACTCTTGTGTGTTTTTCATTTTTTACACGCAAGTGTTGTCTGATGAGTGACTTGAGGTCAGTGTAGGGTACTGTTGCTATGTCTACAGTGTTTCTTAGTGCAGCAGCAGCGGCTATTTTATCAGCCAACTCATTGCCAGCGATCCCAGCGTGTCGTGGAACCCAGCAGACGGTCACATTCAGGTCTGACGCATACGCTGACAACAACGATATAAAAACCAGATTGACAACGTAATTTTTGCAAGACCTTTGGGATAATAATATGCGCACGACGCTAAAGGAATCTCCGAAAGTGATGGACGTAGCAATAATATGTTCAATATTGGAATTTAAAACAAGAAATATACCGTATGCTTCCGTCGTAAGGATGGTGGAATTCACGTTCATTGTTTTGCAAGGGTTGAAGCTGGGTCCTATGTGCAGCACAACTCACCGCAGTAGATGTTTTTGACGCATAACTAAAAAGTTCTGGCGCCCCATATTTCCTATGGAGATACATGAAATGCTGCAAAATGGCGGTTGGGGGCACCGTGTTTTATTTAAATTGCGTAAACGACAAATCACAGAATACAGAAGATGACATGGGGCTAGAGAATCAATGAGAGATGTTTTGAAAGTGTCTTAAAACGAGAAAGGAAGTTCAGAAGCCTCCTCTCTCACCCTGAGCGAGGAAGGCGCAGAAATAGATGGGCGATTTAAAAACAGTTGGGATTTAGTTGTGTCGTTCATTTTGGTGAGATGTATGGTGAGAAATTGATCAAACTTTTAAGACATATTGTACATCGACATACTCGCACTGGTACCCCAGGCACCATTTGTCACACTCAACGTACACTCTTTGCACAGGGATAGTCCCGAAAGCAGCAGCCGCAAGTTGAAAACCCAAGTGCCGCACTGGGTCGAGCATTTTTCAGAGCATTTTTTCTTCCTTAAACATAGACAACACTACCACAGTCCAACTGCGAGCCCACCAGGTTGGTAAACACTCCCAGCACAAGTTATTTGTAAGCACCGTACGATTTATGGGACAAGACTTTGAGAATTAGCATTGTTTTAGGACATTTCTTGTTTTAGTTGTTTGATATGAGGCATAAAGGAAGGTTTTTCTTCAAGGACTATACCTAGGAACTTGTGTTCTTTTTTGGCAGGAATCGAGTCGAACTAACGCTATCTCGTCTCACATCTTGAGGCCCAAGCGTAGGTGTCAACTGCAACTATTTGTGTTTTTACTTTGATAGCTCAAAGTGGGTGTCACATTCAACTGTTTCTAGTTTAGTTTTGATAACGCGGGCAACTGACGGCAACGAATGTATAGCCTAATTATCAATTATTTCTTCGATAACGTGTGTGTTAGTAATATCGGGTTGATTTGTTAGAATGAGGTCAAGCAAGGGATCGTCCCTCGTTGGTTCGCGTACTATTTGCGTACGTTGGTGGCAATAAATGTATTGAAGTGAGCTAAGGCATCCAATGCGATTTTTTTACGCTGTGATGGAGTTTGTTGAGCATTCGATACCCGGGTTGTTAAAATAACCACCTATGGCTAATGAGCTACTGGAAATTCGGGCAAAATGGTGCCTACTGTTTTGTTTACACTGTCGACAAAATCTGCGCAACCATCAAGATGTCGGCGGCAACTCTGTCAAAATAACGAAAGCGAAGACTATATGCACGAACTAAGCAATGACGCACAATTGAGTCCATAAAATGCAACAAAATTTCCGCTTTTGATGTTCACTACCATGTTCGTAGAGTTTGAGGACAAAAAATAAGACAGCAATTAAAAAAAAAAACTATTGCAACTCTAAAACCAATTATTAGATCGAAAGAAGGCATTTAAAATAAATCCCGCTGCTTCTGCAGAAAACACACTGTCAGTGACACTTCAATACTTCACAAAATCTACGCAATGTGTTTTTTTAAGGTTTCTTTTTATTGTTCATTGACAACTTTTTTTGTCCTCGCACAATTCATAACATAAATATCCCCGCAGTATTCTCGGTATCGTTCACATTATCTGGTACGTAATCTCCACAATTTGTAACGACCTGTGGTGCCTACCACTTTAGATTTTTACTACTTTTTATATCTGGTACACAAAGTTGAATATACGCATCGGTAAATGAACATGCCGGCAGTGTATGCTCTTACATATTTGCAATTACATTGCAACCAGTACCGCACACTTTGTTATTTTATATTGGATATATATCTTATCTGTACTGTGTATTCTGATTTGTGTGGAAGAAACATGGAATAAAACTTCATAGCGCAGGATTGACTGCCATAACGTGCAAAAGCCATACGGTACCAGCAAGCAGCCGAAATAAATTGTAGTTTACATAACTAGGTGGACACTCTTTTGCGGCGTTTGATTGCGGATTCGACGTTAGGTGCTCATGATGTGTTCGTAAACTGAACAGCAAGGTATGTCATCCCATGTGAAAACTTCAGTGGTGTTCAAGAATGCTTATAACAAATATCAGAAAGAAACCCAATAAATTCGTTACGTGTATTGTATTATATGGGTTTCCAAAGCAGATACCCTGGTTTTCTTGTTGTTTAAACTTATGCTTTTTGTTTAAACATTACGTTGTTTAAACACTACATTGGTTACATCAATTTGAGACAGTTCTATAGCACCATTGCAAGATTCCTCTTACAAAATTAGTGTTCTGTCATCTGCGTACTGATAGCGCTAGACATTGAACTGAATGTTTGTAATATGAAAACCACAGATGGTCAAGAAAAAAGGTGCGGCAACATTTCCTTGCGGTTTATAGTATTTAAAATGTTCTACAAGAGTTTTCCCCCTCACTACTTCAATGTGATGAGAGACATAACGGAAACAATATTTCTGTAAGGACCACGCAATCCAATGTTTCCTAGTTTTTGTTGTATTGCGATGTAATCGAATGTTTTTTCACTCTAAAAAAGCCCAATTACCGTTTTCTTTCCGACTAAAAATTGTTTACATAGTATCTAAATTTAAATAGTACTAAATATACTCCTGAAGCCGTGTTGCGTTAGACGTATAACGAAAAAATCTATTACAGCAGTGCATCATTCTTTATAAACAAGAGTTCTTATAATAGGGCTTAAAGTAGTACTGACACCAATTTTCGGCGTTAATATTATTGGACAGTTCACTTCCTGCCCTCAACAGAATACCCTGGATGAAATATGAGCGGCCTGCGACGCGAAGAACATATTTATTTGGATCTCATTTATCGCGCAGATGGACCAGCACGCGGAGCGGCACTCAGCAAATGGACATCAGCGTGACATAATCCAGGGAGAGCCAAAAGAAGTGACGCGGCAGCGCTCGTCAAAAGATCGTGACGTCACTTCATGCGCGCGGCCCAACGAGCGGCGAGCGGGCGCAACGCCCTCTAAAGCGGGTGCCGGTGACGTCCGCACAAAGGGGCGAGGTCAGGCAGTAAGTCTGTCATATGCACCGTTCCGAATGAGAGCTGGGGAATTTAAAACAAACAATTTTCAGGCCGTTCAATGTAATTAACTATCGCGCGCAGAAGTATTTGCAGTGCTGTTTCAGGTTCGCCAGGCATCAGGTTCGCCAAGCATCGATAAAAGCAATAAAAGTGTAACATAAAATTTTCGTGTCAGTGCTACTTCAAAGTTGGTTTTATTTAAATCCGCTTTTAATACTTGTTTCTGCTTTACTGCCAAATTTACGAATTTGCCTACTCAACCATATCTTCATTTCGTGTGGAAATACACAAGTTTTGAAGCACCTGTTCATAATAAACACCAGTATGTCCTTCAATTTAGAATAAATATAATTGTTGTATTGAAAAGGAAAGTCTATAAATAACTTTACATAAATTATTCGCATCGACTGTAGGCATGTGGGCCGAATGAAAAAAGGAAGGGCCCATGGATGAGAAATACGACAAGTAAGCAGGCCTTTCCTTCAACAGTTCTAAATTGGTTTCAAATAATTTTTAAAAAAACTTTAGTAGTGGTAAATGGGTTTTCGGGATTAAACGCATTATTTTTCGGCCATCCCAATTTATTCGTCGCTTCTATGATGTGAGATCTTTATAGGACCCCACGCTTTGCCACACTTACTTAGCTATGCGGGAAAATATTTCTTTTTACTTAGTCGTAGCTGTGTCATCAGCTTACAAGGAGATATTTTGTATATTTTTTGCAAGAGTAAATATTTCGCACGCGTCAGTTGAAGCGTAGGCATTTTAATACCATTTTCCTTCGGGTTAAATTTTTAAATTTTACTATTTTAGGTGCCAATAAAAGCAGAATATTTACTGATCTATTGGGTCTCCATAACTCGCTAGATGTACTGCAACCGATAGAAAGAACTAGTCCCAAAGAACAGTGCATGCAGAACGCCAGACTTTTCATTCCCAATTGATGTTTATTTTTCCTAATTGTGGGGAGTTTGCCGTCATTGCCTTTACTTGGGAATGTGGCAGAGCTACTCGTTCGCGCGTTATTACGCCGTTGTGGGCTGCACCAACAATCACCTTTAGGGCAAAGGGCCCATCCGAGAAACGTGTGACGTGCTCCGCGACAAACGAAGTGTCTGCATGTGCGAAATCCATTCGCTGCGTGAATTCCTTGCGCCCATTGAGTGCCGCCGCGAATTGGCTGTGCAGAATCGGAAAGATTTCGAACCAAACCAATTCTCCAGAATACTTAGGGTCGCACGCTGCTTCTGGAAGCACTGTTTATTGGCGCCATGTTCAAGCACTGTCTAGTTTAGAATAGTGATTAGAATTTAGAATAAATATAATGGTTGTATTGAAAAGGAAAGTCTATAAATAACTTTACATAAATCATTCGCATCGACTGTCGGCATGTGGGCAGAATAGAAAAAGGAAGGGCCCATGGATGAGAAATACGACACTTAAGCAGGCCTTTCCTTCAACATTTCCAAATTGGTTTCAAATAATTTTTAAAAAACTTTAGTAGTGGTAAATGGGTTTTCGGGATTAAACTGGAGGTATATTCTTTTCATGTCATCGACAGGGAGCCGAGAAAATCATCCGGAAACCTATGCTGCAGCTCGGGTGTGCGAAAAAGGTGATCTGGATGCGAAATAAAAGCGTCGCGGTGGCGGAGAACGCCCGATCGTGTCAGGAAATGGCTTTTTTCGGTTCTAAAACGCTAAAGTTCTTTTAAGTAATCAAACGGCCGTGAAATACCGGTGTATCAATAGCGTTGCCCCTGTTTGGCAGCGGGAAATAGTGTCGTTAGGCGGCAAATGTTTTTTTATGAGCATGTACGTCTAGGACCTGCACAGTTAAAGGAGTATTCATCTCCTGGTTTAACAACGAACTCAGTATAAGGTATGGGAGCGCGTAATAAATGTCAAAACGCTCGCGCACCGACAGCAGCAAGCCATGCTTAAAAATTAGCACTATCGCGCGCGCTATCGAAGGCATTCGCTGATTGCCCCAACCCATTTTATCTTAGCGTATACGTAGCACGCATATCAGCCCAATAGTTCCTAGGCTTTTTCATGGGAACGCAGGATTGTTGACGGTTGTTGAGTGCAGGAATGTGTCGAACCAACCACGCTTTCAAGATCGGGGTTCCACAATTAACGAGTACAATTATATCTATCGGGCACTGAATCAGACTCTTTTTACTTAACAGGTCTTATTCAGTGCCATGATTTTTGATCGTTGCATCCGATCCACTTTCCTCCACCGAGACAAATTTTGATATCTTACACGACCCTAACGGCATCACTTTGAATTTTATTTCAATCAGTGACTAGCCATGACTATATGGTTATGATAAGGACGCATTTTGTTATTTATTTCGAGCGATTTCCCTCATGATACCCAACAAGCCCTAGTGGCGTCACTTTAAATTTTCACTCAATCTATGACTCACCACGACTGCCGCATACCCATAACCAGAAATCATTTTATATGGCGTCAACGTAAGTCCCCTCAACGAGACATTTATTTGATAACCCACAGAGCCCGGCAGGATCATTTGGAATTTTATTCATATCTGGCTAACCATGACTCTAATGACAAAGCAGGACGCAATATGTATATGCCCCACGTGATTTCCCTAATTCAGACTTTGATATCTCTATACTATGCATTTGCTCACAGTCATCTTAATTACGGCTTATCGTCATGAAGATACACATATTCTACTCATTTGTCGTGTCTCAATCATATACAAACCAAGCAGTTCACCTATTTACATTCAGCCCTTACAACGCATCGGCGCTTCTCATCTACACCAGTCTGAAGATTTTACCGCTGAAACTTGCTTTTCAACTAAAACTGGGGGCTATCATCTTTCGGGTTCGCACACACGGCGTAATTATTAGTCGGTTTTTAGATTCCCACCTAACTAACACTAACCCCACAAGATTTGCACAAAGCCTTAACCTACTGCTGCCTATGGCGTACGCTAACTACAGCCAACAAACAGCCATTTTCGCAGCCATTCAACTATGAAATTCATTACCAATAACAATTAAATTGTCTAATTTTATGTGTTCATTCAACAGTAGTGTAAGATCGTTTTTGCTTAATCACTTTTTCCGAATAATAATGTCTCGTATAGTAGTTAAACCTGTTTTTTCCAGAGCTAATAATTGTATAATTTCTTGTTCCAGTGCTTGCGTATTTTATTGGCGTGTTACACTGATCCGTACCTTACAGCGAAATTTTAGTACTTGTACAAAATATTGCTTCTTCATATTACAGTAATTTAAAACCATGCTTGTAACATTTTTGGTATAATATTTTTTGTGCGTCCCCGTTTATAGTACTGAAAACGTTTTTTTTCCGGGGATGATATTGCATAATTTCTAGTTAAAGTGTTTGCATATTCAATTAGCTCGCTAAACTGACCCGTGCCTCGACTGGCTACATATGTTTACAATATATTTCGCAATTATTAACAGGTGGTCCCCACGACACTTTTACTTTGGGACGTCTTTCTGTACAAATACCTACGTGCGATATGTATGTACCGAAATATGTATAATAAAAGTCCTGAAAAAAAATTTCCTTGGTACCCCCTTTGCTTACTGGCTTACCTTGAATTTTAACTCAATCTTTGGCCCGCCATGACTATCTCATGATTAAAACCGCGAAGATTTGGTTATTTGTCCCACGTGATTCGTCTCATCAAGATCGGAAATTTGATACGCTACAAGCCCGAGCGGGGTCAGTTCCAATTTTGACTCAATATAAGACTCGCCATGAATATCTCATGACTACAACCATGAAGCCTTTTTGTGTTTGTCCTACGCAATTCCCTTTATTGAGATCATTATTTGATATCCTACACATCCTAGTGGCATCAATTTGAATGTTAACCCAAACAATGACTAACCATGACTATCTCATGATATAGCCATACCCCATTTTTTGTCCCATGTGATTTCACTGATCGTAACCGTCAATTTCATTCCCCGGACACCCTAGTGGCAAGCATTTTGAATTTTAAACCCAATTTATGACCCATTACGACAATGTCATATGATAATAATCAGGAAGCATTTCTGCATTTATCTCACGTGGTTTCCTCGTGGAGACTTACAATTTCCTACGCCACACACCCTGGCACTACGAATTTGAATTTTTACCCGATCTATGACTAGCCGTGACTAGGTCATAATAAACCCAAAACGCCTTTCGGTCATACCGTGATTCCCAGTGTCTAGGCCTTGAAAATATTTCCCCACACGTTCTCATGGAATTGTTTTTAATATTAGCCCAATCTATGGCTTATTTAACTATCTGATGACTATGCACAGGAAGATTTTTTCTTATTTACCTCGCGTAATTCCTTATTTGGGAAGTTTAACCTTACATGCCTGAGCAAAATATGTTTTCATTTTTCCACAATCTACCTCCTAATGTGGTAATTAGCCTATCTAAATATGCATCGCCAAGTCAGTTCAGTGGACAACTTTTAAAACAGCAGAGGGGACCTCTCCCTTTTTGACCCCAGCAAATCTAACCGTTAGCAGAAGCAGGCCAACAACCAGCAAGAAAGCCCCGCTGTGTGTTTTCCCACCTTTTCCTCTTGATATCCTCTAAGAAGGTGGGAGAGGGTATCCCACCTTCTTAGAGGAATACCAAGAAGAAAAGCTGCGATAACACTTTTTATGACCTCACAAGTCGATTTTTATTCACACTCCCAGCCGATGAATCACACACACCCCCTCCGCGCCCACCTCCCCACCAACCGATCATGCCCATCGTCAATGCTGCCGTACCCACAGCGAACCTGAAATGCGAGTCCAAAGCCAAACATAAAACTTAAACCGCCAACCGTAGCTGCCTCCCAGGCTGCTCATATATACAAACTGAAAAAATGTGCTCAGTACCCAAAATGTACTCATTACTACAAATGTACTCGAAATCAAATGTACTCGGAAACTCAAAATGTACTCAAACTCAAAATGTATTTAGTACTCAAAATTTTTCCAACCTCAAAATCTACTCAGTACCCAAAATGTACTGAAAACTCGAAATGTCCTCTGTACTGAAATAGTATTCAAAACTCAAAATGTACTAAAAACTAAAACTGTACTCAAACTGAAAATGTACTCAAACTCAAAATATACTCAAAACCCAATTTGTAACTCGACTCAAATAATACTGAAAAACTCAATATGAACTCAGAACTCATTCGGTCCCAGGCGTACTCAAACTCAGTCGGGCTCAAACTCACTCAAGCTCAAACTCAAACTCACGTGTCAGTTTGAGTCCAAATGAGTCTGAGTGAGTGGACTCATGATTCCGCCGACCTGTTGCCACGACAGGTAGTGGGAGCAAGATGCGTCCGCCAAACTGTAAGTCACATTTAGGTTTGGAAGTGTATAATATTGGCCATCAGAATAACCAGCTGTTTTTTCGTTCGTCCCCCGTATCGCGTTTCAGCAGATCCTTCTTGCATGCGGGATGTGTCTCAAAATGGTGCCAGATGTGGGCTGTATCCAACTATTTCGCTGATTCCGTGTATAGCAGGCATTACTAAGAAATGGAAAATATCCCGGGTCGGTGATGCCGGGCTTCCTGCAGCCGCCACCGCTGCACTTTGACAAGACGTCAGAAGTGGCTGGCGTGGATCGACCACTTCGATGACTACCGCTTAGCCATAGCCCTGAACAAACGCTCCGGAGAAGCCGAGGTGCTGCAAGTGTACTTTTCACAATAGGCCACCAAGCCCGCAAAATATTTCTACGTTTGGAATCACTGCAGAAGGAAGAATTCACAAGATTGTAAAGCAGAAGTTCGACAGCAACTTCTTCAGCGATCGCAAAATTGTTTACAAAAGTGCCTGAATTCACAGACAGCTAGAAACATCCTCGAGCATCGGTGGACCTGTCCGCAACCGCACTTCCCATTCTTTCGGATCGTTGCGATTTCGTAGAAATGGAGAAAAGACTCATCCGGAACAAATTCGTTTTCGGTCTTCATGACCCGCAACTGTGAGAGGGCCTGGAGATGGACCTGCAGATGACGTCGGCATTTGCACTGGCCAAGTCTTGTCCTCAAGAAAATCGTTGGAAAATACCAGCAGTGTCCTCGGCCGGAAAGTAATTCACTTTGGTAGCATTGCGGAACCTTAGAAAAAAGGTGCCAGTGCGGACGCCGTCATGACCAGAAACGACCGTAGCAAAATTAGGGACGGTGCTTCTCCAGCGACAGCAACGCCCAACCGAGATCGGCGTTAGCAGCAACATCTTCCAAGTGCCACAACTGTGGCAACACCGGACATTTTGCCTTGGCTGCCTCAAGAACAGCGGTCCTCGCAAATAAAGGTAGGTGTCCGTGCTATTCAACACGACACCGGGGAAACAATTGCTGGGGCGATTAATACGTACGAAAAAGCGGGCTATGTACAGTTTAAGATTAACAGCTGTGCCAATTGTTTCAAGGTAGATTCAAATGTAGAAGTGTTCGTTCTACAGTCTACATTCCCAGGTTCGCCCACTCACCATTATAAGGCGGAGTTTGTTTGGCTAGATGCGGGCGGCCATTTGCTGACTAAACTCGGCAGGTTTGTGGCTGAAATTTGATAGAGACAGGAAACTGTCCGTTCATCAAACCTGCTAGAGTGCTAGCTTTTCGCGTGAACATAGTTTTGGGGTTGCAAGTCTTGGACGCCTTAGGCGTAGAAAAATTTGCCGACTCGCTGAATTCAGGCAAGGAGCGATGAAATACTATTTCCGCATGGGGATTGCAGCTTAGGTAATACTCCACTAGAGTACACTCGGAAAAAACGCTCGTCTATAATCCCTCGAGTGACTTACTTCCGACTGCACGGGAGGCACATAATGACAACGCCTAGTTTGAGACCACTAGAATACGAGCATGCGTGGTCCGTATCAGCGCGATGGCTGCGACCCTTGTCTCTGTGCCGGCGCCTTGCCGCCTTCTTTATCCGTGATAACCGCTGGATGCGTGTACGCTGCCCCAATGGAAAACTAAAGCGGAGATTACCCGCATTAGCGCGGTGTACGAGTTTCCGTAGGCATTGGCTTTAGAGCATCAGTTGGTCATTGCTTAATCGTTCTGCCACTAAGCACCATGATCACGGTGTGCACTACTATCAATTTCTGCTCTCGGCCTTAGCCGTCACTGCTGACGGGGTAACGCCACAATGATTAAGGCACTGTGGAAGCCGTCATGGACCAAAATGTAATCACTCTAGAACACTGGCATGCGTTTTCGGAGATTGTTTATTGTTTTTCAGATACAGAAAAAAACTCTTTATATTGTGCAGGGCGCCCCCAAAATTAGGCTGTGCACGTAGTGAATGCAACCAAAGCTGTAATAAAACTCGCTAATCTCCACAATTGTTTTCCGGCCCAGCAGCGACAGTAGCAGCGACAAGAGACAAAGCCATCAGGCTGATACTGAGTCGCGCATGCTCACATTGGTCGCGCATGGTCACATGGTAATCATGGTCGCGCATGGTCACATGGAAACAAGAGAGTCCGTGTTCCTGGAGAGAGGAGTGCCGCGCAGGGATCCTGCCGGTCACGAAGTAGTCAGAACTAAGAGTGTGCGTAGACCTGACGAAGCAGAATCAGTGCGTTCTTCGTGAGCGCTTTACGTTGCCCTATGGTAGGCCAGGCTCTAGGCTCTCTGGAGGGCCCTTCTGGATTAAAAACTTGAGGCCTTCTCGGCGTTTCCCCAAGTTCGACTAAGTAAGGACTCTGATGAGCTAACTACGTTCTTGTTTCCATTCGGGAGGTACTGTTTTACCAGACTTCTATTCGGAATAACGTACGCTCTGGAGTATTTTTAGATAAAAAATGTTCTAAATTTTAGGTGGCCAGCAAGGCGTTGTCAACATCATAGATGACGTGTTAGTTTTTGCAGAAACGAATGCCCTAGCACGATAAACATTTAGCCAA
This sequence comes from Haemaphysalis longicornis, assembly GCA_013339765.2. Classification (NCBI taxonomy): domain Eukaryota; kingdom Metazoa; phylum Arthropoda; class Arachnida; order Ixodida; family Ixodidae; genus Haemaphysalis; species Haemaphysalis longicornis. The sequence goes on from CM023454.1 coordinate 53,320,986, forward strand.
GGTTTTGCCACGCTTACCAAGTTCCAAGGTAACCCTCGACAAATAAAATTGCGTGTATGGTGTAATGAAGCGGGATTGCTCGGATATATTTTGTGTTTGAAGGAATGCCTGCCCGGCACCACGCGCATGACGTCAACGCCATTGAGCCAGGCGCGGGGCTGGAGAGCTTTATTCTCTTCACTACGCTACACGTGCGGGTGTAGCAGATTGCCCCATATCCTCCCCTTTCCACGAAGGTACTGCTTGGACTCCGATGAGGCCGCCTCTCTGGACCGGCTCGCCGCGGCACGGTTCCAAGTTGGCCGCCTCCCACGAAGCGATGGTATGAACTTGGTGTCGTGCCGCTTTTCGTCCGTGTCGCCCTTGTGAAAGCTGTCGCCTCCGCTCGTGTCGTCGTTGCTTTTTTCTTTTTCTTCGAGCGTTCCCTCGCTTCTGCTTCTTGGCTGTCGCTGTGGGGTCCTGGCAGGAGAACCTCGGTCGATGCGGACAGCGACTGGTTGCTCGGGGTGTAGTCTGAAAACTGCTCATATGCGATGGTCTGTGCTGCTGCTGTGATGGTCTGTGCTGCTGGCCTATGGATGCCCCTCGTACGGCGGCAAGGGCCTCTTCACTATTTTCCAGCATCGTCTCCCTATCCGCCACGGTTGGCCGCTCCAGCGCACCGGTGGTTTGAAAGAACTCGGCGTCACGCAGACAGGAGACTGAATGTTTGAGCAGCGCTTCACCCCTCTTGTTGGCAAAATTGTACCACGGCTCGGTCGTGTCCCCGCGAAGGTGGCGCTGGCGCCTGTCAGCAGGCCTGCCACGTGGATGGTACGGGAGCTGCGCCAGTTCTGGCAAGAAAGCTGCTTGGGGAGGTTGCATAAATTTCCACCGCTCGGGCGTTGCTTCCCGCGAGCGTAGGAGGGTGCTGCCACGGGGAATGCAGGGCTGTGTCGATAGCCGTAACAAAATCGGGTCCGCGATGTACTCGGGAGGGCGGTGCACAATGTCCTGCTTCGAGGGTTGGTTGTAACTAGGTGTAGCTCATTTCTTCGGGACTGAGATAGCACTCTCGAATCAGCTCTGAGAAGGTTTCCAAGCACATTCGTTAAAGATCTGCCCTGATCTCCTCGTAGAGTGGAAGTGGTACCAACACATTGTTCACTGACGGGAATAAACCAAGGTTGGTGATGGCTGGTTTACAAGTAGGGCCGTGCGTAGACCAGGTAGGATGTAGACGTTTTTCACGCTTTCTCGGCCGTTGAGCCTTAAAATAAAGTCTTGCTAGCCCCGAGATGCGCAGAGTCTTTCCATCTGGCCCCAGAAGACTCCGATCGGAGGAAGTCAGAACGACGTGCTTGAAGTGTTTCGGAATTGTCGCTCCGGGGTAACAGTCTCGTCCGCTCCCGTGCCTTTGAAGACCAGGATCTGTGAATCCACGAAGGGAGCGACTTCCCACTTGGATGAAGCCGTCATCGCCATGAGGCCCAGGAAACCTGGCTCCTGCTCGATGTTTCGGAGAGCATTTTCTGAGTGACAGACGGTTGAAAAATGGCCCTTTTTCCCGCCCTTCTGGCAGACTCAGTCTTTGGCAGGACAGGTGGCCCTCGCATGACACTCTTTGCCACACCAGCCGCATGACTTCTTGAAGCCCCTCGGGTGGTGTGTGGCTTGCGGGGGCGTTGCAAGTGGGTCTTTAGTGGGTCTACTCCGCCGTACTTTCAGAGCGTCGAGGTGAACTGCTTCGTTTGGCGTGCCCGGCAAGAGTTCTGCCTGCTGCTGTTGGACTGCTTCATTCTGACGAGCGATGGTTAACGTCTTCATTAGGTCTAGGCTGGGGTCAAGCTGCAGAGTTGGCGACAGTTTATGGTTTTTGAGGCCTACAACTCGTCTGTCACGAATTAACTCTTCGCGGAGCTCCCCGTAGTTACAAGAATCTGCTAGTGCGTGTAGGGCTGTTGCGAAATATTCGACTGTCTCACCACCCAGCTAGATTAGGGTGGTGTTAAATTTCTCCCGCTCGTAGATGATATTTCGCCGAGGTATGAAGTAGTCCTCGAAGCCCTTAAGCACTGCATCGAAGTTCTTCTCGTCAGTGGCCAGCTTGAAGGTATTAAAGATGCCCTCTGCCTGGGATGCCATGAGGCAGACCAGTGGATCCACCTGGCATTCCTTGGGTTGATCGCTGAGCCCTGAAGCAGCCCGGTAGCGGAGGAAACATCCAGCAGCCCGGTAGCGGAGGTAGCGGAGAAAACATTGGGGCCAGTCTAACGTTTAGAAGGTGAACTGATCGCGTACCATGATCTGGAACGATGCAGAGCTGCCGTTGTTGTTGGCCATCGGGGATTAGTCGCTCACGAAGATCGCAGGCAGGTCTGTAGTCGAGGGAAGGCCCGTAGACGAGGCAGAAGCGGCTTCGGAATGAGGGTTGGTTGGGTGTGCTGACGTGTCGTTCAGGCAGAGAACAGCGGTCAGCACATCCCACTCCTGACACCACTTTGGACGGAATGCCTGCCCGGCATCACGAGCATGACGCCAAGGGCATAGCGACTGACTTTGGTCGTTTCGTACCGAACATGGCCGAACTTGTCCAGCCCTTGTCCAGCATGCTGTCTTCAAACCAGGAGTTCGTCTCTGAGGCCGCACAAGACGATGCATTCGGCAAATGGAAGAAACTGCTCTCATCCAGCCCAGTTGTAGCCGAGTACAGCAACGACAGGCTGAAGAAGATCACGGCGAATGCGTCGTCCTACGTTCTCGGCGCCGTATTGCGCCAAAAGCGAGACCGACCTCTTCTCGGTTATCGCCTGTGCCTCTCGAGTACTCACGAAAAAAGAACGTCGATACCCTCAGATTGAAAAGGAAGGTATCTCTCTCCTCTGGGAATTCGAGAAGTTCCATGACTACGTCTACGGGGTCAACGTTTGCCTTGAGACCAACCAAAAGCCCCTAGTTGCACTTTTTGGCTGAAAACCCATCGACGGCTTAACGCCTCGTCTACAGAGGATGCGGATAGCCTAATGCGTTTCGCATACGACGTTGTTTACGTCCCCGGCAATGAGCTGACCGCAGCTATTGCCTTTTGAGGTCTTCCGTAAGCCACAGCGAGACAATTAAGCTCAAGAGAGAGATTGAAGGACACGTTGGTCAGATGTTATGTGCGCTCCCAGTTTAACCATCTTCCTTAGACGAATTCAAAAGGCAGCAACAACACGACGATCTTTGCTGCCAGCTCCGTGAGTTCATGAAGAAGGGTTGGCCGAGCCGTTGGCGAACTCAAACAACCCTTGAGGATTTCTTGCCCGATAAGGGCAGCATCACCGAAGTAGACGACGTCCTGATGCATGGCTTTCGGACAGTCGCGCCCAAAAAGCTATAGGAGTCAGCTCTCCGCGTACTGCACAAAGGCCATTTCGGCATCGACCAGTGCCTTGCGAGAGCAAGAAATGCTGTCTTGTGGCCTACGATTGACACCGACATCGAGAACCTTGTCAAGCCCTGCCGACCGGCCTTCAGCACAGGCCTAACCGGACGATGCCGCTGCAGCCGACAGAATTTCCCGACAGGACATGGCAGCGAGTCGGCGTCGACCTCTTTTCCATTGGAGGAGCATTGTGGCTAATCGTCACCGACTACTACTCGAAGTATCCCGAGTTGGCCAAGCTCACGAACCTGACTGCGAGGGCAGTGGCAGCTCACTGCAAATCAATTTTTGCAAGGCTTGGAATCCCCGAAGTGGTCGTCAGTGACAAGGGTCCACAATTTTCAAGAAGACCTGAATCACCATTTGCCGCCTACGCCAAAGAATACGGTTTTAAACACGTGACATCGAATCACCGGTACCCTCAAAGAAACGGGCTCGCGGAAGCTGCCGTAAAAGTGATGCAAGTGCTGCCTCTAGAAGACGGGCGATGCCTACAAAACGCTTTTGGCGTACAGGACGATCCCGCTCAAGAACGGGTACTATCCTGCTGAGCTCCTCGTGGGTAGGAGACTTCGCGCTTTTTTGCCAGCTTCTGCAGACAGCCTAGTCCCCTGCCTCCCGGACAGAGACAGGCTGATGGCATACGAGGCGAAAAACAGGAAAAAGCAACAGCGTCACTTCGGCATCCGGCATGGGGCACGAGACGTTCAGGAAATTGACCCCGATACTGACGTATGGATCGTGGATCTTAAAAACTTTGGCACAATCAATGAGCATGTGGAGGAGCCGAGGTCCTACTGGGTCGACACGGATTATGGATCTGTTCGCCACAACAGAACTCACCTGGTCGCATTGCCTCAGCGTGCCAACGACTTGAACAAATAAGACGCAGTCCTGCGGAACCCATTATGCACAAGCAGTGATCATACTCACAGCAAGAGTGTCCGGTGCATAATTCCGCAATAGCGGTTGGAACCGTGACCTTTTTAGAGAGGAGAGAATGTGGGACACTCTCCTGCACTAGCACGTGTACCGTACTGCAAAGAGAATAAAGCTGTCCCGCCCGCGCCTCTTGCCGTGCCCTTGACGTCATGCGTGTGGTGCCAGGTAGGCATTCCTTCCAAAATTTTGAAGAGGGTAGAATTCAGCCTGATCCAGCTAAGGTCTGGGAAATCAAGAATCTCAGTGTACCAAAATTATCACCGAAGTAGGAAGCTTACTCGGCATGGCCAATCACTTAGGACGCTTCGGCATCATTCGGCACGAACTACAGCCCCGATGCGTGCTCTTTAGGCAAAGTTGTGAATGAGTATGGGTATTGCGGTATGGTGCCCGAAACCACAAGAGGAAACGGAACAAGAAAAAGATGGGCGCGAGGTGTTGCCGCATTTGGGTCAGCCAGGAATCAGGAGAAGGTCCGACAAGAAAGAAGACAAGGAGGAAGAAGCTCACGCTAAAGAATCAGCATCTCCACGGCGGCACTTTCAGTGCCTGTCTTCGAGACGGCCAGGGGACCTGTGGCCGTCGTAAGGATGCCCGGACACCACGTCGCCGGCAACGCTCTGCTGCGGTTGTATTTTCACCGCCACCAAACTCCAATATCTTAGTGGTCCTACTCAGCTTGTCCTCCCCAGCACCCCTTAAACACCGGGCCGCATCAGCCCCGCTGCATGTGAGACGCTTGGCTCTGCCCATCACCTGCTGCCCTCGACGCCGTTGCCCGAGCCGCGATCACCGGTTGCATGGCGTGAGGAACTTTCTTTATTTCTACTGCCCTTAGGACTAATGTCCCGTGTCATCTGACTTTATTTTGATACGTTCTAGGACGTAGTTTTTGGTTTACCCATTTTCGTAATATTTACCATACCGTCCTTGTGATTCGCTCAACTATAAATGTAATCGTGCTCACTTCTACCAAAACCCTTGTTGCGAACCCTCATTCCTGCGTCCCTGCAACTGGTCTTTGTGTCTTTCGAACCTTAACTTCATCACAGGGATGTTACAAAGAAAAGCACTAAATGAGCTGAAAGAGTTTATCTCTTTGGCGAATTTTATGGCCATGGACGGCGCGACGCTGCGAAGTGTTCTGTAGGCGGGAGCATTCACTTTCGGATTGGTAGCGGTCCTTTTTCACACGCCGTAAACGGGTCACTGTAGGCCAATAGCATTCACGTCATGTCCTCTTACAAACACCGAGCGGCAATACTCCCAAAGAGAAAAAGAAGCGCTCGCGATGAATTCTCGTGCCGAAATATTTGACGAGTACAAACGTGGACCTAAACTTCGCATTTGAAAGGGATCACAAGCCTTTAGTGTCTTTATTGGGTCAGCTGCACGTTGACGCGTATTCAACGGATCCTGCTGCGCCTTATGCGCTATCTGTTCAGTGTCCTGTACACTCCGGGTAAATCGCTTTTAACAGTCTACACACTGTCAAAGTCCCCGGTGGCACTCAGCGATGGCGAAAAAGCGTTGAATGTATAAGACGTCACCGCGCATTCTAAGCCGTGTTTGCTAGGTTGGTAAACTGGGGACAATTTTTTTGGTCAGAGTGAAAGAATGCCGAACGAAAGAGCCCCATTGTAAGTGGTTGCACAGGCTGATCCAAACGGGTTAGCCAAGAAAATCCAAGGTTCCTTCGTTCCTGATGTCAAAGTATCATATCGATGGTGCCTAAACGTAACTGATTTTCTTTGTTGAAAGGAAAGAAGCTTGTAATCCCCCAACCTTTAGCCTTCAAAAGTGCTGCGCTAACTGCGGAAACTAAAAGGACAACTGACACACAGCCTCCCCTGGTTAGTACAACAGGGGACACAAGAAGACCAGGCTAACACGTTGGCAAAACACTTCCCACGCGTGTCCAGCTCAGCACATTACACTAACACTTTCATGCAACGCAAAACATCTGCAGAGAAAAAGCCCTTACACTGACACAGACAAATCAAAAACCTCTTACAACACTGTATTCACACACTATGAGTTGGGGCTGCCCGGAGCACGTGCAATGGTTCAGCTCCAGGGGCAGATAAGAATACATACACCACGATACAACAACTACACCAACATATTATTTAGACACTTCTACACTCATACAACAAAATATGGCTTTTGGGGCACCTTCCAAGGTCTTGGAAGGAGGCCATTGTAGTGACTTTCCTGAAGGAAGAGAAGGACCCTTCATATCGCGCTAGCTACTGAGCCATTGCCCTGACAAGCTACCGGTGCAAGCTTTTCGAGAAGATTATCAACAGGACACTCATGTAGTTACAGTAGAACGGTCTTCTCGGAAGCTTCCAGGCTGGCTTAAGGGCGGAGAGATCTACCAACGATCAACTGGTTGCGTTGGAATCATATATAAAGGATGCCTTCTTTCACAAACAGTTCTGTCTTATGGTGTTTTTTCACATAGAGAAGGCGTAAGACAGCCCATGCCAGTTACGGCATAATTAGTGACCTCAAGTGGTTCCGTGTCTCTGGTAATATGTTAAGTACCCTCATTAGTTACATGTGGAGGAACCTTTCGCGTGATAGTCGGTAGTGAACTCTCAATGGTTCATGTACAAAAAACGGCGTGCCGCAATGTGGTGTTTTGAGCTGCATTCTTTTCATAATTAAGATAAACTCCCCTGGGAAGGCGTTGCCACCTACCAATCTCTTATTCCATGTATATAGATTAGGTCCTGATAACATTTATATCATGCAATATATCAATCTGCGAACGTCCAGACCACCTGGGCGTCAAGAAACTCTCCCGGCTGGGCAGACAAGAATGGTTTTACACTTAATACTACAAAAAGCTCTTGCCTTGTGTTATCCAGGAAGCGTGGGGTTCATCACGACCCAGATTTACTCTGACTGGCGTGTCGCGTCTTGTGAACAAGGAGCAAACTTTTAGGTGTTGTGTTTGGCCACAAACTCACAATAATTCCGCAAATCAAGAAACTTAAGTATAAACGTCTGAAAACAATGAATATACCTAAAGTTCTCTCACACCAATCGTGTGGGGCTGATGAAGAACTCCTGCTGCGCTTGTTTACTGCTTTGATTGGATATCGTTTAGACAATGGCAGTGTGGTGTATGGGTGGGCCAAATAAAACAGCGTTGCGAATGCTTGACCTAGGTGCTACAGTTGAGGCTACGTCTTGCGTCGGGTGCTTTTCGCACTAGCACTTTCAAGAGTCTCCATGTCGAGTGCAGCAAGTGGTTTCTTGAGAACAAATGGACGTACATGGACTTGCTTTAGGCTTTTAAAATGTCATCGCTGAACTACCATCCTTTTTATCCCGTCTTTAACAGTACATCCCCATATGTGTTGTCTGTAAATCGCCCATCTGTTCATCTGCCCTTTTTTCTTAGAGTGAGAGAGTGAGCTTCCAACTAACACCGCTTCGTTTTTACATGTGTACAGGTCATCCTTTCAAACGTCTTACCGCCTTGGCAAGTTCGCCCGGAGTCGTGTGACCTTTTTTTTAGGACACTTGACAAAAATCGGGTACCACGAGCTGCAATACTGCAGTATTCTGTGGCTCTGCAGTTTGAATACCCACGGGAAGAGTTTTAATGTGACGCTTCTAAATCTTCCACTGTGGTCTTGTTCGCTGCTCATGATCTGGATTGCAATGCTGCCAGAACCATGAGCGTGCACACAACATTTTTTTCAGAAGACATGTATAGATTTTACGAATTATACGACACATTCTTGAAATAAAATTCCCAACTTTAAACATCTATACTGATTTTTGGAGTGTTGTTCGCGCACTATCATCGCACAAGCCCCCCAAAACCACAATAAGTTAATCTTGTATTGAACACTATCATGTCTGTGTATGCACAAAAGCATGAGCTGCTCCTCTGCTGGGTCCAAGAGCACGCTGGGATCGCTGGGAACGTGTTGGCAGACGAGAGGGCCACTGCTGCTGCACTCGAGAACACTGTAGACATTACAACGGTAGCCTTGCACAGAACATGGCAAACACACTGAATGAACCGACAGACAACAAACTACATGTAATAAAGCCACACTTGGGACGGTGCATAGATGACTCACACAAGTGATACAGGGAAGTCAACTTGGCTAGGCTACGGATAGGGCACACCCATGCAACGACCCCGTATCTGCTCACGGGCTCTTCAAAACCCCGGTGCAGCAGGTGTGGAGAGGTCCTCTACGTTTTTCACATACTCATTCAAAGCACGGCGCTCCACACCACACGACGCACACAATTTCCTGAACTGTACAGACAACACATCCCGCTACACCCATCACACTTCTTGGCCGACAACCGAATGTTTTTTAAAGCGTATTTTTCAGTTTTTATCTGACGTCAAGTTTTTACAGCTTCTTGGATATCATGCATAACACTTTGGCACTATACACCAGCCTTCTTCGTGCATTCGTTTCACTTTTGTTTTTACTCGACAATTTAGTATTTAATTGCACATCCGTTCTCATCAAATAACTTTATTTCTTGCCCTCTTTGCCCTTGTCGGACTTGAGCCATTAAACTGAAACCATCATCTACATCAAATATCGAGGTAGGGACATTATCTGATGCTTTACTTATTCAATTATTAGAAGCTTGCATTGCACGTTTTGATTGCTCTTAAATCCAATAAATTTGTTTTTCTTGGAGCTCCTTTTTGTGTATTGTTAAATGTGATTTACGAGCTCCAACAGTTTTTGTAGCGAATAGCAAGAGGTAAATTAAACAGCTTTAGTTAGTTTTCTTAAGCATAGTTTTTTTCGCATGCATTTCAGTAACTTTTGCGTTAACCAACGCTTAGTCGGGTATTTCAGCCATTTTTACATTTATTCATTTTCGTGTTTAACGAAACAGCACCTATAAATATGTCACAATCGTTTGCAGCGCTCCTTCTTGGTCATCTAAAGAGTAAATGGGCCTTGTTGAAGATCATCATGAGCGGCTCTCTAGTACAAGGCACAATAGAAGTGAGGAAGAAGACGCCTTGCCTCATGGAGTGGGCAAACACCATCATCATATAGCTTTTCTGCTGTTCCTTTCTTATTAAACCTACGCTGTGGAGAACGTCCTGCGGTCTCGTCGTTACTAAAGACGGTGCCGTGACCAGGATTCAACTCCCCGCAACCCAGAAAGACAACCTGCCATCGCGCAGCAGTGAAGACAACGGCGGAGGAGCAGCGAAGCAGCCTGGAGAAGACGAGAAGATCGCAGCAGGGCCGAACACCCGCGGAGCCAACGGATCCCCGAACGTAAGGGGAATTTCTACTTCGGAAAAGAAAAATGAGCAAGGAAGTCGTCACGAAGAAGAGAAAGGGCGTTGCGAACGCAAGTGAAGCAGCTAATTAATGCGGCGAGGCTCACATTGCAGGCAACGAGCCGACAGAGATCATCTGATTGCCACGCAAGCCCAGATATAGTGCTATAGCATCAAGCCTGACGAAGTGCAACGAGCAGATGAAGGTTATTTAACGGATGAAGTGGAGGAAAAGTGAATTCCAGAGAGTGATAGAATACGACTTGAAACTTGCAGCCATCTCTTCAAAGATCGAGAACTATTAAAGGAGGATAAGGAAGGCATGCTGTCAGCTCAAGCGCTAAGCACAGAGAATCGGATCAGCGAGTCATGCAACGCATGGTGGACCACCGGCGGAGTAGCAGCGAAGCAGCGTGGAGAAGACGATAAGATCGCAGCAGGCCGAACACCCACGGAGCCAACGGATCCCCCGAACGTAAGCAGAATTTCTACTTCGGAAAAGAAAAAATGAGCAAGCAAGTCGTCACGAAGAAGGGAGGGCGTTGCGAACGCAAGTGACGCAGCTATTAATGCGGCCGAGGCTTAAATGTAGCAACGAGCCGACAGAGAGCATCTGATTGCCACGCAAGCCCAGATAAAGGCTATAGCATCAAGCCTAACGAAGTGCAACGAGCAGATGGAAGATTGTTTAACGGATGAAGTGGAGGAAAGTAAATTCCAGAGAGTGATAGAATACGACTTGAAACTTGCAGCCATCTCTTCAAAGATCGAGAACTATTTAAAGGAGGATACGGAAGGCATGCTGCCAGCTCAAGCGCAAGCACAGAGAATCGGATCAGTGAGTCATGCAACGCATGGTGCGCAAGACTCCACGGAGCTTGTGAAGCTGCCGAAATTAGAAATGTTTAAGTTCGGTGGAAATTCCATTGAATGGACTAGAGTTTGGACGCATAATGAATCAGCGGTTCACTTGAGGCCTAATATGAGCAATGGACAGAAGTTCAACTACCCTCATGTCGACACTAACCGGCAAAGCAGTCGCAGCGATTGAAGGACTTCAGTTCTCGGACGAAAGTAACTATGAACAAGCTATCAAGATTCTATAAGAGACATTTGGCAGTCCTGAGCAGTTTGTGGACCTGCACATGAAAGAGCTGTTACGACTCGACAAGGTACCACCAGTCTATCATACGGAAGCCCTGCGAAAGCTTTTCCAAAAGGTGCAGGTACACACACTGGCACTACAGGCTCTCGGAGTGAAACACACAGTGCTACGCCCCAATGTTGATGCCAGGACTAAAGAAGGCTATGCCAGCAGACCTTTTGATCTAGTACAAGACAAAGGAGGCATCTGAAAATAGGTCGACGGCTAACAGCGAAGAAACGTCACCAATGGGAAAGAAAAGTGCCGACGCGCTGCAACGAATGATAGAATTTCTACGAGAACAGGTGTGCTTACGCGAGGAAGCTCAGCGGGAGCAGGAGACAGCCGGTACGGGACCTAAACAGGAGAACAAAAAACCGTACAGCACGACCGCTAGCTTCTACAGCTCTGCACACAAGACCTGCTTGTTCTGCAAACAAACTAACCACCTGACTGAAGACTGCACGCGAAGCCTACCTATGGAAGGGAAAAAGAAGCTGCTAACCGAAAACAGATCATGCTTCTGATTGTACTCGACCCAAATCATACGGCGAGGATTTGCAAAGCAAGTGTGTTTTTCAAGAGATGCAAAGGCCGCCATGCAACATCAATATGCAAGAGAAAGACAACAAAAAGACGACAGGAATCAACCACAGTACAGCAAACCGCAACGTCCCTGATGCAATCAGTGGGGGACCCGACTAGAAACTGCGTGTTGCTGCCGACAGCAATAGCTTGGGTACAAGGAGAAGCATCACAAGCCATCTGTCGAGTACTGCTTGACAGTGTTAGTCAAAGGACCTTCATTACAACATCACTGGCGGAAAAGATCGGAGCAAAAACTCTAAGGCAAGAAAAGCTAAGAATTGGATCCTTTGGAGGGAACGAAAAATTTCAATGCATGGACGCCGTGAAGGTGATGGTAAGAGTCGACGAAAGGAGTCAGTTATAGCGGTCGAAGCCCTCAAAATAGGGAGCATCTCACACAGCCTTCTCCCAGCACCCGACAGAAACATCAGAGACAAGACGCTGGAACACAAGCTAAAATTGGCGGACGACGAATTTGAAACTAAGGACGTTGGGACAACTGGACTTTTCATCGGTTGAGATCACTACTGGTAGTTCGTCACGGGAAAAATACAGCATATCGAGAATCGACTAGGTCGCAGCCGAGACCACACTTGGCTGGATAGTGCATGGACCAGTCAGCGACAGTAGGATCAGACTGAAAGAGGCACAGGCGGTGATTGCACTCGAGGTTTGAGGCAAGTAACGCCGAGTTTGAAGACGGAGCTGGAAAGATTTTGGAACTTAGAAGCAATCAGCATCGAAGCAAAGACTAGCCAGATGGACAAAGGTAGCATGGTTGCCCAAAAGTTCAAAGAGCAGGTGTGTAAAGAAAATGGGCGCTATAAGGTGAACGTGCCGTGGAAGGGAAACATTCGACATGCAATGAATAAGGACACTGCAATGAAACGACTTATTCAGCTGACGAGAAGGTTAAACAAGAACGAAAAGCCCAACGAAACGTATGACAAAGCCATCTCAGAATACTTTAGTTCAGGAGTTGCCGAGAAAGTGAGCGAAAATTTCAGGATGCGAGTCCGATTTGTGTTATTAGATGCCGCACCAGGCAGTAATAGGGGAGGACAGGGAAACGACAAAAGGTTCGAGTCGTTTTTGATGCACCTTCGATTTTCAATCAAGAGAAAATCATTGAATGACAATTTGAATGCCGTGCTTATTTCAACGACCGATATGCTTTCGCTACTTCTCAACTTTAGGAAAGAAAAGGTTGCTCTAATGGGCGACGTTGAGAAAGCGGTTCTTCAAATAGCAATTCACGAAGATGACCGCGACGCATTACGATTTCTTTGGTGGAAACACGACGATGAAGGCGGGGCTGACCAATGAAGTCGAAACGTGGCGAATGACCAGAGTCACATTTGGGACAACTCCAAGCACGTTCCTCCTAGCGGTGACAATTAAACATCACTGGAGCAAATGAAGGTTTAATTCCCAATTACCACGGCGAAGCTGATGAATGGAATTTACGTCGACGACCGTGATTTTTGGCGCAGATACAGTTGAGGAAGCTGTACAAGGAGTCCAAAGAGATTTTTCAAAAAGCATCAAAGAACCTCCGAAAATGGACGTCGAATGAAGAAAAGCTTAATAAGATATTGGACGACAACGAAAAGGACACAGCCCCCCAACAAACACGATCCAAAAGGGCACACAACGATACTGGGTATGAGATGGAAATACTCAGAGGACATGCTGTCATTCCCAGTAGAAAAATGGATGCTCCAGGCGACCACGACTAACATTACTAAACCAGCAGTGTACAGGTGGCGGCGAAAATCTTTGACCCCAATCGGGCTACTGTCGCCATTCACGATACGAGCCAAAATAAGATTTCAGCGCCTCTGGAAGATGGGAGTAGCATTGCGACGATCCGTTACCATAAGAGGAGATGCGACCAATGGAAGAAACTATTTGAAGAAGCAGAGCAGTTAAACGTCATCAGGTGTGCAAACGATGTTACGTGAACAAAGAAAAGACATAGAAAACCGGCACCTACACGTGTTCTCGGATGCAAAGCCCATCGGCATATGGAGCTGCAGCCTACATCGTGCACGAGTTCCAAGACAAAACAGAGGAAGCGACTTTTAATGATGTCGAGAAGTCGAGTGGCACCGATGAAAGAGTTATCCTTAGCCAAATCTGAACTCTTGGCAGCGGGGTTCTGGCAGCGAGGATGAGCGAGTAGTATATAGAAAACATTACGCCCGAAAATTTGAAAGTGTCAGCTACTGGACGGACTCAATGATAACGCTTCACTGGATCAAGGAGACGCCAAGAGAAGTATTTTTTCAAGCGGAGAGCTATGAAATACGCGAAAGAACAAACCAATACAGATGGGGGTTTGTCCAGTGGAGAGAAAAACCCGCAGGACATGCTCACACCCGGAATCAGCGCAAAGTCTCTAATAGAGTAAAAACGTGGTGACACGGTCCGAGCTTCATCAAATCCGAAGAACAGCGTCTGAGCACCGAAGACAACGTGAACATCAACACTGAGGGCGAGCGAGAGACGGTACATTGCAACGAACTTTCAGCAGAGCCAGCTGCATTATCAATACTCAACATAGAAAGTTATGGCTCTTACAGCAAGCTACTACGGGTGACAGCCTCGATGTTTCGTTTCATTCAAAATACGAAAAGGAGACGTATAAAAGGCGCACTAACAGCAGAGGAAATAACCAAGGCCGAGGAGTACTGGATTAAGGAAACTCAGAAGTGTTTTAAGACTTTACTAACCAACATAGGCAGCAGTCAGAACGGAGGTTTTCAGCTGAATGGAAAGGAAGTGTGCTTGGACGACGCAGACATCATACGACACAAAGGGCGACTACAGGTCAGGGCTTTAAAAAATCGCCATGTCATAGTACTCCCAAAGGAGACACGATTTACCGAGCTTCTAATCCGGTACGTTCATATCTTGGTGCTGCACGGTGGTGTTCAGGAAACTTCACAAGACTTCGTACCACGTTCTGGGTCGTACAAGGACGGCGGGCGGTGAAGCGGATTTCAACAAATGCATAACATGCAAAAGACACAACGCAAGACACGTAGAACAGCCAGTACCTCCAATGCCAGCGGATCGAGTAAACGAAGCGAAACCATTCGAAGTTATTGGAGTAGACTTCACCGGAAAACTGTACGCAACGTACAAAGGGACAACAAGTCCAACAATATGTCCTTATTTTACCTGTGCAGTGACGCGACGAGTTCACTTAGAATTGACAGACGACATGACCACAACCAGTTTCCTACAAGCGTTTCGACGATTTGTAGCTAGAAGAGGACTCCCAGAGGTCATATACTCCGACCATGCCAAGACCTTCAAACGAGCCGAAAGGGGACATAAACAGATCGCTTGAAGCATTATTGGAATAATGCCAGTGACCAGTTTTACCAGTATGCACAAGATCAAGTGGAAGGCCCATTGCGGAGTTGGCACCTTGGTGGGGCGGTTTCTATGAAGGCATCATACGAAGCATGAAAACATCCATACGCAAGGTAATTGCCAAAAGAATCACATCTCTTGGGGAGCTACGGACTGTGCTAACAGAGGTGGAAGGAGCTCTAAACAATCGTCTACTGACCATACGTATACGGCGAGCCCGACGAGCCACTTCCGTTAACCCCAGCGGAAATAATTGGCGGCAAGCTGCAGATTCATGACTCCCCGGGCAAGCAACACAGCTGCGACATTGAAGAAGCATGGAGGAGCCGTTGTCGCATCACGCAAGAGTGGTGGGCGAGGTGCGTGATGAATGCTTAAAGGAGCTTGGATCAACGGTACGAGCAAGCGCTGCAAGCAGCCAACAGTTATCGGAAGGCGACGTCGTACTCATCAAGGACAAAGGCCCCAGGACATTTTGGAGGCTGTGCCTGATAGAACGGACGTATACTGGTAGCGATGGAAGGATAGAATCATGTCTTCTGCGATCAAGCGGCAAGGAGTGGCTACAAAGATCAACGAAACACATATATCCGCTTAAAAAACTGCTTCAAATGAGGGTGCTTATTCCAGACATTGAGCCATTTTCGGCTAGCGGGAACCTGTTGAAGATCATCATTCAGCGGATCTCCCGTACAAGGCACAATAGAAGTGAGGAAAGAAGACGCCTTGCCTCATGGAGCGGGCAAACACCATCATCATCTAGCTTTTCTGCTGTTCCTTTCTTAGTAAACCTACGCTGTGGAAACGTCCTGCGGTCTCTCGTTACTAAAGGCCTGAAATCAGTTTTACCTATCGAATCAATTATTTCCTTTTTGTAAGCACGAAGGTAAAAAAATTACACCACCTCCCCGAAGAAAACTATGTGGTGATGCAAATCAGAATTGCTGGCGTCCATTAAGCTCCTCGGATGGAGCAGCGTGTCTCAAGCGAAGCAACAACTGAGGGTGCGGCGCTACATCTAGAGACAGAGAAATATAGAGAAATGTAGAGACAGCAAGAAGACGGACACCGGCGTTACCTGATCGGACACCTCCTGGTTCTCGTCTTTCTTTATTGCGTGCTCACGGTCCAACCCCGCTGCCCGCCCTCTTGGTCCTCTTCTCTGGTTGAGCTGCAAAACGAGTGGCGCTTCCCACCACAGCTTTCCTACAGAAAATTCAACATCCTCCTCTAAAGTTTTCAGTTCGTCGTTTCTGTTGACGTTGAGCTTCGCGTGCCTTCGTTGTGTCAGTAGCTCCTTAACGTAGTTTGATTAAGTCAAGTACGTAAGGGGCGTACGTAGCACTCGCTCCTGTCTCGGTGTTGTAGCGCAGTAAGAAGAGCGCCGCGTACCTGCCGTTGCGGCAAGAGGTCGTGGGATCGAAACCAGGCGCCGCCAACTATTTCTTTTTTTTATAGTGTAGGGGGAGAGGTGCGGACGACGGACGGACGCCAGACATAGCCCGGAGCAAGAGATGCTTTGCACCTAAACGAAGAAATAGAGAAACATTGGAACAAAGATATGTTGGAAATGAAGAAATGTTTGGTTATGATCTGTAATGTCACACCTGACAACACCAGATTCATGTGATGGAGATATATTAGACAAGGCGTGGTCAAGAAGTCTATCCGTCATACATCTTGTGGGCTGCGCAATTAACGATTTATAACCAGATCCGCTGCAAGAATCGCGTACGCCAAATTTGAGTTTGAATTAGTATCGGGCAAGTAAATATTATTACCACCCACAATTAAAGTGTATTTGTTTTCGTAGTGTTTGCCACGTGCACCCCAGCCTAACATATTCACTTTGGAACATCTCTCTAAGTGAGGAACCAGCTGACCAATGTCGTTTTAATCTTGTAACTGTTCTAGGGTTTTGTTGCACATATTGAACAGATCACTTTACATGCCTTTTCATGATTATTTAATTCATGGATATTTATATTGAGCCCCATAGCCTTTCTTTCTAAATATATATTCTCAAACATTTTGCAGATGTTTTGCAGGCTCCTTTAGCAAGACTACACGTCTGCAAACCCAAAAATTCTCAGTGTTCTCTTATCCCCGTTGTTTTGTTTACGCAGTAAACTTTCTGAATACCCTCACAAGAGAAGCAGCGAACTGTTTTGGCTACATGGTATTTCCCCTATACAAAATTTTGGATATCTTTAACTGTTGTAATTTTAAACCCGCGTCTGGCCCCGCTCAGCGGGCATACTTAAGGTAAAAATGAATGGCCCGTTGTTTGTGTCACGGACTCTTTGTAGTCATCTAGACTGCCACGATGAGACGTTTTTTACACGCCTGTGAAGAAACTAGGTAAAACAACCTCCGCAGGCAAGGTTCCTGAAGACAGATACTGTGAAGACCTTCCAGCGTCATAGAAGACGTCTCAAGATATTGTTACGTGATGGCAGGACAGAGGAAATGAACATTGAAAGAAGCGAGCGTTGTATTTAAGCTATATACGCGATGTTGGTCATGAGGGAGCCCGGCCAGCTGGGCCTTCTACTTCTCCCGAGGTTGGGCTGATAGCTCTCGTCTTCTTCTTCCCGTGAAACATCCCCCTCGTCAAAAGCGACCTTCCTGGTCGAGGCCTTTAAAAATGTACAGATGCGGTGACGATGCGCGATGAGAGGAAAAAGAGAGTCCACGCCACCACGGATGATGATGATGGTCGTGGTGAGCACTGGGCATAACAAATACTCAACAAATACTCAACGGAGTATTCAGACCAATATTTCGAGACCGATCAGCCGATCAGCTCAATGGAGTACGAGACGTATTTACGGCCCCAAATGCAAGCACACGACAAGAACCAAAGTACTGATGAAGTCGCAAACGCCGACCTCTCTATTACTATCGACGGGCTTGAGGTGACCGCGCTACTGCACACCGGCGAAGATCATATCATCAGCCAAGAAATTACCGACCATTTACGGAAGACACTTTGTTGGCCGGTCCTTTGCTTTCGGTCTGCTGTCAGGGTACCTCATTAAGCATTGAAATCTGCAGCACGGGTTGGGTTTGGATGCTCTAATTTTGGTAACACTTTCATCGTTCTTCCGCGGTGCTACAAGGAACTGACCGTGGGCAACTATTTTTCACGTTAGTACACCGCCGATATAGATATTGGAGAGCATCTGGTGAGACTATCAAACAAACCTGTCTGAAGGACGGCGTACCGATCAGCTCCGTTTTGCCACTGCATATCGCCGAGGAAGACGACAGCCTGTCACCGCGATTCTGCGCATTTTTTCAAATACGTGCGGTGATGTATGCAACACCCGACAGGTTGGCCGAACTGCATACTCCGCTCTTTTTCTACCAGGGCTTTGCCCTCGCAAGAGGCGTTGTGCCCATGTGAGGTGGCCGCACAAATCTTTTATTGTTCCAATTTTTCCAACGAACGCCACGGCCATATGAGAAGGGCTACAGCAGCTGTTTTTAGAGGTATCGAAAACAGGAGGCTGTTATTTCTTCAAGCTGGCCCAACCACAATTAAGAGCACTAAACTTGGTAAATTTAAAACTCCAACCTGCCGTCGTAAAACAATCAAGCGCTAATCGACCTCCTGCGACGCTGCGAGGACTGTTTTTTTGCCTACGTCTTGTGCCGTCAGACATTTGAGAAAAATAAACATCGAATAAAACTGAGGAAAGTAGCAGGCCCTCCATCAGAACCCTAAACACGCGGCCCCTCAGGATAGCGATGCGATACGGCAGCAAGTTCAGCAAATGCTGGAAGACGACGTAATCGCCCATCGAATATCCCTTGGGCGTATCCAGTCGTTTTCTTCAAAAATAAAGATGGGAAATTACGGTTTAGAGTATATTATCCAAAGCTCAACTGGAGTGACCAAACAAGACGTGTACCCGTTCTCTAGGACTGACGACTACCTAGGAAGACTGCGATACGGCCGCTGTTTTTTCCCATGAACTTAAAAAGCAGGTATTGCTATGTAGAAGTCCACGAAAGGTACAGTGAAAAAACCACTTTTGTTTGGCCGGATGAACTTTGCGAAGTTAAATGTTTGCATTTTGGAGTGTGCTTAGCCCTGGCTACGTTGAAAGACTTGAGTTCAATGTGCTGAAGAGCCTCAAGTGGCAAACATGCTTGGTATACCGAGACGACATGATCGTAATTTTAACCAGGTTCGAGTAACACCTGGGAGGTCTCACCTTCGTCCTCGAGCCCATAAGATTGGCACAACGTACGCTGAAACCCGAGAAATGCCACTTTAGATAGGATGACCTGTTGTTCCTTGACGATGTGGTTAACAGTGTCAGAGTCCGCCCTGATCCCGGTGAGGTAGAAGCTGTAACCCAGTTGCTACATCCGTTAAAAATGGCATGTGGGAACTTTAGGCCTGTGCTCCTGCTACCCGAAATTTATAATAAAATTTGCCCATACTGTGGCGGCCCTGACCATTACTCGGTATGATGTCGCATTCCTGTAGACTAACAAACAATAGAGCGTTGGAGGAGCTGTAACAATGCCTGAAAATGCCACCACTCCTGGGCCAGCTTCACGAAAGCACCACCACCGCGCTCCATACTGCAGAGATTAACGTTGGCCTCGGGGCGGTAATTCTGCAACGTAGGACGGTGCCGACAGATTTTTAGCGTACACCAGCAGACAACAGTCACGTACAGAAGCTAACTACTCGGCAACCAAAAAAGAATGTCTGTCCATCAAGTGTGCGGTGCTGAAATTTTGACCGTACCTATATGCTCGTCCGTTCATTGTGGAGAGCGATCATCGATCACTTTGGTCGTTAATGTGCTTAAAAGACCCATCCGGACCTTAGCACGCTCCAGCCTTACGCGTTAAGAATTCTTTGTGACAGTAGTGTGCACGTATGCTCAACAACACACCGATGTTGATGCCTCAAGTGAGCACGAGGTATTCCAGCGTCGGCAAATGACTACGCGCTGACGACGTATTTTTTGGCATGCTGGACGCAACCTCTTTGTCGTTCCATGAACACTGAGATCCAGACCTGTGGCCCCTCATTGAATTCTTGGAAGGACAGAGGCAACACTGCCTAGGCCGTTTTTCAGAGGAGCATTATTCTTCTGATCCCGCGATGGCGTTTTATACAGGGCAAGCTCTTCATCTAGTGACAGCAGCTAGTATTTGTTGGTCCCGCAGCATTCGGAAACGACGTTTTCAGGCTTGCCACGATGATCCGAAATTGGGTCAGCTCGGATACACCCGTATTCTGCCCAGGATCGAGCAATCGCATTACTGGCCGAAGCTGAGAGCAAGAGTACGAAAATACGTACTCACGTGTCACGAGTTCCTACGTTGTAAAACATCGCCACTCTAAACAGCGGGTCCTCTCCGCCCTGTTCAAGTACAAACGACATTTCTTGAGCAGGTCGCAATGAACCTTTTGAGATCGTTTCTGACGTCGTTTTCTGGTGAAAAGTGTAACATTGTTGCCACCGACTACATAACTTGACACGCTCAAACGGAAGCCTTCAAGCGGAAAGACCTTTTGAGATCGTCTAGTTTCTTATTGCGAAGATTGTTATGCAGCATGGGTAGTTCCTGCTAGTCAATTATATATTACCGATTAATCATAAAGAATATACCACTGCCATTGTCGAAACAATCATGCGTCTCAGCCGTACCTTCCATCAGAAGTCGACTGGGTATTCCCCGCACACAAACAGCCTGACTGAATTCCTAAATAAGACCATAGCGGACACGGTAAGCATATACACCGGAACGTTTTCCGTCACCAAGACCCGTGATACGGTCTGTGGCCATTTAGGTACACTTTCCGCCTTACAACACGGTCTCTCAACAGGAATTACGACCAGAGAATAACGCCGTTCTTTCGTGTTTATAACCGAACATAACCAATATGCTGGCTCAAATGTTGCCAAAAGGCACCACCATCAGCAAAGTAGAACTGCATTGCATTACCGGAACAAGCGGAAGGGCCGCGTCGCCAACTTATATGTCCCCCGCAGAACCAGACGGGCGAAAGCTTACGAATTCCCTACAGCTAAAACCTCTGCCACACTGCCGTTTACATACCTGGCGACGGAGTATTGGTAGGCACTCCCTTCCGACGTGCAATACGGCCAAGCTTGTTAAATGCTATTTTGGACCATATAAAGTGTTACGCCAGATTACAGACGTAACATGCGATATTATCGAAGACATCGTAACTCGTGCTTTGACGTAGTGCGCATAAAGCCTTACTAGGATGGTTGACAGAACCATTTTGGACAATACCATAACTGCATCTAATATTTTGTATTATTCTGGGGCATCGGAACGATGCTGTTTGGACGGCGGGGGGGGGGGGTCAGAGGATTATGCGATAAGTAGAGAAATCTCCGGTTGAAGGTATGTACCGATCATTATGCTTGGCGCACTCTCCGAGTGAGAGATACGTACCGTGTTCTCTGACCTCCTTGGTAGCACAAAAACCATGACATCAAAGCATGCTTGGGCCCACGTGATTGTTTTCCGCCAGCTATTTCCACTGAGATTGGACCTGCTGTCTCACCTTTCATTTGTAAGCGCCACGCCTTATCAATCGGGGCAATACCGTACGGCCGATTTTGCTTGCATTTGTAAGGACGCAACAATATCGCACGCAATTTCCCATAAGGTTCCCCGCCTATACAAGTATCGCATGTTCAACATTGCTATGCTGAGGTGTCAAAAAATAACCCGTACGGTAGCTTCTATTGGAGTTGAACAAAACAAGTGGCGTTGTAAGCTTTGTCGTGCTCCTCCTTCGTCCCAGCCTGATTCAGAGGACGCTGCAGTCCTCCTGTCTGCCATTGCTGAGAAGGTATCTACACTCGAAACCATTAAAACTTTTGTTCAATACATCTTATTACTCGATTTTTTTGTGGACCAGCTTCTCTCTGTTGAGGGCAGAAGTAGAAAAACTGAAGGAAGTCGTCGGTGGGTTGCGGTTGTTCCTGGGTGCTCACTTCATGGATGTTCAATTGTTCCAAAAAAGGACGGCTCTTTATGTGTCCGAAGCGAAGGCGCGTGACACCGCCTTAGATGCACTGACAGAGCATGCTGCTTCCCTTGAAGGCGGAGTATTATCGCAGGCTTCAATCATACTAAGAATGCAATCGAACTTCAATGACACAGAGCAGTACAGCAGGTCGTCAAACCTTGAAATACACGACCTCCCGGCTTCCCCTGACGAGAACCTCGGTGTATTACTGTTAGATTTGAGCCAAAAATGGCAGCATCTCCACTCTGTGGATGATGGAGAGGGTGTAGATATGGAGACTCAAAATGCCATCCAAGTTTGGCTCCGAGTGACATCCAGTTTGCACCCCGACCGTTATTAAATTTGAGAAGGCAGTGGCACTTTGAGTATTCCCTAAATGAAGCTCCAACTTCTGGATAAAAACGAATTTCGCTTAATTTTTGTTCGATGGTGGTGGGCGCACGGATGAATGCGGAGGGACATTGAGGGTCCTAAGGTACTCCGCACAGTAACAGGCGAGAGAGTAAGCTCCTTAGACTCTCTTATACTAACACGTGGTTGTAGCCCAACGGGTAAGACGATTGACACTAACTCTATCTGGTCTACCAGACACAGGCTCGAATCCAGCCGGCGCCTAAGAGATTTTTGCGATTGTAAATTGTTTGCGCACGGACGCGGATGGACATTGTGTGGTCCTAAGGTGCTCTGCAACCAAAATACTAGTTCGTTCATTTTCATAAAATCAGGTATCCGCAATTTATGGAGGCCCCACGCGGAAGAGCGGACCTGCGACAGTGCTGGTCCGGCTCACTTCTAAAGAATTTCGCGACCGCTGGTTGGCTGTTCACTCTGCCCTGTGTGCTTAGACCCATAGCAACTATAACCCCATCTCTGTTTCAACGAGAACCTTGCCAGGTCAAACGGGCAGCTTTTCGTCGCTTCGCGTGCAGTGGCTGAAGAACACAACATCCAATTTGTGGGGATAAAGAACGGCTGTATCCATCTCCGGAAGACGAAAGGTGATCCGGTCATTCGAAGTCTTCAGTTCTCAGACTTCGAACGGCTGAGTAGGTCACCCGTTTCCTTCTTGGCTTCGCGCTGTCATGGAACCTGACACCTTTGTATTCAGAGATATGGATGCACTTCAAGACTCGCTTTTAAATGCAGAGCATTTTAGTAACTCACGATGTCACCCGCGTTGGCGTCCATGGTCCGCGTCCGCAACGCTCCCCCTACACTATATAAATACTTGCCGGCGCCAGGTTTCGATCCTACGACTCTGCGGGCGGAACGCAAGGTGCACGGTACTCTACCAACTGAGCCACAAAGCCGACACAGAACGGAAGGTTACGAACGTGCCTTATATCCTTGACTCATTCAACCGTCGGCCAGAGGTGCGCCCTCTCCCCCGCGTCCTCCTCGCCACTCGCCGCGTTCGGTTCGGGCGCACAAAGGTGGGGACGTGCGCAACACCCTCTCTCGCCGCGTTAGGTTCGCTGCGCAAGAACAGGTGGGGCGCTCGCATCGCGCTCTCTCGCCGCGGTCGGTTCGCGCTTAAACCACATATGTCGTTCGCGCGCGCTGCGGTGGCTAACATCTGTGGCGTGATCATGACGTCAGCATCACGCGTTCGCGTGGTGGCGATTTCGGCGCTATAACACTCTCTCGCGAGGGGCATTGGATTGGATTCGATTGGATTGGCCTGGATTGGCTTGGATTTGGATTGGATTGGATTAAAGTGGATTGTGTTGGATTGTGTTCCGTCATAGCCGCGCCACGTTGCGTCATAGCCACTCCACGTTGCGTCATAGCCGCGGCAGGGGGTTCACGGCACGATTCACCATCGACTTCATCGACAATGTCTACGCTGGAAGACAACAATTACAACAACAACAACGAATACGTAATCCATACGTCTTGCAGGCGCTCCCCCCCCCCCCCCCCCGCAGAAATGCTCTGCATGTGATCGTGCCCCTCGCGAGGGGGATGTTTTTTTTTATAGTGTAGGGGGAGAAGTGCGGACGACGGACGGATGCCAGACATAGCCCGGAGCAAGAGATGCTTTGCACCTAAAAGAAGAAACAGAGAAACATTGGAACAAAGAAACGTTGGAAATGTAGAAATGTTTGGTTATGATCGGAAATGTCACACCTGACTACGCCAGATTCACGTGATGGAGATATATTTGCAACCGGGAATGGCTTTTTCCTCTTTATTCATGTAAACATTCGTAGCATTCGGAAGCATTGGGAGAAACTGTGCTGCTATACATATAAACACAAAGATTCCTTAGATGCCAATGTTTTTACTGAAATAAACATTCCTAATTGCTTAACCCAATAATTTTCGAGCGAGATGCTACGACAGCCAATATTTACTTGTGCAGGCGGCTTGGGCGGCATCCGTTTATGTATGGGATAAGTGGCTATCTTTTTGCGTAACGACTTCCCTTTCCAGTGCAGAATTCGCAGGTGTTGCGCTGCAAATGCCAAACTTTCAAAATACACTACTTGATATTCTATCGTCCGCCTCACCAAAACGCTTGCCAAAGCCTGAATATTTGAAGCAATACCGTTCGCCTGCGCGGCGTATTTTCATGCCTGGTGAGCTAAACTTCGCCCATTTAAAGAACAAAAACATATTGCGCCGGGATATTTAAACACTGTGGTGCGCGTAACTATCGAAGATGCCATAATTCTTCCTACTTGCATTGAACATTTTGGGCGAAAAAGTTCTTTCTTCCTTTGTTGACCACGTTAACGTTCGGCGGGATCAGAGTTACTACACTATTTATTGTCGAAGAAAAAATGTCGAATGATTTTTCTGCTGGCTGTCGTCTTTTCTCTCCTGCCGACGCAATGTGGCCAGGCCCCTTGCACTTCGAGAGATCGAAAATAAGTGACAGAAAGAATTTGACTTGGTAGTTGAGCATCAGGATTGGAATTCCGCCCTGACTACATAAGCAGTTGAACAGTGTCAGCGTGTTGTAGAGGCATTTTAGGAGATTCAAAATTGGTTGAAAAAAATCAATTTATATTAAACAAAGACAAGTTGGATGTCCCTGGAATATGCTGCTCTGCTATCTGCCATAGCTTAGCGGAAATTGCTTTGGCATCGATGTAGGCGCGCTCCCAGAGATGATCTTTTATGATCGCTTTATCGAGCCGTCCACAATAGCGCAAATGCCTTGATAGGTTCAGAAAAGCGCAAGCATTTTAACACAAAGTTCAGGCATTCTAGCACGAACTCAAATAAAACCAGGGCCACCATTATTGAACTGCGTGGCATAAAATACAGAGACACGTGCTCTACCGTCACCTGAAACTTCGGTGCTGCAGCAATCTCGTTCTGTGACAAATGTAATGATTTTTTCCTGCGTTGGCCAAACATGATGCCTGTTGCAACTCCATTAACAGGGGGCAGTGGATCGCAAAATCAGATTTTTTACCTAGCCGAACCGCAGATGGTCTGTGTTGAATCCTATTCAGTTTTAAAAGAATGAAGCTGCAGGAAGACATTTTCAGCTCCCTAAATATTTCTTACTCGCTATATGAAAAGATATCGTTCATACAGAACTTGTACCTTTCCGCTTAAAAACGCCCTTGTCACGTCACTGTACAGAAATGGCACAAAAAATTGCGTTACTAACTTTTGGGAAATTTTTATTCTTCTTACCATTACCCTTATTTTGTAAAAAGACATTAAAATATTGATGCTGAGCTTTTTTGATACACATGATATCATCTCACTGAAGCAATTCGATTTTGTCAGAGGGCGTGTGAACACTAAGGCTTTCGAAAAAATTTATTATATTCTAAACAATGCTTCAGAACATAACGATATGGTCTGTGCCATGTTGTTTATGCTTCAAAAGCATTCGAGTGTATTATACACTCCATTTTATCCTATAAACTGTGCCAGTGTGCATTGAGAGGACTTTTCTATCTTTATATACCTAGTACCTGTCCAATCGTTCTGAAATTATTTTGTTGCGTTCAATCGGGTGAATTGCACAGCATTTAATTTCGTTCGTCCCTCGGGGGTGTATTTTTGCTGCAATTTTTAATATATACGTTATTGACCTCAGTAGTTCCTCGATTCATTCCAGAGTGTTCCAATATGCGGACGACATGGTACTCGTGTCCACCCATAATACCTATGAACTCGCAATGAAATACGTGCTACATGACTGTAGGCAAGCAATCCGATGGAGAGCGATAATGTAATTACAATAAACTACAATAATTCACAACTAGTCTGTTTCTATGAACCAACTAACCTTATTCTTGACCACGTTCCAATTTATTTGCGTACTAGTAATTGTGTCCACTGTGCATGTACACCTGTTGCCGAGCTATCTTTGGCAAATACTTAGACTAATTGTTGGTATTTGATATGTCCTGGAACAGCCATGCAGCTCATGCATGTACGGAACTGAGAAAGGTCCCTTGCCTCCTGTTTTTTATTCAAGCCTTATGCCCGGTATACATGTTCAAAACAAATCTCCTCTTCACTTGGTCACAGCTTCTTGGGGTATGGAATTCGTAGTTTTTACTGCTGTACCGCCTTCGGGAAAAACAAAACCTTTCTGGAATAAAATCAGTCTTCAGTTCTATAATGCTTGGTGCGTCACTTGAGGCGCATGTAGAGGTTTCTCCGCTGCAAGCGTGCATGATTTCTTTGGATTATGTAAACAAGCAGTCGTGTTGAAATATAGTTGGCCCCATAACAATCTTTGCTGTACACTCCTGAACGTGACCTGCGTTTACGAGATCGTTTTGTTGTGACGAGGGTTCACACTAAGTATGAAGAGCGGCTGCCTACTTTCTATGTCTGTTCTATCCGCAAATGTCTGCAATCCAAACGGTTTTAAAACTCAACCCAACGAAGGTGTTTTGTAACACGAGGTTGAAAGTTAGATGGTCGAAGTTGTGGATTGTGTTCTCTGGTTCTTGTTTTATTCCCCGACACTTTTTTGTACATTGTTTCTTGTTTCATTCGTTTATTTCTTTTGCTTTTGCCTTTCCTTTACAGACAATATAATGTCTGTTTTGCGGCGCCCGTGATGTGCAGCAACTGCCGGTCACGGCCCTATCCTTTTTATGGTTTTGGCTTGCCCGCACCTGAACACAGGGATGTGAAATGAAGAATATTATTAATATTATTATTATTATATTATTATTATTATTTATTATAACAATATAATTGGTTTGGTAATATTATATTGTTATCGTTGTTATTATTATTATTATGTTCACGATGGCTTGAGGAGCTTTGTTCCCCGAAAATTTGAAAAGAAAGGCAATTTTCCGCGTTGGTTTTCTGCTGAACTTAAACGAGCTTTGGGGAGGAAAAATCGAGCGCACAAGCAAGCTAAGAAAACGGGGCAGGAAAGGTGGCAGAATGAGTTTCGTCAACTCAGATCTCTTTGTAAATGTCTGGTTAGGCGCGATAGGTCGAATTACATTGCCGCGGTTGAGGCTGATGCAACACGCAATGCAAAAGCTTTCTGGGGCCACGTCCGTTCTCAAACATGTAAAAATTCACCTGGGAACATTAACCTCATCGATGAACGAGGAGAGAGCATATCGGACGTTGCCAATGCCTTTGCGCGACAATTCCGTTCCACTTATGGCACAAGCAGTGCAGCTTGCCCCCCTCCACAATCTCTAGGTTACTGTAAGACTCAGAAGTGTTGGTTTCGGAAAGTCTCGTTTTGAAAGCTCTGAAAACAATTGAAATCGTCATTTTCATGCGGCCCTGACGGCATTCCTTCTGCCGTACTGAAAGCGTTTGGTGATATCCTAGTTCCAGTATTGACGTGTATATTTCAAACTTCTCTCAAGTCTGGCAAGTTCCCCGCTAGATGGAAGAATGCAAGGGTTGTTCCTGTATTTAAGACAGGTTCAAAATTGGACCCCACGAACTACCGACCGATATCTATTCTATGTGCTGCTTCTAAATTGTTTGAGTCAATACTGCATAAACTACTCACATTCAGTATAAATACCACATTAATACCTGAACAGCATGGTTTTTTCGCGGGCCGATCGACCACTACCAATCTCGTCAACTTCATGCTGCATGCTTCGGAAGCTGTGCAAGGGAGAGGTCAACTTGATGTAGTCTACTTTGATTTAAGCAAGGCTTTTGATGTCGTCTGCCACGAGCTCTTAGCCAAAAAACTATCTGAGCTTGATATACAACCATCCCTGATATCTCTTATATGCAATTATCTATGTGATAGGTCATGTTTCGTGCATGTAAATGGACAGTCTTCTCTTTCCTATGAGGTCACCAGTGGTGTCCCTCAGGGCTCAGTGCTCGGGCCACTTCTCTTCTCAATCTTTATAATGATTGTCGCGACAATATTTAATGATTGTAATTTTCTTTTATATGCCGATGATGTAAAATATTTAAATCTGTTTCCAACTCTGCCAGCTGTTCCGCTCTCCAGAGAGCAATCTCGTCCTTCTCGCATTGGTGCATCATGCAACAAACTCCTCATTAATACATCTAAAACTAAGGTAATGACATACACAGAAAGACTGACAACATCTTGTTTCCTTATAACATCAACGGTGAATTACTCCCACGTGTGGTAGAGGTTAATGACCTAGGCGTCACTTTCGACAGTAAACTGAGCTTCTCTCCCACATATTCAGGTAATTACTCGTAGAGCTCTTCGATCGCTTGGCGTTGTCTGTCGCGTGTCCAAGGAGTTCAAGGAGCCGCTTTCTCTTCTCAAGCTCTACACAACTATATGTCGTCCTCAGCTTGAATATGCATCTGTTGTCTGGAACAGCACGAGCAAAACAAACCGTAGCTTGTAGAAAGGGTCCAAAATAAGTTCATATCTATCTTCAACCATCGCTTGGCGATAGTAGTAATTATAACCCTGGATCGCCCTCTTCATTGACGCTATCATGCTTAACTTCCAGGCGGAACAAGGCTGATATTCTCTTCCTCTTTAAAATTATGCACGGCATTGTGTCTTGTGGTGAGCTGCTACAACATGTTCGTCTTTATGTGCCGCAAAAGTGGACCAGGAAACATGATACCTTTTGCAACCCCAATTGTCTGCGGGTCTTGTGCCTGTGTTCCGACTGCAATGCACGTACAATCGGTACTCGGATTACCTTGATATATTTATTGATTGCCCTACTCTGTTTCGCAAACATGTCTGTGAGTTTGTATTGGCGGTAACTGCCAACTTTTCTTATTCTTGCATTTGTCTTTTATCCTTGAGTTCATGCACCTTAAATGACTTTCATTCCGTAACTTCAACATAAGCTATACTTCGTTTTTTCCCCTTTGTATTTTGTATTTTATTTGTATTTGAGAGATGTGTACATTATGTTTCGTGTGTTTCTGTTCCGTGCGCCAGCACCAAGGCCCCCCCCGGCTGTTCCTGGCACGCAAATAAATGATTTGATTGATGATTGATTGATTATTTATATTATTATTATCATTATTAACCGAGAGTCTTATCACCCTCTGCTGTACCACTACGCTGAGCAACGCCATAGCCATGTGCCCTAGAGCTGTTTTTTTAAGGCCAGCATCTGTGGGCTCAGGGGCCCAGCCGCCGTTTTATAGGCGTTTTGCAGAGTGTCTAACCTGTTTTGCGAGTTCACTTTGCCACCTTAAGTAGGTGAGTGGGGATTTCGCGTTTGTTTTTTAGACGTGTTTTGATTTTTGTAAGAGGTTTTACATTTGTAATAGGTGCAGTACGTGTGTGCAAAATAAAGGTCACAATGCGACATTACCCGCAAACGAACCTTTCCCTGGAAAGTTTAGTAAAACACTTCAGCCGACAGCGCGCATGAATAGGCCGTATTTATAGCACGTGTATGTGAGCAATTAGAAGTATGGAGGTCGAATTTTGCGCGGAGGCGCATGGTAAAAAAAGCAAGACAAAATGAAAAAAAGAAGAGGAGACGAGGCGAAAGACAGCGGCATAACAGAGACCGCATGAAATAAGTGTTCGGCAAACTTAGCGCTCAACGTGAACGCCAGGAAGACATTACAGCCGAACCACAACCTCCCGTTGGTCTGCATGTTTGGGAGCGCTATGCAGAGTCAGCAACACACTGCTGGCTTCATACAGACAGGCGAGCGGGCCGCAACACAAAGTCTGCGGAACACTCCGACTGCGCCATCGTCAATGTCAGGGTCTTTATCAGATCTCCCCATTTTTCTACCACCAAACTAAAAGCTCCGCCTTTGTGGTCAATACTTTTTATGGAGTCTAGAACGTTTAGAATAGTTGCTATGTTATTTATGTATTCCGTATTGTGTTTATCTCGGGAATATATTCTTAGAGTAACGACGTTATAGCACGCCTGGTATCCCCTCCGCCATTTGAGACCTCACCTCCTCAGGCAAAAAGAACCTGCTTTATATTTTTAATTGAACTGTTGCCAAAAATGTCACCTTGATTGAAACGAAAAAAGCCCATCGCCCTAATAAACTGCTCTACGTAAACGACAGACTATTAATCCTTCTTGCAGAATAAACCCCTGAAATACGCCGCTGGTTCTTATAGGCTTTTTTTTTATTAAAAAAACGTATTTTGAAAATGAAACAGCTAAAATGATGGCTTTTCTAGTGCTGCAGTGATTCAGCTTCTTATTACCTATCTGCAAGATGTTCGCGCCCACGAGTTGTGCTTTCGTCTTCATTGTTTTATTTTTCTCGTTTATTTAAACTCGCATTTTCACTCACGCCGTCTGCTTTGTGCAAGAGGGTCATTACGTGATGCCAAGGCGACATTTATAACAAAAATATATACAAACGCAGCGGCGGTTTCAGTTTGATATTTAGCACTAAAAAAAGACCCGTCGCAACTTGCTAGTAAATGAACTTTGCTGACGTCAACGATCAACACAGCAATAGGTTTTCCAACTTGGATTGACGAATTCACCAAGACATCGACAGTTAATTAGGTAACAAGCATGTTTATTACGAACTTGAGGTTAAGGACCCTAAAGCTGGCTCGTTTTATTTTTCGAACATTTACAGCGGGCCGAAGTGGTAAGTTTAACTGAAGTGGATTGTCTGACAGTCACTTCAAACCTGCCCATTTTGTTGAAACGACTAATGCATCAATCCGTAGAAGTTGACCAATATCTGTTCTTTTGTCGGTACCAGAAGTATGCCTACTGGTTTTTCAAAAATTACCGAAATAAAGTACGCATTCGCCAAGCCTAGGCTTCCGTAGGTCACCGATTTCTGGCAATAGCAAGTTTTTTTTTCTTTAATAGTAATCGTCTCTTACAGTTTGTGGGAGTACCTACTAAATCTAAACAAAACGTGGCAGTGCCTCATTACTAGTGGTCGGGGTGAAAGACTTGAAGGCATCGTCTCTTCTCCTTGGATACGGTAAGCGTAGCAACATGCTTAGCAGTATCCATTAATGAATTACTCAATGCAAACTTTAGGTGTATGTATCAACAAGCCTCTGTGCCTCCAAGGTTGGTATGACTGTACAAAACATGCCGAGCAATGCCCCGAACTGATTAAGGGTACGGTGTCATGGTCGCATTTTGCGAACTACAGAAGAACATTCAGTTGTTCAACGCCGGATTCAGTAATTGGATATCATTATCTGGCGCTTCAACGATGATGCCATAAAAGAATCATGAATGTAGCAGACATGGCCGTTTTAGAAACCATGGGGGCAAATATGGGGTGTGTATTAACCTCGCCAATTGAATTGATTCGCCTCAAGATAGAAAAAATTCCACCATACTCAAACAATTCATTTTAGCACAAAGAAGAACAATAACTTGCAAAAGCAAAGGATGGTGATTTTATTACCCAAATGCTACATAAATGAACTCAAATTAAAAAAAGTCTCAACAATTGCTGCAACCAGTTGTGGTTGTTGAACCATCCTTCGGTGCGGTGTTCTGCCCAGAGCGCCAGTACTTTGCGCCGCTTCTGCAACCTTGAAACATTTACCTATCAGAGGTCAGCGGAAACGTGCCTCTTAAAATGAAGACATTTTTTCCCGATCCCCAACATCAGAACCGTATTCAAGTTTCGACGAAGGGGTGCCAAAAACTAAATTTATCCGCTGGTTGTGATACAGCCTAGCTCTCACTAAACCCTTTTCCAAGCAGTTGCTGCCGTTTTATCAACCCTCTAAACCAAAATTTGTGGTGTAGTTAAATCACAATGATTATGCCATGGTTAGGAAAAACTCATATATTTTGACTCAATTTTCAAGAAATATTACTTTTACACATGGCCACTCAAACCGCGAGCTCTGATGCAGTTAGCCAGAAGTTTCACTCCACCTGTGAAAGTCACACTTCGCTTTCACCCGACCGCGCCGGATGCGGCGCTCTTTATCAGCGATGCGGCGGAGGTTCGAAAACGAAAGCAGCTGTGGCGGCGGAACGAAAGGAGATAAGTTCTTGATTGGGTTTGAATGAATGTAAAAAAATATGGATAAAATTTGGTACCAGGCCGCAACAATGTGCAATATGTTACAAAGAAGACACATTGAAATTGCAGTTTGCCTATGACAACCGAGATCAAAAATACCCCATACTCCTTGACAGCCTTGCGAACACTGAGCCACAGAAGCACTAGCGCCCCCTAGTATTTCAACTTTCTGGATACGTAGGCTTCACGGCACTGCATAATTATTCACGCAAATTAGGTACAGCCGTTGAAACACTGATAAAAAGCAAACAGGCTGCTGACACTTCAGTAGTACCACGTGATCAACGGCGTCGGTCAATTCCAACAAGTCTGACAGTTTTGTGAGAAAGCCTAGCGATAATATTCCACTTTTCGCTGCAGTTACACTTTGTGCACATGGAGGCTGTGGCATGGCTTTGTTCATACCGCAATCGTTTCCTCATCACTGTAGGCATCTTTTATATTTATGGATGTTACCCCAGTTTCACTCTACATAATTTGGCGAACTCTTGTAGCCGTTTTGTACCCTGCACCTTACCGTTACCTTTACAATAGGTCACTTTCTTCAATATACATTCCTATAGGGTGGGTTATTCCCAAGGAAGTCATACATATTATAAATATTTTATTACTGAGAACATAAAAATACACATTCTTTTCCATAACAAAGTTCACTTCGTCTCCTCCACGCACTTCTTCTGAAAGGGTCTCTACTGCTGGAGTAGCTTATTTTGTCGTAATATTTTTGAACGTTTTCTCCGAATTGATGACGGCTTTGCTGAAATTTTTGCAAGCGGTCGTTGAGTCTGCTTGTTTTCACGTAGAGAGGGTTAGCAGTCTTTTGAGAATTTTCAATATTTTCAACCTGGTGAAACGTCGTACGGAATTTTTTCGTTTTATTACGCTTTCAAAGTTATCCTCCGTATCAGTAAATTTCTCCGATGCCACGTTTTTGGGTGTGGTAAATGACGTCTGCGCGCTAACCCCCGGTGTCTTCCAGACGCGAATGTTTGACTTGTCTGCCACTGACGTTGGATTTCTTGAATTTCTCGCTTGCATGCAATGGCCACGTGAACCGCAAAGTGTTTTTGCTCTTTGGAATGAACTTACAAATTGGATGTTGCTAGAAAATGGATACCAAATTATGATGTCTGTAGGATGCAGCAGCTTGTGTTTCATTCTCACCGTGTAGAGAAAATACCAGTTTGAGTGAGGTGGTGTAAGAAGGTACAAAACGCTTTCTTAACCTGTAAGCAGCGCCTCCAGCTCCCACTGTGTCTAGTAAGCCAATTTCTTTTTTACGCGGGTCTATTTACGGAGTACGAATCAGCGGGTTCTACCGAAAGGGGGGAAATTCAGTTGCAGTTTTTAAACATTGTTACACGGTCGATAAAAAACGGGTGTACCTCTTATTTCACGTCTGATAAAATACATCCAGGTACAGGTAAATACCAACTAATATATTCGTACTTGCCCTTATGCGCGCTGCTTGAGAAGTATTAAATATTCACTAGTTAGGTATGATTTGTTTACACTTTCACGTGCCCGTGTGCGCAAAGAGGCTTGCCTAATATTGTCTTCATATATAACTCCACGTAGAAGTCTTCCTCCAGCCATACCCCATTATAAAGGTAATGTCAGTTTGAAGGGTGCGTATATTTCGGCTATTTGTGTTGATGTTGGGCCAAGTTGTTTGCTGCAATTTTTTTTTTTCACTTCTCAAGAATCCCTGTCAGGGGATGTTTGCTTCAAACTTCGTATTTATACTTGTATAGCATTGCGTTGATTTTGCACGCTGGTAATCTATTCTTAAAACACCAAACCCCAAAAGCATACACCACTCAGTTTACACTATTCCATCAACGCTCTTCATGGCCTCTCCGCAATTCTTTACAAGACAAAAGGCCGGTCACACTGATGTACGTTCAAACTGAACGCTTTGATTAAAGCACAGGTATCTTAAGAGAAAACAAGTAGGCTGACGGAAATAAATTCAATTTGAGGTGACTTGAACTTGAATATAACTTCCCAAGCGGGAAAATGAATTGTGAAGGAGTGGCGAAATGCTGGGAATTTCCAAGGTAAAACCGGAAACAAGACCTTCCATAATCTAACTTAAAGCACAAAAAACACTGAGCATTCCTACAACACAGATGTTGAATAGCAGCAAACAAACACTCTGCCGGAAAAAACAGACAATGTATATAACCAAAATAAAAAAAAAACATTATATCAAAAATAAAAACAACAAAGAGAAGAATACCTCCAAGTTAAAGTATTAACAAAATGGGATATGAATCCTATACTCACAAAAAACGCACAGAGCTAAAGCTACAAGTCAATCAAACGTGAAGTGAATAACAACAAAGTTTTACCTCAGATTTTTATTGGCGTAGTGAAATATAAGTACGTATTAGTACTTCGAGAATCACCGAGGAAATCGGCTGAGTATTAAACCGCCTCATTGCGTTAGGTAATGTGTGTATAAGAAATGCGCAAATTCTGGCATGAAGAAAAACCTGGAAACTTTGGATTAGAATATCTCCGTTGATAAATATACTTAAGTAAGTTTATCCTAAAAGGATAAAAAGGATACATATGCTTTAGCGATGCAGTTGATGCAGAGGCAAAACACGGATTGATACAAGAATTGCGCAGATACTGCTTGCCGGTGGGTGAATTTATTATAGAGCAGAGCTTGTATGTCCTACGTAGTTACGGTGCGACGTAGGTATAATACGCATTTCTCCTAAAAGTCATGCAGTATATATCTCTGTAGACAAAAAAATTAGTAAGAGGTTATAAAGTTGATGAATAATTTCTACTATGACCTAGCTCAGAATTAAAATTTGATAGGTAAAAAGAACTGCTGAATTACTTTGAGGTGATAATTTATTATCACCTCCCAACACGTTCTGCTATAGAAAATTTCTTTGATAACCTTATATATTAGGAAATGTGATGGCTGCAATTTTTTTGAAGAGAAGTGACAGGCAAAATACAAGTTTTTGGTATGCTGATAGGACGCACCATCATTAAAAAATAAAATTGTGATTAGTGCAACTAGATTATTGTACATATAATTTGCAGGATTTAAAGACGGTGGTGTTGTCTGCGTACGATAAGAATTGTTCTTCATACGCCTTGTTGTGAATATGGGACCGATACGGATGTAGCTCATTCAAAATAAATAAAGCAATAGACCCAAGGTCGAGCCTTCTGGGACACTTCTATTTTCCTTGATGGGGGGCGATGTTGTTAAGGAAATTGAAGTTATTCTTGCCAATCTTCTAGAAGTCTGCGTAGCAAAGCTGGGGTAGTACCTGTTATACCATAACTCTCAATTTTATAGTGGAAGGGTCATGGTTGATGATGTTGAATGTGTTTATACAATCTATGAAAACGGCAACAGCAACGCCGCTGCTGCCAGAACAATTGACTTCAAGCGGCTTTTTATCCGCCCTGCCCCCGCTCCCAAGATCAGCCGAAATTTTCAATCAACAAATATTTTGCTAATGCTAGCCTTACCCTCAGTCCTTCCGTAATGGTACACCCCGTCTCTGCGCTCGATGTCCCTTCTGCGCCTACCCCAATCCCAATCTCCAACAACTAATTTGGCACTGCCCGAAGTTCGCGCGCTACAGAACCTTAAAGCCTCCTCCAAATACAGCCTCTCTTTACATCGACCCTCGTACACTGGAAACCCTCATGCTGGCTTTAATTGCACACTTTTTCATAAAAACAGGTCTGGCGCGAGCAGTCCAGAGTCGTGAGCCTGCTCTCCTCACCCCACGCGGCCTCTTCAGCATTCTTAAGGAGCCCACCTGTTTTGGGTCAAACTGTACGCATTTAAGATGTCCCAAGTTACAAACCCCCCCCTCCTTCCCCACTTGACGTAGACTCTTCCTGCGACAATAAAGGCTACCTTCTCCTCCTCCTATTTGAGACACGCAGTTGCAATGATAGTACATCGGACAGAATGAATCTCGAACGGAGAAGTGTCGAGTAAGGTTTAATTTTTATGACTTTGCGGCAGTTGTTTCCGATTAAGCATTGATAAAAACGTTTTAGATACGATAATGTTCGACAACTAATTATGCCGTTCGTTATTCTGAAATGTACACCTTTAAAAGGGAGTGCGGAATTTACTGACAGACTTAATTATTAACACACAGCCACAACTGCTACCCTTTGAGGCTTGATACTTGGGGAGCACATTTCTATCTTTGCGAACGCTTCATAAGGTGGGAGATGTGGAACTTCCCTACCAAACATATCTTGGAAAATTGTGTTATTAAAAATTTTTGAAAATTTGTGAGTATCTCGCTTACCCCTGCCCATCTCGATTTGCTTTAAAAAAGATATGTAGCCCATAAAGTTCTTTGACTAGTTTGAAGCTTTTACTAACCAAAAACAAATAGCAAATACGCATTTCCTGTTAAAAAGAGGTGTTTTTAGAAAATTACAAATCTGCCCAATATATTGCATTACCCCACTGGAATTTGCTGATAAATGTTACTAAAGAAATGATGGAAGAACTTTTTCGTTTTGTGCTAAGACGCGGGTAAAAAGGTCAAAAACGATTTTGGAAACGACAACCGTAATCGCTAACCAAACTTCTTGTTCATAGGGCTCGCCATTTTATGATGCCATGGAGATTTTTTGTACTAACCTAACATTCCTTAATTTAAAAAAAACACCAATGAGAAAGCAAAAAACCCTTAAACAATTTTTCAAATACTTCTCTTTTGGTTGCAGGCTAGTTTGGGTTTTAACTGGTTTTGTTTATATGGGTTTTGTTTATATTACCCGCCTAGCGCAAACCAGCATTTTTGGAAAAGTGCGTGTTTTCAGATATGATTCAATGACGGTACGTCCCGCCGTTAAAACCACTTCGTTTAGCTGGAAGGGTGGCCAATACAGTTCTCCGAATAAGAATTTCAAAATTCAAAAAACGTGTGAAGAGGAGAACGGATTTCTTTCTTACTCCTTTGTAGACATAGAATAGCTGCAATTTTTCTGAGTTTGAACACTACTGTACATGTTGGGACTTTTTGCAAGCACGGCCAACCATGATAGCTAGCGCTGTCAGGAGCTAGGAGCCTAGTCAACCGACTATTACCGTGGCATTTTGCATCACTACTTTCGCAATTGCTGATTGTCAAAAAGTAAATAAACAAAAAGACTGGGACTGGGACTGTTGAAATCTAGAAAAGTCGCAACACACACGTTCTATGATAACTTTTATTTTTATGACATTTGCTTTAACTCCACCACACAGGATCCCGACACAATCAGTATACGTGGACGCTGCGCTCACTAAGTGAAGTGAAGTGAAAGATACTTTAATGATCGCCGGCAACAGGCGTAATGTCTCCACTACGCCCGGACGTAGCCACTCGTCGATCCTGGTGCATTCTACTAAGCAAACTTTCGCTACTCACTGCGGGGTGGACACCCTTGTCCCGAAGGGAGGGCGTCGGCCCGCTGCTTTCTCTCGGTGCTGCCGTCGCGAGCCGTTAGGACCTGCTGGATGGCTGAGAGTTGAATGTCCTTGTCGTAACTGCGTTTGGCGTCTTGTAACCACACCGGAAGGTCCGGTCCTGGTTGAAGCTTCGTGTGGTCGCACTTCACAATCCCATAATAAATGGGGGGCTGCTGCCCTGGAGTTACTAAACAACACACACTTGTCGTCCGTGTAGAGTTCTGGTTGAATATGTTTCATAATGACCAGGGTCATTAATGAATTTGTCTGTAGCTGTCTCAACGTAGACGCTTGTTCTCTAGTCAACTCGGGGTGAGGCGGTGCCAGCACCCTCCAGTTGTTCCTGTAATACTTAGTGATACCCTGAAAGGTACCATACCTATCCTTTGCCTCCGTCCACCATTCTACAGTTTAGTTTCATTTGAAAGGGTGGACGTATGCACGAATAAAATCTTAACACGCATAAATAAAGCAATTATTCCGCTCTCATTAGTAGCCAATCCGGTATTCAATATTTCATCTGAATAGCGTAATAATGAATTCAAATGCACTTGTTTTGAAGCAAATAAAGTTTTCAACGCATTGAGTAATTTTCGAATGGTTCTGTTATATCTACTGATGTTCAATCCGCCAATCATCTAGTAGTCATTTGTACCCGTGCTGCTTCCGATAATACCATAATGCCCTGCTGTCCGGAGCTTTCTAACATCCTTGTGGTGTCCTTAATTAATTTTGCTCCGCATCTTGTCTATTGGCTAAGGTATAGTAAAATTGATACAACCTGGGAATGAGTAAGCTAATCTGGCAATGCAGGCTACATTAACTCCGGTGCTTTGTTCGAAAATATCTGTATTTGCTGCACCTTAAGTTCATTTTTCGCATAAACGGAGATTGTTTTGTTCCGTGGAGACGACATATATGCCAGCATATCTATTACCGTTCCTATATATATATATATATATATATATATGACCGGTAACACGATATATATTACTAGTCTTTTGTACTTGTGGTCAACTGTGTAAATATATTGCAATAAGGCCAGGTTTATTTGTTTTTTTTTTTCTTTTTTATATGACGGTCTTACTATGTTGCGAGATTTTATTGCTGACTGCTCTCAGCACTGTTGCGGGTAATGATGCTAAATGATCTGAGAGCAACCTTTCATAATGAGGTGAGTGCAGTGCTGACAGAACAAAACGTGAAAATGATGGAGGTCAGTATCTGAAGTTCCTCAAACACCGGTTTACAAACGAGCATAAAAAACTGGGCTAATAAACCCAGCACTTATGCAGTTCCGTATTACCTAGAAAGCCAGTATAATTCGTTCAGAGAAGAAGGATGGCCAAAATTTGTGGGAGCTGACTGACAACAGTACGAAACAAATATTGATAGATAGGAAGAGGGTCTGACGATGTCCAAGCGGGTAATTGAAGTAATTTTGTTAGATACGCACAAGAGATACAAATATACAGAGCACTAACAAAAAAGCGTAAATTTGATCGACGGCAATTTGTTGACCCTAGGATCATTTGCTATTGCCTTGGCCTTCCCAATCTCTAAACTGGGATTTGCCAGTTGTCGACGCGGCCGTTTTTTGTACTGCTGTTCTCTCTTGGCGTGTGGAGCTCTGATTTGTGCGTTTCCCTCCCGGTGTGAATGGTGCAAAAAAGCTCTGTGTGAAAAGTTCGAATGAGTGAAGGGCCACTGCTAAAAACAGAGGTCAGCATGCTTGCGTAAATTTGGTGTTCTGGGCACCAGGAAACCTCGTTTGGGTAAAATTAACCGAAGCGAAAAAACGGCGTGCTTGCGGTACAAATCTCAGATAAAAAATTAGCAGCCTGTAAGAAAAAAATTATTTAGTCACTATCCTTCACCTCTGGACCAAAATTCGGTCGGCACTCGAAAAAAATTAAAACTCTACGCAATAAGAACGCCTTCCAAGCGTAAATCACCTCGTGCTGAATGGGCCCCATACATATGGTTTTGAGCAGTATGGTTACACAGAGCCTCATGGTAAGTCTATCCTGCTGGGAAATGGGAATGGCAACATCAAACGAGAAATCATGAAGGTGTGATCATGTCTTTTTATTGTTATCAGACAACCAATTTAAAACGCTCGTGAGCGCCGAAAGAGGCAACGATACAAGGTTCAGCCTCATGTGTGATATTTTTGATGATGCATGTGTTCACTCTTTAATTTAGTTTCCACCGAGAGCTGTTTTCCTTCCTCTTCTTTATGTTTGCTTCTGTGGCCTGTGGACGGAGAAAAACAAAATACCAAGAAACAGAACGCTCAGCGCTGTTGTACTGACTGCACTTCTATTATTGGAAACAGGGCACGTGGCTTTGCTTAAATATGGCTTTGCCTAAATATTTATAGAGGCTATATTGCATGATCTCCTCAAACTACATGACCTGCATAGTGTTCTGTGTAACCGTTGTTTTGACAAATCTTTGTAAATGCTGAGAATTAAGAAGCATTACAACCTAATCAATTCCTCACTATCAACCCGTAAAAATAACAATATCTCAATGCACAAAATTACATTACATATCATATTCAAGTATGTGCCGTACAAAATACCAATTTTTCGTTTTAATATTACTCAACCCTAGCTCTGCTACCATATATGCATTTCCAGAAACATGTTCTCTTTATTTGCTATTTCTATAAATGCTTTAACAAAGTGAAGCACGTACGCACCTCATCACCTCGAAACTAACACTTTTGCCAAACAAAAAGTTCTGTAATGGCCACGGGCAATTTAATAGAAAGGGGGTCGCAGTGTTTACGCTTCAGTCATAGTGCAAAACACCAGAATGAAAAAGACCACAAGCTCACAAAACGCGTGTACCTCTTCAGGGAATTAGCATAAGGGCATGAATATTTCATTAGACGGGTACGCGCGTTCTCTGCAGTCCAACGTTCCTGCAATCTACAGGCAATTTTCCGTAAAGCAGAGCGTCTATGCGGGCTTGCACGTGATCGGTCCAGACCACTAAGGTATGCATGTGAGCACATAAAAACAGGATTATCGAGGCATCCACATTTTAATTTCCCTACGATATGTTATATGGCCATATGTTCATTAGAGGTCATATAACGTCATTGTAGCGTTATTTGAGCCAACCGTTTTCCTCTACTGGAAAATTGTTCCGTGGAACGTTCGCACTCCGACATGAAGTGAACACTATGTTCCTGTTGTACACGATGCAGTACGAGCCAAAGCAATGAAACGTCATAGCACCGTGGTTGTCAACAACCCGGTTGCAAGGCGCTTGAGCGGCATCCTACGCTCGTTCATTCGTAGCCATTGGAGGAGTGTTCCGGCACAAACAAAACAAGCATCATGCCGAGCTACTCATTCTTTTGGGCCCCTTATGATTGCGGGCCCCTTTTAAGAATGATGATGGGGTGCAATTTAGAAAGTGGAGTGTTGGTAGAAACTTTAAAGTGGAACATAGGAACCCCGAACTATTTTGGGGGAGCTGGTCAATTCCACAAATGCATCCCTTGCTTTACCTTCCTTGAGCTTCTTCGGAATGTTCGGGAGAGAAAAAATGAATACATTCGTTACAAACTCTATCTCAAGGGCTTTGGTGAACAGAAACTTGTGATCGGCATTGTGCACGTTTAGTACGTTTTTAAAAGTTTTATATTGTTTAAAAACTTGCTGCCCTTGCATGTCTTACTTTAAGAGTGAAAACTGTGTCCTTGCGTATGTACAGGGGTACGCTATGACTGCGTTTGTGAAATTAGCCTCTCCAGCGCACCTTGCATGCACAGGTTTGTAACTGGCTATTCGCCAAGGAGTCCAGAATATGCCGACCCCTCCGGTTCCAGTTAGACCGGCGTTGCTTTAAACGACTACCCACGCAAACGAGCAATTTGCCCGAGATAACGTACGTTTAACGGGGAGTGGGCAAGATTTAGGCGAACCAGACGATACCACACAAGTCCCTGAAAGCAGAGGGTGTTACTTCGGGCGTGAGTTCAAACAGCAGCACTGTTGTGTCAAAGCCTTAAAAGGGGGCGCCGAAAAATGGGCGAACAACGTATCCCGAGCGGCGAGCAGAACGAAAACACTTGCGGTACCTCAGGCCAGCAGTAA
This sequence comes from Haemaphysalis longicornis, assembly GCA_013339765.2. Lineage (NCBI taxonomy): Eukaryota > Metazoa > Arthropoda > Arachnida > Ixodida > Ixodidae > Haemaphysalis > Haemaphysalis longicornis. The sequence goes on from CM023454.1 coordinate 53,362,801, forward strand.
ATAGCCGAAGATGATTACGTGATTTGCTTCGACGGAGAAACTAAACCAGCGCTGCCACGCGAAGGTAGCTCGACGTTGTCCCTAGTCTCCAACAGCTGGCAGGAGTTATTCAAGGTGGGACACCGCTGTTTCTGTCACCCGCAATCCAACGCAGTGGAGTAATGCACTCAGTGCGAAAGAGAATGATGCGAGCACACTGCTTCGAACGAAACCTCGAATGCGAAGCGTGCGTGTGTAAGGCTATGTTTGCTGTGAAGGCTTTCCCTTTCCCCTTCGCGGCGCTCTGGATGACGGAACCAACCCCCCCCCCCCCCCCTTTCGTTGAATTCGAAACTGCGCAGAGCGGAGAGCACCGGTTGAAGAAATTTGAATTGCTCGTGGTGGGAAGGAACCCCCGTAGGTATAAAAGTGCCCGGAAGTGGTGGCAAGAGCGGCAATAACGGAGGTATCAAGACGAGAAGCGCCCTTGCCTTTGTGCGAGCCATGTATAGAGCCAAGAGGGAGATCTCTGTCGAGCCAGAGACAGGTGGCAGTGGTTCACAGTGGTGGGTAAGAACGATGGGACACCAGCCTCAAAACTCTGGCGACACGGTGGAATGACCATGTAACTTTACTATGCAGCTATTGAGGCTGTTATCGGAACCACCAAACTCAGGGGTGCCGCGGGTGGAGTTGCCTTGTTTGGGTGGGGGAATATGGCGTGCAGTGTCATGCATGTCGCGTCTGTCTCAAGTGGGCATATAGAAACACTCTTTACCAAGGTTGAAAGGGGGCCAAGAACTGGTGTCATGCACCGCACGCACGGTTGTTAGGTCAAGACGTTTCTGGGGGAATTTTATCCCCCGCTTATGAAAACGTCCTGCCTGCACTACAACCTTAAGTAGTTGCTGGCGACAATAATATGGACTTGTCCTGCAATACCTGAATGAATACCGTCTACTTCTAAAATCGCCTAACAAGCGTAGTGTAATAACTGATCCAACAAGTATCCTTAGAATGTTAAGTGCCCTATTTAACACACATCCTTTTCAACGTTGACAATCATGTGTCTCATGGCGTGCTTCCTCTTCCGCGAGCTGACCACTTCCATATGCGGGTGAAAAGTTTTTACGCCTGTCAATCAGAAGTTCTTGCTAGACAAAATATTCTCTGTTCTCTGCTATGTAAAGGAGAATATTGATACTGACTACGGGACGTTTTCATGTACTCAAGAAAGTGGCAATATGATGGACCACTGCAGCAAATAATAAGTATGTCGATATACTCTGCAATTAGGGGACACTCAATTGTTCAGTAACTGAAATAATAGTATGCGTGGCTTAATAAGTGGAAGCACCTTAGAAACAAAGAATAATTGGAGGAAACAATTCAAGCCTTATATAAATGGATCAGTTTCCATGATGAGAGAGAGGAAAAAAGAATACTTCGCTAAGCCCGTACATTTCTGGTTGGTAACACCAAAAGGGTTTGAGAGATCGTTAAAGACGCAGTTGCTTTAAATTACAATGAACGCGTGTTAACTGGTGCCATAACACACGGACACGATTGGTTGTTTTAAATACCGATTTGCAGATGTAAGGCCTTCTATGGCTGGCCTAGTTGTGTGACGCTTCGGGTCATACAGGTAGTTCTAGACGAGTCCTCACTAGATTTGGCGGCACGAATTAGAAGCGAGCTCTACTCACTTTTTCAAACATGTCGGTGTTAGTATCGCACTTTCGGCACTTGATGGCGATTATCACGCTTGTATAGGGAAGTAGAGTCATGTGTTGATTAAGAATCTCTAGAGCAGTACGATTTGGAGATCTTGTTATGGGTGTGAGAACGCAGTAGGCCAGTTACTCACTGTCTTTGCCTGCCGATCACTAATATTACCGTTACATGCAAAAGATTATTCTAAGAATTCTGTCTCAAATTCAGTGCGTAACTTTCCACGGATTTGTTGAGAGTAATCAGCTCACCACCTAGTAATGGGTTCGTCCGTGTACAAGGGCCACTACTTTGAATTCGTGCGCTGGATATGTGGATGTTTTCAGTGCATCTGGATGTTGTCTAGCTTTGGGTTTATCATGTTGTGTTATGACATCTCGGACGTTGTGGCTGATGGACACGATACGTCACTGCTGCCGTCGTTTTAGTTTATTTCCGCGCTTGCTTGCGGCGGCCATGCTTCGCATTTGAATTTGAATTTACTGCATTTTGTGTTACAGCAAGAATGAAGTACATAATAAAGAATACGCCAACCACCAGAGAAAATAAAACAATGAAGTTTCGGCACTCCGAACGGCAGCCTTGTTCTAAGCAAGAATGTGTACAATACAAGATTTCAGAAGGAGGTCCCAGAGTCATAGAATAAAGGGGGACCTTGTGTTATTCATTAAACAGATGGAAAAACATGTTATCAGCAGAAATGATCAATCAAATAAACGCAAAATATTTTCGTCGCGTGGGTATTTGCCAAGAAGCGATCCCCTCCTTGCTGTGTGTGTGATCGCCGTGCAGTGTTTTATCCCCAGTGAGTGATACTCCCCGCGCTTCTTGGCCAGCCAATTGTTCGAAGACGACCACGTGAATGTGTGGGTCCACCGCACACGGGCCTGACTGATTCAGGCATCTTCGTTAAAACTCGCCGTCCTGCTTATACTCTTCGGTGTAGCGCTACGTCTAATATATAGGTACATCGCCATCCTGCACCAGTCTACGCCTCCGTCTATTAAGATGCAACACTAGTTCAGGAGCCGGGTTTACTGGTTCCTGGATCACTGTCCAGCGCCAGCCCAGGAAGTCCGTGTCTCATCCATATCCCCGTCCATTAGAGCAGTCGGCGCCAGCTCGGTCTCTCTCCTGAATTACCGTGCATTTTCAACGTCCGAACCCGCCGGGTCCGGACGCTCCCGTTATGGCCACACCCCAGGGGGTTTTTCACCAGCCTCGCGAACCCAATAAATTCCACGGGGATGTCTTCGAGCACGTGGAAGACTGGGTTCCTTACCTAAAGCGTGTTGCCACTTTTATTCAGTGGGATGATGCGCTCAAACTGCGGCAGTCGCACTGCGGCACTGCCAGAAACCCGAACAAGAGTGTCACCATGTTTGCCGAGGACACGGCACGTCTTTTTCGGCAGGCTTATTCTGCCTTGTAGGTGCGAAGAAACTTCTCTACTTTATGCACGGCGCCAAAAAGCAGCTTTTTGCTGGCCTTGTCCGAAACCCAGCACTCACTGTGCAAGAGTTCGTCAGGGAGGCCACGGCTATCGAGGGGGCTGTGCAGGAGCGAAGTCACCAGTATTCTCAGATTTCCACCAACGCACGCTGTACCAGTGCCAGCCTGACGAGCGACAACACCAGTTTGAAGGAACTGGTCTACTCGGTCTTGCGCAAAAAGCTAGGCAAGCTTGGAATTCAAACTCCACTGCCTACATTCTTTGCGCCAGGATTGTGCGCGTGCAGTGGCGTCAAATATTCTCGCCTCCCAACAAGCCCGTATAAGAGACCCCCGCAATCTACTCAGTAAGCAATGCATCAGCAGCCACCAAACCAGCCGACTGTCGCACGCCGTCAGCCAACCCGCCTCTGCTGTCGTGGCCGAATTCGCAGCCGAAATTCTCAGCGACTCGAGTTCGCAAAACAGAAGTGTGGCACACAGCGGACTGGCAGCCCCTGTGCTATCACTGCGGTTATCCTGGCCACGTCTACAGACGGTGCCCCTACCGCGAGATCAGACTCCATGGCTTCTCTCAGGCTGCTCCTTCTCACCGTCATGGCCAACGGCTCACTGAAATCGCCGACTACCTCCCCACACGCAGCCCCACGTCGCCTACTCATCGATCCCGCTCACCTTCTCCAGCGCAGCACCTCCCGCCTACCCGCCGCGCTCCTCGAAAAGATCCCGACGTCCGGTTTTCCAGCCCCGGCAGTTAAACTTGACGAACCGACCTCGGGAGGCAAAGTTGCTGATTGTAGAATCTCGGAAGAGCTTCCACCACCGCCGACATCAACCAACGGATGTGCAGCCACCACTCGATCAGACCAAAGTGCCCATGGAGTATTGTCGCAGTGCAAGCACAGAACGACGACGGCCCTTAACGCCGACGAAGGCGCTAGTACTGAGCTCAGCGTTACCATCGACGGGAATGAGGTGATAGCTTTGCTAGACACCGAAGCAGATATTCCATCGTGAGCCAGCAATTTGCGGAGCGCTTTCGCAAGGTAACATTCCGTGGGACTGGGCCTCAGTTTCGGTCCGCCGCAGGCCACCTGATAACACCAGTCGGTAAATGCAAGGCTAGGATTCGTACAGGAGTCACTGACATTTGTTGGAAATTTCGTAATTCTAGCTCGGTGCTGCAAAGACGCATTCTTCGGCATGGATTTCTTTCTTTCTGTAGCCGTACACCTCCAGTTACCGTGGATGTCCTTAGCACGTTGTTAGGCTGCGACAGGCGCGTTTCGCTGCCCTTGAAATAAAGATAACCTATGTAACTCTGGCCTTTTCTTTCGCTCTAAACACTTGCACGGGATATGGAAGCAACGTGAAAGGAGTTCCATCGAACTTTCTGCGACGGTTCCTGGCACATTCAATAATGGTTATTTACAGCAGTCCTTTGAATATTCAGCTTAGACAAGGGCGCTAGGTGGATATGACAGTTTTTCTCAGCAAAAGTGCAATGCTTTGGGTGCTAATGGTTCGCCCGCCGTTTGGAAAACGCCCTTTCATTTGGACTGTGAATTTTGACTCATAAATTTTCAGGCACACATAAAGCACCCCTAATTGTACAGTGGGTAAAAAAAGTAGTTTGTTATTGTTCCGTCAGCAACAATCAATGTAATCCTGGCGCTAGAATATCCCCCCTTCCTAGCCTAACTAGAATATCCCCCCGACCTTTGCTAACTTAACTTTGTGGAAACTGGATAAAATGTCTACAGGAATTCCGTAATGACTAGAATAGCTTTAAACGCCTGATTAGAAATTATAGTTACGAATATAATAAAAGGGCTCAGGTTATCCAACTGTTTTGAAGTGCACAGGTGCTATCCAGTTAAAAATCATATTGAGTCATCGCTTAGAAATCAATAAACAACGCCAAATCTCGAATGTAAAAAGCTTTTCTCCGTGTCAGCGTTATAGACGCAAAACGTGAGAAGCGAACGACGGAAAAAAGGCGTGTACAATATAAAAGTTCAGTTACCTTATTTCTCCCATCAACAACTCTGCGGTTTGTGGCTTACATAGAGAAAATAAATGGAAATGTATTCGGTAAAATACTTTCGCTGATAAATAAAAAAGACCCGTCTTTCAAATCAAAGGGGGCGCGGGCGAAGCTCCTCACCAGTACGTACAAACCACCTCCCACGCTTTGCATAGAAATGCAGGACGTGTCGGTATTTTTTGATTAGATCTGGCTAAGGCCTGTATTCGCACAAGAGATCAGATCGTTGTCCTTGTTGTTGGGCATGTGAACATGATTCGGGTATTTTAAATAGGGATAACTTGAGGTCCAGAAACAGTTTGAACCAATAGACCGTAAATACAATAGCTTGAGCTTTGAGGTTTTGTCGAGGGTTAAGCAAGGATCCCTTTTAGGTGCGTTTTTGCTTGCTAGTTACCTTCAGCCATTTGACCTGAAATATGTAAACAGTGATCAGAGAAGAGGTTTTACGATGCATGAGAGCTATGCAAACTTTTTTCTTTGCTTTTCTGACAATCTTTGCGTCGTGTACTGTGATGTGGGAGGGTGACAAGAGCAGTCCGATTACGGCCTGTGTTTTCTAGCAAACAGGGAACTACTATCAATTGAAGCAAGTGGTTAGGCAATTGGCATGGATACTGGAAGAGCAGCCCAGAGAAATTTGAATTGTCAGCTTGAGCACCTCCCCACCACGCATCTTGAGCGCTATTGAAACCGGTCCCAACATACCTCTGAGTTCTGGTCACGAGAAACTGAGACTTCGTGGTATGAATGCTAAAGAAAGGCAGGTTCATTATATGTAGATATTTTAGGTGCTTCTGTCTTTATATACTTTTTTGCTTAAAATTTCTGCTCACTTAAGGTCTTGAACAACCCAGGATATGTTAAAACCGTTGGTACTATTTTGGACGGAGTATGTTTGAGCTGACGATGGCAACACTTACGCAGTATTTTCTGTTTATTCGGTTAAAAATTGTGAAATAGGTTGCCTATAGGTGTATTTTCACTGAGAGACCAGAGAGACTTCTTTTACAAACGCCCACCTCAGACGAAGTTGTCGGAATATGTCTCAGACTTTGCTGGGTCCCCCGGTGCATTGAACCAAAGATCCTCGCGAGGACTACTTGAAGATATCAGTTTGGGGTTTTCTGTTCCTGAAGGCAAGGTTTTTGCAAAAAATTACACCATCGTCCAGTGGGAAACCATGATAGGAATGCGAAGCATCATGGCGCTTCCGTGCAGGTTCCATTGTGTTGCCGTTATGTTTTTTCATTTATCGGGAGCAGGAATGGTAACGTAGTGTGAACCCCCATGTAGAGACAGAAAAATGGAGAGACAGCGAAGAGACCGCCCCCGCGTTACCTGATCCAACACCTCCTGGTTCTCGTCTTTCTTTACCGCTGCCCTCCCTCCTCGTCTTCTTCTCTGGTTGAGCTTCAAGGCGCGTGGCGCTTCCCACCACAGCTTTCCCGCTAGAAATTCAACATTCTTCCCTCTAAGTTTTCAGTTCGTCGTTTGCGTTGACGTTCTGCTTCGCGTGTCTTCGTTGTATCAGTAGCTTCTTGATGATGATGATGATGGTAAGTGTTTAATGGCGCAAGGCCAACGAGGGCAAAGAGCGCCAGAGACCAGGTTATTTATTGAAGTGAAGTGGTTAGAACAAAAAGGTAGGTGAAAAAAAAACGTGTCTACCGAACATAGTAAAATCAATTGAAGATAATGGTGATGGCTGGTGTATAGGGCCAGTTTGATTATGCGTGATAGGAAATGAGGTTTAAAAACTTGACTTCTGACAAATACTCAAACACACGTTTTATGGAAACAATGGCATCGTCACCTAGAAAAAGCGATGGATGTAGGGGAATATGTTGTCTGTAGAGTTCTCTGAAGTGTTTGTGTCGTGTTGTGTGAAGTGCCTTGCATGTTATTAGTATGTGCACTACGGATAGGGCCTCTCCGCACCTGCTGCACTGGGGTCTAGAGATCCCGTCAGCAGATACGAGTGAGTTGCATGCGTGTGCCCTATCCGTAGCCTACCCAAGGCGACTTCCGTGTGTCTGTTGTGTGAGTCAGATGTGTACCGTCCCAACTGTGGCTTTATTACGTGTAGTTTGTTGTCTGTTCGTCCCAGTGTGTTTGCCATGTTCTGCGCAGGTGTTGTCTTATGTGAGGCTTGAGGTCTGTGTAGGTATCGTTGTAATGTCTACAGTGTTCCTGAGTGCAGCAGCAGCGGCCCTCTCGTCTGCCAACTCGTTCCCAGCGATCCCTGCGTGTCCTGAGACCCAGCAGAGGACCAGCTCCTGCTTTTGTGCATACACGGACATGATAGTGTCGAATACAAGATTAACTATGTGGTTTTTGGGGGCTTGTGCGATGACAGTGCGCGAACAACACTCAAAGAATCTGTATAGATGATGGAATTGGGAATTTGAGTTTCAAGAATGGGTCGTACAATCAGTAAAATTCCGTACGCTTCTGCTGAAAAAATTGATGTGTGCAGCTCATGGATTTTGGCTTTATTGAAATTAGGACCATGAGCAGCGCACGACACCATACTGGAGGTTTTAGAAGCGTCACTATAAAATTCTGCACATGTGTATTTAAACTGCAAAGACAGAAAGTGCTGCAGTACTGCAGCTCGTGGTACACGATTTTTGTCAAGTCTCATAAAAGAAAGGTCGCACGACACAGGGCGAGCTTGCCAAGGCGGTAAAATGTTTGAAAAGGATGACCTGTGCACATCTGAAAACAAAGCACTGAGATCCGAGGCTCGCTCTCTCACTCTAAGTGAAAAGGGGAGAGGAACGGATGGGCGATTTACAAAGAGCAGAGATGTTGATGTATCGTTAAAGACAGGATAAAAAGGATGATTATTCAGTGATGAAATTTTAAAAGCATATAGCAAGTCCATGTACGTTCGTTGGTCCTCAAGGCTCCACTTATCACACTCGACATACAGACTCTCGACAGGGCTAGTGCGAAAAGCACCCGAGGCGAGACGAAGCCCCAAGTGTAGCACTGGGTCAAGCATTCGCAACGCTGTTTTAGTCGCTGACCCATATACCACACTGCCATAGTCCAAACGAGACCCAACCAAAGCAGTGTACAAGCGAAGCAAGAGTTCTTTGTCGGAACCATAGGATTGGTGGAAGAGAACCTTAAGTATATTCATTGTTTTGAGACATTTATTTTTAAGTTCCTTGATGTGGAGAATGAATGTGAGTTTGTGGTCAACACCACACCTAAGAACTTGTGCTCTTTGTTCACAGGAAGCGCCACGCCATTAAGATAAATGACTGGGTCAGGATGGACCCCATGCTTCCTGGAGAACACAACGCTGGAACTTTTTGCAGGATTCAATTTAAACCATTTTTATCTGCCCAGCCGGCAAGTTTCTTGACACCAAGCTGGATTTGACGTTCGCAGATTGACATATTACATGATTTATAGGATATCTGGACGTCATCTACATACATAGAATAAGAGATTGTAGGTGGCAATGCCTTCCCAAGGGAGTTCATCTTAACTATGAAAAAAGTGCAGCTTAACACACCACCTTGTGGCACGCCATTTTCTTGCACGTGAACCCTTGAGAGTGCACCACCGACTCTCACTCGAAACGTTCTTTCTGACAAGTAACTGACAACAGTATTTAACATGTTACCCGAGACACCGAATGACTTGAGGTCACTGAGGATCCCGTACCGCCAAGCGGTGTCGTAGGCCTTCGCGAGGTCGAAAAACACACTTACACAATACTGTTTATGAACGAAGGCATCCTTTATATACGATTCAAGAGATACGAGTTCATCGTTCGTGGATCGCCCCGCCCTGAAGCCTGCCTGACAGCTCTCGAGAAGTCCGTTGTATTCAAGGAAGTACACGAGCCTGCGATTTATCATCTTCTCGAGAAGCTTGCACAGACAGCTCGTCAGGGCTATTGGACGGTAGCTTGAGGGGGACAACGGGTCCTTTCCCTCCTTCCAGAAAGCCACTACTATGGCCTCCCTCCAAGAGCGAGGAATGTGCCCCGAAAGCCAAATCTTGTTATATAGGTGGAGGAGTGTTAGAAGAGTGTCTCAGTGTAGGTGCTGTATCATTGTATATGTGATGTTATCTGGGCCTGGAGCTGAGGGTTTACAAGTGCTCAGAGCAGCCCTCAGCTCATGCAGTGAAAACTCTGAGTTATAAGAAGATGTTGACCTATTGTTATCTAGTATAGGCTTCTTTTCGGCCATTTGTTTGTGTTTCATGAAAGTGTTTGTGTAGTGTGCTGAACTAGAAACGTGTTGGAAGTGTTGTGCGAGTGTGTCAGCCTGGTCTTCAAGTGTGTCCCCTGTAGTGCTGACCAGAGGCAGGCTGTGAGTTTGTTGTCCCTTGAGTTTGCGTATTCTCGTCCATACTCTCCGTGAGTCTGTGTAGGAGTTTATTGATGTTATGAATGTACGCCAACTCTCTCGTTTTGCCTCACGGCGCACACGTTTTCCTAACGCCTTGGCTCGTTTCAACAAGAGGAGGTTTCCCGACGTGGGGTACCGACGAAGGATACCCCACGCCTTGTTCTGGCCTCTCGCGCCCGCCTACAGTCCTCATTCCACCACGGCCTCCACTGGTTGCGCGGGGCACCAAAGGCGTGGAGAATGGACTTTCGGCGGTGTCGAGGATGTGCGCCGTGAAGAGTTGGGTAGCTTCTTCAACGTGTGGGTGTCCTATGGATGTGTGGTGTAGTTTGGATGTCTCTGTAAATGTATTCCAGTTAGCTCTTGCTTCATTGAACCTGTTTTGGGAAGATGGACTGCATAGGCCTTTACCTATATACGTTAGTGAGGTGGGAAGTGGTCACTACCATATGGGTCAGTGCCCACACCGCCACTCAAGACATGGAAAGAGAATTGCCGAACCAATAGCCAAGTCAAGATTTGAGTATGTGTTGTGTCCTATGTTATGGTATGTAGGCTGTTTATTGTTGAAAAGGCATGCTCCAGAGGATGTAAGAAACCTCTCTATCAGGCGACCCCGGGCAACCGTACGAGAAGAGCCCCATAAAGAATTGTGAGCATTAAGGTCGCCTGTTAAGATGTATGGTTCGGGCAGCTGGTCAACCAGCGCCTCGAAGTCAGAGCTCAAAAGTGTAACATCAGGAGGAATGTATATGGAGCATACCGTTATCAACCTATTAAATATTATTAAGCATATTGCTACAGCCTCAAGGATAGTTTTCAGAGTGACAGGGTGGCAGGATAAGGATTTCCGGGCAATTATGGCCACACCACCAGAAGAGTGTGTGCAGCCATCCCTGTCCTTTCTGAAGACCATGTAACTATTCAAGAATTTGTGTGCTTGGAATTCAAATGTGTTTCCTGAACACACATTACACTTGGCTGATTAGCATGCAGTATTTCGTATACATCGTCAAGATTTTTAAGAAGGCCTCTACAGTTCCATTGAATTATGTTTTCTCTTCCCATTATTTAGTGTGAGAGCTACTGGAGTGTGTGTGTTTGTTATGTGTCGTCTTTCGGGGCTGTGACTCTCGCCTTTTTTGGCTTGTCGGGAGGCTTTGGCGTCGGGACGCGTTCTGGCGGTGCACCGCCGGCAAGAACGGCCCGACGTCCATCTCGTCGTCCGATGTCCTGGGTGTGCCCGTCTAGCCGGGCCCCACGGACTTGGCCCCCCTTCGGGGGCCCTTCGTTTGACCCACCACCGCCGGTGGTGTCGGAGGCACCAGAAGTGGCACAGGCGGTGCGGTGGCGGTGGGAGCCGGTGCGGGGCTCGTGGTGTCCATGGCACCCTCCAACGCACTGGACGATGGGGAGGCAGGGACAAGAGCGGCACCGGTCCCGACGGAAGAGGTTGCCACCACAGCCGCTGCTGGCTAAGCGAGCAGTGCGGAGGCGGGTTGGGCTGCCAGAGGCAACCCAGGGGGGGCGGAGGCGGGACCAAGTCCGACTCGCGGTACTGGGTCCCCGCCGAAACCAGACGCCGCTCCGCCCACCGGCGAGCTGCGTCGGCGTACCTCCCCAGGGGGAAAGAGGCGAACCTCTTTCGCGCCTCTGGGAAGGTAAGGTTCTCAGTGACTTTCAATCTAACGATTTCCTTCTCCTGCTTGAATTTCTCGCATGTTCTAGAGTAGGCCCCGTGGGGTCCCTGGCAGTTAGCACAGATGAGGGTTTGCGATGGGCAGTTGTCTGATGCGTGATCATGTTGTGCACACTTGGCGCATGTTGTTGACCACGGCAGGCGGTAGTGCCATGCCCGAACCGTTGGCACTTGAAACAGCGCCGCGGGTTCGGGATGTACGGCCGGATAGAACAATGAATGAAACCTGCTTTGATGTATTCGGGGAGTGTGGAACGGTCAAATGTCAAGATAATATGCTTTGTCATGACTGTTTTTCATCTCGCCGAATGGTGATGCGCCTCACTGCCGTCACGCCCTCGCCTTTCAGACCTTCGAGCAGATCGGCTTCCGTCTCATTTATCAGATCTGGCTCAGAAATCACTCCCTGAGAGCTATTGAGGCTACGGTGGGGTGTGACTCTAATGTCCAGATCTGCCATGCGATTCTGGGTAAGGAGGCTTGTGGCTTGCTGGTGAGTGTTCACCTCGACCAGAACTTCGCCGGTTCTCAGTTTCTTGGCTTGGAAAGACATTTACCAAGATGCCTTCAAGGAATTTGGTGATAAGGAACACTGACTGGGAGGAGATAGGATTTGACTTGTCAAGAGATTCAAGAATCAAGAAGCGCGGATAGTTATCTGGCTTTTGGGATGCAATTGTTGGAAAGGGTGGGAATGAAGCTTCGGTGCGGCCCCTTTTATGGGGCCGATCACGTTTGGGGGGGGGGGTTTGAAAAAGCCATATGATACATTGGAAAGCAGGGAGACGGGGGTACGTTCTCCTTTGACCTTACCCTGGGAGTCAAAGAGGTCCCGGAGCTCCCTGCCTGGTAGACAGGCAGGGAGCCCATCGGCCGGAGCTTGACCAAGGCTCCGACGGCCACCGTTCGTGGTTTCTAACCCTCCACCTATAAACACATCGCCACGGTTGGATCCAGCCTATGTTTGGGGGCTCGGGGTCCGCGGTATCGCCAGTACCGTCACCAAGATTGCTCAAGGTGCCCCGTGCGGGATCAGTAGCTCTTGACGTATTTTGAATGAGTGAAGGACATATGGCGTGTTCGTAGCACATGCTACCGTCTGGTTTGTAGCGCCAGTGGAAGAGCGCCGCGTACCTCCCGTTGCGGCAAGAGGTCGTGGGATCGAAAAAGGGCGCGCCTAAACTATTTCTTTTTATAGTGGACTGCGCTGAGTCATCCGAAACGCTGACGGGGCTGAAGAGACCGCACGCGCAGTAGAGTGCGGACGGCGGTCAACAACAACGACAAACGAGGGAGGGGCACAGCCCCAAGCATGACATTCTTCGCATCTAATAATATTTGATCAGATACTTCGAATGAAGCTGTAACAGGATGTTATTGGCGTGGAATTATCATTACCTCTCTATTGATGTTTGTACGGTGCAGGTTTACAGAAAGTTGTTTGTAACACCTAATAATTGAAGCATTCTTCATCCCAAGTTTATGGCCTTGAGCCTGCACAGTCCTTGGAAACCTGGCCATGAGACACATAGACCCAGATGCAAGACCACCAAGGGAATACTTTCTTGAAAGCATTATGTATGTCTCGAGTGTCAGAAAAATGCAGGTGATCAACCTGATTTCCATAGTATGCTCGAAGAATAAGCTAACCTGAAATATTCTAGTAGGCATGTACCATATTCGCTGGTAGAATTTTATCGTTATAGTAATATTGTTAATGCTTTGATTATACTTTTGGTTGTAGTTAACTGTAATATGCGGTATGAAAGCCAAAGTGGGTGATTTCCGAATTTTGTAGACGTCGCCATAAAAATTCATGAGGGGAAAGGTAAATTCTGACACCAAGAAGCATCTTTTTCTTCAAGCCCTCGATGTGTTTTTTTGAAACATTTTTTGTGAGTATCCTTTCGTGGATTCCTTATTGGGCGGAAGGATGGATCGAACCCGTCAGGCACTCACAATAGTTATTCTAATACAAACGAAGTAAAATGGTAAAAAATATTTTATTATATTTTGTTTTGCGGCGTGTACAGCTTGAAATATTCCTTTATAAGGCTCACCGATTGATGTTACTTATAAAATAATAAACAAAGTGAGCGGCGAAATTTTTTTAGAATGAAACCAAAAGTTTTCCATAACTTGTGGTTATAATAAAATGTCAATATGAATATTTGCTTTTATTGCAGTTCACAAGCCCCCCAAAAAACAGGAATACGTGAGCAAATGTGCCCTAAAAATATAAGTGTGCGACCACATTCGACAACAATAAACCGTCATTCAAATAATTTCATTTCAGGTTCCTGAAATGGTAATATTTGGTTACTTTCTCACTGCTGGTTGTTATGCTTAGCATGGAAACTTTACAAGGTGGGTTTTCTTGAATATTAGAACGGTAAAAAAACACCTGCAACAATGAGCTGCCCCATTTAGGCTTTAGGATATTAGAGTAAAAAGCAAAACTTGGAAAACCACTTGAAGTTCTATTTTACATTCCGCGTAGCGATTTTACACTCATCCGCACAAAAGCACGCGTCACAACGTTTTTGTCAGCAGATTAAAAACCCGGGCAGAACTTGGCTTTCAACGGTCATTTTATTTCAGTTCAATATGCTTGGAAAGCTGACGAGAGTCTTGACTCCCTACGAAATTGCCAATAAAAATATTATGCGTGAAAAAAATGTTGATGCACCACCGTTCGCTAGGGTACATTGCAAGATCTGCACTGCTAATAACTTGAAACCAATTTAATAAATCGCGCTCAACAATACCAAATTGAACTGTACACTCTAAGTCTGCGCATTTAGAACACATATTTTGGTTTATAGTTTTACAAGCAGCAATTGAAATTTATTTTATTATGTATCCATAGACGTCTCCAAAAATATTCCATGGCAATAGTAGCTTTTTGAAAAAAGGAAAGTAGTTTAAGTAAAAAGGTCTCCATAAAACCTTTTATTTCCAATAATAAACAACAGGAAAACCAGTAGATCTCAAAGAAAAAAAAAACCTAACGTTGTGTTAAACAACAAGTGTCACCGTTTGCTTAATTGGGTGCGCTGTTAGAAGATGTGGGCACTCGACTCAAGCGAGCAAACAACCCCACCGAATCTACAGGGCACAGGTGACGAAGGGCGTGGCCGTCTGATGTGCGGCTTTCGCCGACCTGAGCGCCAAGAATGAGTCAGAGCTTTGAACAAAAACAGCCCAAAGACCTATATTTAGACAGGCAAAGCACTGCACAAGCATGAGGTAATGTAACGTTAACGAGAGACAACTTAAATCGAATACAAATGCAAGAAACAGTTCAAAATTACAGAAAATGATACAATCAGGGGCGTTAACAAATATATATTTTGAAGCAGAGCAGTTAACTGAAAAGAAAACGAACAGTTCGGTGCATATGAGAGAGAGAGTCGAAGTATATTCACCGACCAGGCCGGCGATGCGCCGCTGTCGGAGGCGATTAGGCTACCTGTGAAGCGTGGCTTCGTCGTAGGCCAGGCCCTCCGAGACGATCACGGTGATTCAAGGCCCGGGAGTACTTTGGAGTCCTCCAGGGCGCGGGTCGCCGATGGTGTGGTGAACAGACTGGCAAAAGCCGTTGTCACATCACGACGCCCAAACGTAGCTGATTTTCTTTGGCGCGGATTCTCTTTTTATAACTGCGCCGGCGCGGAGAGAAAGGGCACAACACACAACGCGCCCGCCCCTGTACCCCATTGCCGCTATTACAAAAACTAATTTAGAAATAAAGTTCATTCCTCCGCCTCCCTCTTTCTCCCTTGTGGAATCATGGGGCGCCTTAGCACTGGCAAAGCTACACTCGCCCCCTCGAAAGAACTCGAAGCTTCGGTGAAACCAGAGTGGCGGAGGTTTTATTTTTGTGTTTTCTTGCCGGCAAGCCGGCGATTGTTCGCGTTACCGGCGCTTCGTTCGAGTGAGTTCCACTGTTTTCTCGGGCGAATAGAACCGAACTGAATGAATCGGACGACTGTAACAAGGATTAGGCACTGTACAATAAAAAGATAAATTTATAGGGCACTTTGAGGCGCAATACGCTCTAGTTTGTGACACAGCCCCCAGTTTAAGAATATTATGCAATATTATTTCCAAACCTCACGACGTCTTGAGTACGCATCGTTCACACTTAGCCAAGAAAGTGGTAATTCGTACAAACACAAAATCTTGTACAGTACAAATGGCTAAATAACAATAATGACACGTATATATCTGACGCACACTTCAAAGGGTCGCCACAGATTCCTCAACAAATACACATCGTAGGGACAACTGATAAGTTTTATAACAATACAGTTCTGATTACTCAAAATAAGTTAGTGCCCACAATAAATGTCTGGATGCCAATTGTGCCCATTATAAATGTCTGCCATTACACGTGCGAAACATGCGGACAATACAGACGGCAATCTAGTGCCTAAGTGCCGTAAGCTGAGATATATTGAGCGTGATTTAGTACCCAAAAATACATACTATTCACTGGTACAATGAAATTCATAAGAACCATAGCTGGTATGCAGTTCACAAATAAAATGCAGCAGCAAAGTTCACGAAAGTCACAACTAGTAACGTCACCAACACGCAGCATATGTACTCTACAATAGTGAAGCAAAATTCAGGCAAGACGCAACTAGTATGTGAATACACGCATATACACTGTACAGCTAGAGTCACCAAAAAGGGTACATCCTTTGCGTACAATACGACCGAGAAACAATGAATACAACTTCAAGCATACAGCCCGCTACGTCAAGATTCAACTCAGTCATAAAACTCTACTCCTTCCATACCTGCATACTTGAATTTGCATTCTTCATGTTTAGCCCGTGTCTATCAGGCGCTTGCGCAACTGCGCCGCCGAAATTCTCAACGGTCTAGTTCTTTTCAAAATGTCGCGCGGAGCTACAAACTCTTTCGTGTCCACCGTGATACCGGGCCCACGGAAATGCTTCAGTGTCTTGCCTTCGGCTGGTGAGCGTCGGAGCATCTAGCGACTTGGCATTCTCTCACCCTTCTATGTGTAGTAACTGACTGGTGCTTCTTCACACCTGCCGAATGCGAGCAATGCTGGCACAAAAGTTTGCTCTTGCACTCGAGATCAACTGTGCGCTCATTTTTCCGGAAGTTCATTTGCTTTTCCAATTTTTATAGCCGGTTTACAATGACTTGTGCTTTCCATGCTCTTGGGCACCCAATTCCCTTCAAGGTGGCTCCGACGCAGGGGCCGCAGATTTGGAGTGCCGGAAATGTGCCGGCTGCGCTTTTGCAAGCACTCGTGTTACGACGGGCCCGGCTTCGCCGCTTTCCGGAGCATCGGTTCGATGTTCCCCCACAACTGGCTCTTCTTTCGTGACGGTGGGTGGTTTCTCTTCAACCGCTAAAGTCAGTGGATTGTCGCCGATGCTGATGTATGGCGAGCCCTCTATGTGGAGTGCACACTGCTTCGCACGGGGACTTCAACCTTGACCACCATGTCGGTGTCTTTTATCCTCGAGCTGTCAGCTACGCACACGGCGCTAGTCTGCCTAGCGGGGTCGCAGTGTCGAACTGGGTCCTCCTGCGCAATACGCGTGCTTGTGACCGTGCTCTTCGTTAAGACAACGGTTTCCTAAAACTCTCGATTTGCAATATCGGATACACCTTTTTTAGGGCCTTCGGGCACGACGTGATGATGGCATCCATAACCGGGATGTTATGTCCTTCCCCCATCTCCGTATCACCTGTAGAATCATCGTCCTTCGATGTCCGATGTAGTGCTCTTTCGCCCATATCTGGATGCGTTTCCTCCTAGCGGATCGCATATAAATCCGCCTCTAAGCTTCTAGAGATATCATAGCCTTCCTTTGTCTCTTCAATTTTATTGCTTACGCCACTATTTTTTTCTTTCGAATCTTTTTCATCTGATGAAGATTCCGCCGTCAACCATTGTATCTCGAGTCTCCTTTTAAGAATCTCGAGTTCAGCTTTGCGTGCTTTTTCTTCCGCTCCTCTTTTACTCGCTCGCTTTTGGCTTCTGCTTGGCGGGCTTTCGCTTCTCGCTCCGCTTTAATTCGCTGCAACTGACGTTGTCTCTGAAATTCTTTCTCTCTTTCTCTTTCTGCCCTCTCAGCCTTTTCTCGTGCTGCCTTTCTTGGTTTCTCAGCCTCTTCACGAGCTTTCTCAGATTCTTCTCGCGCTGCCTGTCTTGCTCTCTCAGCTTTCTCGTATTGTTCTTTTTCTTTCATGCACGACCCATTTTCCAAGTTCTGACCCTAACAGGCCCAGCTTGCAGCTCCGTGCTACAATTTTCTTTAAATCCATGATTGGAAATGTATCCAAATCTAGTCACAATAGTCACGAGGGTGCTGCTTTGGCCTGTTGGTATGACATGACGAAACTTGAAGCGCTAGGACACAGGGACAAGCGAGTGAGACACACGAGGCGCTACTTCCAACAGTTGGAAGTAGCGTCTTGTTTTTTCCACTTGCTTGTCCCTGTGTCCTAGCGCTTCAACGTTTCGTCTAGTCACAATAATATAGCCTCTGGCTAGGTATATCTACTCGGAGAAAGTTAATGAGAGCACCGACCTGTAAAGGCAGTAGCAACCTTTGCCACAAACGTTCCAGGCTCTTTCTCCTCTTTATCACCCACACCAGACGTCCCGTCGCGGACGCCGAAAATTCCCACCGTTTCCTTAATTGGGTGTGCTGTTAGTCGACTCAAGCGAGCAAACAACCTCACCGAATCTACAGGGCACTGGTGACGAAAGGGGTGGGCGTCTGATGTGCAGCTTTCGCCAACCAGAGCGGCAAGAATGAGTCAGAGCCTTACACAAAAACAGCACAAAGACCTTTATTTATACAGGCAAAGCACCACACAAGCACGAGGTAATATAACATAATAACAGACAACTCAGATCGAATAAAAATGCAAGAATTAGTTCGAAATTAAACAAAATACAATCGGAGCGCTAAGAAATATATATTTTGGAGTAGAACAGTTAACCTAAATGAAATTGAACAGTTCGATGCAAATGAGAGAGTTTCAGCATATTCACCGACCAAGCTGTACAATGCACCGCTCTCGGAGGCGATGCGGCTGCTTGTGACGCGTGGCTTCGTCATAGACCAGGCCGTCCGAAGCGATCACGGTGATTCGAAGCCCGGGAGTACGTTGGAGTCCTCCAGGGGGCGGGTCGCCGATGTTGTGGTGTACAAACTCGCAGAAGCAGTTGTCACATCACGACGTCCAAACGTAGCTGATTATCTTCGGCGCGGATTCTCTTTTTATAACTGCGCCGCGCGTTGAGAGAGGGCACAACACTCAACGCGCCCGCCGCTGTCGAGTGCAAAAGTTCCCTCTTTCTCCCTTCTGGAATCAGCGGCGCGCCTTAGCACTGGCAAAGCTACTCTCGCCCCCTCGAAAGAAATCGAAGCTTTGGTGAAAGCTCAGCGGCTCAGCTTTTATTTTGGTATTTTCTTCCCAGCGAGCCGGCGAGTGCTCGCGTTACCGCCGCTTCGTTCGAGTGAGTTCCATGTTTTCTCGTGGCCAATAGAACCAAACTGAATGAATCGGACGAGTGTAACAAGAATTAGGTGCTGTACAAAAAAAAGAAAAATTTATACGGTACTTTTAGGCGTCCTATGCTTGAGTTTGTGAAAACCAGGAATTCTTTTCTTTTCATTTTAATGTTTTCCACACCCACCAGAAATGTTTCACATTAGGACGTCATGCCACAACTAAAACACCATATCCTATCAGCTCGATTCACTTGCACACATTCCAGAAAGGGCGATCTTAGGCCTCGATTTAACGCGAACTTTCGACTTCGTCAGCCACTCGACATCCTGGAAAAACTAGCCGCGCCTGTAGTCAGTGCGCGAACATACAACTACATTTGTAATTTCCTGACGGGTGCAAATAGCCCCTCACCCTAGGACAATATACTAAACTTCTAATCCCCTTCGGGAACAAAATTACCCCCGTAGGGATCGGTTCTTTCCCTCTTTCTTTTTTATATGGCCATACGAGGTCTACATTCGCTCCTCGACCCCATCCCATACCTATACCACAGCATATACGCCGACAACACCACGTTGTGGATTACTAGAGCAATTAAAATTTGATTGCATCCAACGTACCTTTAAAATGGCAACTGAAGTCGTCGAGGCGTATGCTGCCTCTCGTGGTCGGTCCTGCTCCGCAACAAAATCTGAGCTTCTTCTATACAGATCTTAAGTGCAGGGAAAGAACCACCGTCCCACTATTTGTCATCTAAATCACTACCTCTATTCGCCAACTTATCCCAATTGTTAACTGCATTAAGATTCTTGGTATCCGTGTACAGGGAAACGGAAACAATTGAGATTCCCTCCGTGCCCTAAAAAATAGGTTTTACCAACCTGCATGAATCATCTCTCGCATAGCTAACCAAACATCGAGGAGTGTAAGAATACAATCTAATACGTCTCGTACAATCTTTTGTCACGAGTCGCATAGCCTACGATACCCCCTTTTTTAAACTCCAAAGCCACCGAAACGCACAAAATTGAATCTATTATACGTAAATCATACAAACAGACCATAGGTGTCTCTGTTACACTCTCATCAGACAAACTACTTTCTCTCGGTCTTGGCAATCTACTAGACGAAATTATCGAAGCCGAATAAGTCTCACAACTCGGGTCAGTCACGAGGGGTGACGCTTCACGCCACATTCTTCAGAGTCTTGGCCCTCAGTCACCCCACTATCCCTGACCCCTACGCCGATATTCTCCCAGTGATTCGAGACCAAATATTATTCAACACTTTTTTTAAACAGATTCACCCGATTCCTAACGAGGAAAGGCGGCCAAAGGAGAGCACAGGCTTTACACAAGCAACACTTCTTCCAGCCCACAATTAGCCAACGTTGACTTTGCAGAATACCCAGGGCCGCGACCAATGGTGGTGGCCGTAGTTGATTCATCTCACCTAACACTAGCCGCCCACTCCTTCCCCACTCAATTTTCCACCATAGGTGAAGAAATAACTATCGCTCTTGTCATTACTTCCAGCCGTAAGATTACTAATATAACAAGCGACTCCAAATCGGCCATTACAAATTACTCTAACGGCGAGTTGACCCCCAACTTTACACCTAATCCTGCAGGCCAGCACATTCCAGAAACGAAAAATATATATCGTTATGCACCGGGAAACTCCAAACTCCCAGGAAATGAATTGGCTCACGATGCTGCTCAGGACCCGGTATTTCGAGATCCCAAAGACGCTGAAGAATTTTCTCAACCGTTTCATTACAGGCACCGCGTGATGACCTACCGATCAGTATTCCATCGCTACCGACTGTCCAGAGCTCGCTACCCATCTCTCCACCCATCCCTTTTCCTCCACCTTCCTGTTGTACTGCGCAAACTTCAAACGTCCACATTTCCCACACCTGCCCTCCTATCACTCTACTACCCCGCGTTGCACTCTCACCAACACCCTCTTTGCCATGCCCATACCAATGCCCTCTTTACGCAGACCTACCCCACCTGAGTTGACGAAACACCTGTTACGAAAACCCCTAAAACTCGTAAACAGGACCCCGTTTTATTAGAAATTACAAACGAGGAGCAGTGAGAGGCCGCGCTGCTCAGCACAGACCCTATGTTCCAGCTCCACTAGCCCAGGTAGCCAAAAACGCTGCAGAGATCTAAACAAATCCTGCCATCGCCGGAAAAAACTGAAGTCGACCTCAAAACGTTCACGCCCATGGCAACAATAAAGTTTTTTCTTATCTGATTGCACGTCAATATCACTGCCAAAATTATTTGAATATAACAAGGGCATCTTTCATAAATGGTTGAAGGCTTGTCTGAAACTGTATTTGTAGCAATGTCACCATTCCTATTTTACTCTGAAAACGATTCACAACTTGTGAAGTAAAAGAGGCTTTTTAAAGGATATTTCCGATCCGAGAAACAATCTTTGAAGAGTGTTTAACATATTCAAATTGGTTGATTTTATAAATCGTTCTTTACATTTATTATTCGAGAGCTTATGCAAAAATTACGCCTAGGACCGGATAACAAAACCTCTGCGGTTGAATGTAGCTCAGCAAAGCCCGCATGTATCTGAGTGTAAACTTGCTAACGCTTTCAAGGTGGTTTATGGATATCGGACATGTGACAAGACATTGACTCCTGGAACACTCTGACGAACAGGTACCTAGTAAACTTAGAAGTTTAGTTGTTGCCGACCAATAGTTGAAAGACACGTAATACAGTGTTAGGTGGGCGTATGGCTTGCAGCCTTGAGGTGCTGGGTACTAACCATTATGGTTCGCAGATGCTGTATACTAATGAAGACTAACGAAGGAAGCAATTCTGATTCTCTCCGTGCCGTAGAAAAATGTGTTTACCAAACAGCAGGACTCATATCTCGCATAGCTACCAAACATCGACGAGTGTGTCGCGACGCCATCATCATCATCTTCACCAGCGTCACAATCATCATCAGCACTATCTGCCAGCTCGTGCCTAGAACAGATTCAGCACACATCGGGAACGCACCCTTGTTCTACGTGCCTCGTCTTGTACATGGTGCAGAGTGTGAGACGGGCAAGAAAACCCAGCCTGCACCACAAGTCAACGTAACCGCAATAAACGTGAGCTCGACCCTCACCACCTCATCGGCCGCCTACAATTTGGTCACCCGGACAAGCAGTTTCGCCATGGCATCTTACCGCTGCTTCCCGAACCACAATGCGGACAACGGCACGCGACGAAAGTCCATAGCCCTCCAAGAGCCACCCGGGCTGATTTCCGTTCGGATCAATTCGTCGCCACCACACCGCGTGGTTTGTGATCCCGGAGAGTCATTTCTATGTCAACGACATCCAGTCCCAGGAATCCAGGTACCTCGTTACTTTAGAGAAGTTACCTGTGGACCTCACTGAGCGAATCCAACTGCCGGCCCCAGGCCCAAGTGCATACGGCGATATAAAGACCGTTGCCCTAAACCACTACGGTATACGAACGCCTTTGTCTATACTACCACACCTTCCTGCGACATCTGAGGATTACACGTCGCCGGCAGGTCCACTATCACCTGACGAACAAACTACGCGAACCCCGACTACGACTTGCGGCACTTCCAAGTTGGCGCTTCACTTAGTCAACTCGATGCACACTGCATGACGCAGTTCCACACGTTGTTGCGCCTGCTGCACAAGTCCACCCATGTGTCGACTGCTTTTCCGTTAACACCTGGGAAATTTCACCGCCTTCACAGCACGACATGGGTGAGAAGGATTTTTAAGACCCTTCTTATCCCCCAACACGCGAGCCCTCTTCCCCGTCAGTGGTGGAAGAGATTTCAGCAGTCTACAACAGCTAGGGGTCCTCGGAAGTGCAAACTTACACTTAAAAGTTGATCACACTGCCCCCGACAGTCCTGACACCCTGGCTACGATGGAAACATCAGAGAAACGATTGCGGCACAAAGCTCCCAACAAATGTCGCCGAAAGAAGAACTTCTTGTCTTTATGCAATCAGACGCGCCACCAACTGGTCACCCCACCTCGTCCGGTTCCCTTCTACAGGAGAGTAGTCGGTATACGGTGTCACAGGCGCCCTGCTCTCCAACCCGGATGAAACCAGCGCAAGTGCACCGGACGACAGGAACCCGACACACCGGTAGTTCGAGAGGCGCTGGTCGTTGGCGCCCTCCGCTTCTCCATCTCCGCACGGCGCGTGCGCAAGTTACCCAGTCAACGACGCATGCCTAGAGCTGACATCACAGTGCCGCCAAGACCGCACTTTGGCCATCAGTGTTCAGCATCACGCTTAATCTTATCTGTCTTTTGAGTTACCCCTGCGGTTGGCTCCCCCTGTCATTGTAGCCGTCGCACCACATCCCGCAATGCGTCTGCAGCAGCACTCCCTGCCTCGTCCACCAGAGGTTTCCCCACCTCGCGCTCCTCTCCTGCGCCGGCTAAAATGTCCTTCAGTTTCTTTTTATTGTGCTTCGCGCCAGGGGGGGGGAGCCCTGTAGTGACTCCATCATCATCATCTTCACTAGCGTAACAATCATCATCAGCACTTTTAGCCAGTTTTTGTTTAGAACAGATTCGGCACACCTCGGGAACGCACCATCGTTCTATGCGCCTCGTCCTGTACCATGGTACAGCCAACGTAACCGCAATAAACGTGGGCTCGGCATCACCACCTCGTCGGCCGCCTACAAGTGAAAGGAAACAACCTAATACGTCTCGTACAAGCCTTTTTCAACAGTTGCATAGCACACGTTACCCCCTTCTTAAACCCCAAAGTCACCGAAACGCCCAAAATAATGAAGCGTTTATACGTAAATCCTCAGCCATACGTAATGTATATCATGAGTCATACGTAAAACATATGTAATTCAAAACAGCAGTGGACAACTTGCGCTGCTGTCGGAGCGATGTAATTTAAACAGTCTTGGCGGGAGATCCACTACGTGTGGTAAAACTGGTTCGAAGTAAGGATGGCGCTAGGGACCATTGCTTCTGCCCGCGCACAGATTTTAAATAACCAGTTAAAAATCACATACCATATCTCGCGTTCGCGAACAATAAATTTATTTGCTGCTGACTCACCCAAATGCGCACTTTGTTTCTTCAAATGTATATGCACGTAACCACAAAATCGTTTTATTCAATTTGGCTGTTTTTGGAAAAAGGAACTGTACCAAATACCTTCGAGTACAAAGGGAGGGAATGTCTGGGGAAAAACAGTAACTTACCTTAAACATAACCGCCGACGTCCTACTGTAAACTTCTTACTCTTTGTCATGATACTTTCACAAACACATTTTATACATTTACCTCCAGCTTGGTGGGCCTTCCTTTTGTTAGTATGACTGGGCTTTTGCTGGCCGTGTAGAGCTATCGGTTGGTTAACCCGAGTTTAAATATTTAAAGAAGAAGCTATAGCAGTGGAAGCTAATCCAGTCTCCTATGTAAACTTGCCTTCTCATTTCACGTGATTTCAGACAGTTTCTAATTCATACGCCCTTTTACACCTTAAATCAACAATGAGGCATTTGTTTTCTGAAATCCGGACATCCTTTCTCAAACAAACACTGCGCCGGTACATTGTCGCGTTCGGGGTGCCTATGCATTTGTAAAAAATCAGCTATCTGACGAAAGTACCAGAAGTGTGGCCACTAGGGAAGCATTGAAGATATGAGGCGCACATGGCTTTAACTAGGTTAGGCCCCATGGTATGGCCGCGGAGATAATTGATAAAAAATGCTGACATTGAATTAGTGTGATAGATATTTCATACTTATATCACATCCTTCCCTTCCCCCCCCCCAAAAAAAAATAACGAGAACGTTGCAGTACATTGCCATTTTCACGATTATATCAATTGCTTCTAGCTAACCGAGAACGTTAGTGTGGATCTGCACGAAGACTGCTTATTTCTATATTCAACTACTTACATGATTAGGCACAAACAAAGACTGCTTGTTTCGCTATCAAACTACTTACATGATTATGCACAAACTACATGCACAAACACTCATTGACTCAAAAGGCTTCCTATGGTCTGGATCCACTAAGGCTTCCGAATTATGTTGGATGACAACACCATAGTAAAACTTACAAATCATCATGCTGATTTTCACTGTGGCATCAATGCGCTTATTATGGCAATAAGTGAGTGTGTTTACGCCCAAATGCATTGTTGCAAATGGTCGGGATTAATATTCCAGTTTTTCGGAAAGTTTCATTCTGAAATCGCGCGGTCTCACTGCTGCGCAGTACGGATGGATGCGGTAGCATTGTTTTGTACAGTGCCCCTTTGTTAGGCTTGGTGGAATCTCTTGGTACGCAATGATATATTTATCAACGCGATGGTGCGTAAAGCTTTTTCACACGTGCTGTGGGAGTGTGTTTATCAGGTACACGTTTCCTCCAAATTTAGATGTACCATGTATGTTTCAACCATGTATTTGATCATTCGGTGTATTTTTGTTGTGGCTACTCTGCGTGTGCCGAAATACGTTGTATATTTTCGGAGGATGGTTGCCAAATATACAAGTATATATTTCCCCCTTGATGTGTTGGAAGACTAAACAATCGTCCTATTGCCACATTTCTGTGTTAGGTTTTTCCGTCACTTCATATTATGTTTGAGCATGTGTGTATATATTTTTAAAACTGATCTGCTAATGGTGCGCTTGAAATACCATATTTTACACTAATAATATCGAGGGTTTTGTATTTCGCACATGCAAAGTTACTCGCATTTCAGTAGTTTCCATTCACTAGATGAACGTCGGGTTAAGTTAGCAATGCAAGGGTGTTCCACCGCAAAACCTACAAGGAACGGGAGTGATCATGCGGTTGTACAGAGCCTAATCAGGTGTAGAAGAGAGCTTTCCCACTTTTTTCCGTGTCTAGTCTACCTGGAAGGCTGATGGCTTTGGGAAAGACATAGCATTGCCCTGAATGGGGACGTAGTACCACTGTGAATATGTAAACTGAGGTATTGTCAGGTACAAACGAAACAACCGGCTCTGAAATGTTTTACTATGTTCGGTGTGTAGCAACTTGAATAAGAAAGACGCTGACTTCCACGTGCCACCAACCTGTTCTCATTCAATGCACCCAGGGCCATTATTCATATGCGTCAAATATCAATTATCAACACCTGTGTACGTCCACGACATCAACCAGTTCAAAATGTAGCGTTAGAAAGTCCGCTTTTGTTTGTTCACAAGGAAATAGTGTTTTTTTTACTAGCCCAAACTGTCGCTTAGGCTTCCCTCAAACTCGGTAGTCAAGGTACTTTATCAGAGTTGAACAATCCTTCATGAAAAAAAATGTAGAAGAATATAACATCGAAGAATTGCAGAAACTGGGTTACTAATGTTGATGCTATTATGTCAAGAATTCTGTGTACCTGTGCCGAAGGGGCCAATATAGACCTAATGCATAGAGCATCGAGGCAAATACCGACAGGACGTGGCTGGAGAGAGCGGTCTTGCTCATATAGGACGTTATTGTAATGCTGATAACACACAGGTGTTTGAAAAAAAACGGGGAAGGTAGATGTGCGTCAAGCCATGCACTCATTGCTTAAACATTGTTTCGCTTGCCTAATAAGGCTGACACGCACGCGTGTTAAAAATGGCAGAGGTTGAATTGAACCCAAAACAACTACTCCACGATGGAACCAGCGGCTACTTTTCGTCACTATTTTTGTCACTTGGTGACTTCTTTGTCACTATTATTTACAACGAGACTAATGTAGCAAAACAGAGATTGGAATTATCCAGCCTAAATTAGAGCTACTCACAAGGAATGCGGCTTGGAAAAGGTTAGACACTACGCCATGAGAACTGGCGTAATGCCGTGATGTTTTGGCTATAATGTGGATATTGTGCTTAAAAGGCGAAAGATTTCATGCAGCCACAAACAATTTGTACCGCTTTCCGCAAACGAATGCTTTCAAAACATGTTTGTGGCGAACTTTTATCGAGTGATGAGCACACGGACGAAGCTAGGAGCCTCAAATTGGATATACATATCACTACCATAAGTGCTTAAAACATTAGATTATCGTTGTGTTGCCAATGAGGTAATATACTGTTTTATGCCAACTTAACGACCCTTGAACTGTTCACTGCCAAAAGGGACCGTGCTGACCGACGGATGTCGGCGTAGACGACGCTAACCTAATCGCTCCGTCTGTGGCGAAATAAAGTTTATCGGTCTTTCGGTCTTTACTGCACTTTGTGGCCAAACTGATAAATGACCTGCTAATGATCAATACGTTAAACCATTGGCCACGTGAAACGCCATGACGTAAACTCAGGAAAACGTGTTTATCTCCCTGGTTTTATTGTGTTGTATTCATACTCTAGCGATATGATCCTCAGTTGCGGTTGCCACTGACACAACCCCATCATTCTCTTTGCTAGCGCTGACCGAGGTAACCGACTTATCACCAAATTGGCTGCTTCTGACAATATAACGATTCGTACCCGCCATTCTGTCTTGTTTCTGTGTCTTCTGACTGTCTGTCAGACGTCATGTGGTTTTCTTTCCGTGGTCGACATTCTTGCAGCACCCAGCTAAAGTTTACGTTTATTTTTCGTCATCCTTGAAATTCACTCTCGTCTGGGTCTCATACTTGTTTCGAACCGATCTGTATGCCCTGCCACATTGTATTGCAGAGCATGTCTCCGCTACGTTGAACCGGTTGAAGATCCTCTCATAGTCCACGTAACGAGAAATCTTCATCTGAGCAATACAGATCACGTTGCGTTAATCCGAACACTGACTCCTGTGTTTCCTTACGTTCCATCGACAACCCTTTAAATCCTGCAGAACGAGACGAGCTCTTTACCGTTCTCCACCATTTCCGGGAATGTTTCAACTCCCAACCAGCTTCTTGAGACCGGGAATTCAGTTTTTCGCTCAATATTGACACCGGTACGACGCACAGGTGAGCCAGCGACCATGCCATGTGTGTTCCACTGAGCGGCAAGTCATTGATGGCCACTTTGCGGACATGCGCAAATGCGAAGTTGTCCACTTTTCGACAAACCCCAGGGCCTTTCCGGTGATACTTTTGAAGAAAAAAGAAGTACGCTCAATTCTCTTGTGCCTGGACAATCGGAGCCTGAATAAAAACACACAAAAAGACGTATATCACTTTTTGTGCATACAAGAAGCCCTCGATTGCTTGCAAGGAACCCATTTCTTTTGTTGTACAGATTTAGAATCCGTCTATTGGCAACAATCTATGGCAAACACCAATCATCCCAAAACCGCTGTTGTCATACGTCACAGGCTTTACGTATATAACATCGAGGCACTTGGGATCTGCGATGTGCCAGTGACCTTTGAAAGATGAAGGACAGACATATTGCGTGTACGGAAGTACAAAACATGCTTGTGTAACTTAGGTGACATTTGTCATCTCCTGATTTTGCGATACATCGTACCCTTCTCGATTAAGTGTTGAAATAACTCACCACAGGGGGCCTGCTGCTAAACTTGCAGAACAGCTGGTTTTCTCCCCAACAACTTACTATTTTACGCCAGGTGGTGTCAAAAAAACGACGTCCTTCAAGACGCAGCAAAACGTCGCGCCCTGGCGCAACCTTCCAAGCCAGCGACAATGAAACAACGTCACAGCTTTGCGTACTTTTTCGCAAGCGCCTTGTTGCTAGGAACGAGATCGGTTATAAAAAACGTTCTGTGGCAAACCCTCCGATAGGTTGCGCCACCTTCTCATCTTGCCATCGGTACTACGGCATTATGATCCACAGGCTTCAACAGAAATTCATACGGATTCCAGCGATGTCGGGAGGGCGCAGCACTAGCACAACGTAAGGCTGCATTTGAGAAGTACCTCGTTGCTACTTAGCCGGGCCCTTACAAACGCAGAAGTTAATTGCTCCCGCTGACAGCGTCGGTGACTGCACTCTACGGATACAAAAGCACGACATAGAAGTATACTGGTCCTGCCACAAGGCAACAGACGCTGCCGCTCTTTCTTCGTCTTCTTTAGAAATCCGCGCCTACGTCTTGTCCACTGTGGATTGCACTCTATCTCCCCTTCATAGATCGACATGGCTGCTAAACAGCGACAGGTGCGTCAATCGCTTTCATTGTGAAATTTTTTTCACGTAATTCCTTCGACAGGAGCCCCACCCCACTCACTTGGCCTTGAAGCTGCCCACTTTGATGTCCATGACCAGCTGATCTACCGCGGAAACTATTCGCGCGATGTCGCAACTGGCTCATTGTAATCGCCCGCAATTTACGCTTTCAAATCTGCTCTTCATTCTATACATGACGCGCAGTGTGCCCACGGCGGTGTCCTGAAGAGCAACCGAAAAATTGGCCTCACTTTTACCGCATTGAATGTACACCATTGTAGCTAAGTGCATTCGTTTTTGTTCAGACTACCAGCGTACTACGGCTCCTGTGCGACCAAAAACAGGCGAACTCGAGCCCCTGCCGTGCCCTGTGTGCTGCTTCGGTAGAGTGGGCATCGACCCTTACGGCCGCTTTCATGATACGCACGGAAACCAGCTGGATTACCGTTGCGGTAGACCGTATTACCAGAAATGCCGACACAGCTGCTCTGTGAGCCACTACCGCACTAGAAATAGCATCATTCTTTCTCGGTCGCTCTATTCTTCACCACTGAGAGAAGCGAGAGTGTTTCTTTTGCCGCGTGTTTTCCGAGCTTTCATTATCAAATGAGACATATTTTATCGCAGTGACACAGCGCAACATCCGCAAACCAGCGGCCTGAAAGAGCGCTTCAGCTAAACTCACGGAGATATGCCGCCTACGTAAATTTCCAAAGCTAATTTAAACTTCGGTCAGGTCCTTCCGATCCTCGGTATGCGACAGTACTGCGACGCAAACGGTTACCATATTTTGAAATTTGTTTCTAGTCTACTGAAAAGACCCTCCCTGCATGCGGGAAATGAACCTTTCAGACCACCCTGACACTTTTGAAAAGACATCAATTTAGCAGAATTCGCACGTCTCTGATAATACGGCGAGACCAATTGCACACTTACGTCTGAACCCCAGCATCTACAGAATCATGTCCATTACGTGCTCCAGTACAAAACACGATTCCTCCACGGGTTCTCTTCCTTGGCTTTGGGTGTCATGTCCCACTCAAGTCAGGTATTATTGAATCTCGTGGCAAAACACCTAAGTCCTTTCCGTGTTATAGAAAGCATTCTGCCAGTTAACTACATCATCGACATATTTCAACTTTCTTAGGATCTGCGACACCGCAGACACGACACTAAATGTGCAGAAACGGCACCCTTTTAGATCCATATCACTTCAGCGGCTCGCCTTGTCGTCGTAGCTCACTCGCAGGACCAAAGAAGAGCCACACGACGCTCCTTTGTAGAGGCGGTCGTGGGGGACTAACTCTGAGGCTCCCAAAGCCAAGTAATTTATGTAGTCATACACGTTCGGAACACGCGAACCGCTTGCGCTTATCATACATCTCCCCGTCTTTTAGCGCAAAGAAAACTGTAGGTACATTTGAGGCAAAATATACGGAATTAACCGTCCTCGCCCACGTTCATTTAGTAAGGAACGTTTGTTGAATTGCTTTTGACGATAGTAAGCGAAAACAACTGGCAGTGCAACGCCGGCACGTGCTGGAAGGAAAGCGAGCACAAAAAGAGCAGAAATCACCGCGCAATTTCATGCAGGGGGCGCACTAGCACTGCGAAGGCAGGAAATTTGAACTGCCTTTGGTGCTAGCAGTAAGGGGATAACGGTGCCTCAGCCTGTTATAGCGAATAACTGCTGTGCATTTCCGAACTTTTTCACATCGAGTGGAACGGCTTCAGTTTTTAATTAGTTTTCGTCTCCATGAATAGCTCAAAACACTGCCTCATCACGCTGCGGGGACTGTAGCGAAAGGTATGATCACACAGTAATGGGCCCTTTCCTAGTGGTTATGCGTAAACTTCAAACTGCAGCTGGTGAAGAGTTTTTGTTGGTGGTTATGCTCAATGGAGGGCTTTTTGATGAAAATCAAGCGTGTGCGTTTCAAGGTCGCACCACAGCTCCGCTTTTGTAATCCCACTTGAACGCTGCCGTAGCTAGATGTTTTGATGGTTTAGCAGCGGTTCTGCTAAAATATGTCACTACGACATACATTTATTAACTTGTTTTTATACTTGGAGTCTCTGGCCATGCTGTGGTAGCTGGGTCCTACAAAGAAAAACAAAAGAAACTGTAGAATAAAAAGGTTCCACACGTTTGCACAAGTCATGCAGATTCGTTGAGTTATTCGCCATAATCATTATTGTGGTATCCCTCGGGGGACCCTTTGAGGGGTTTTACATGAGAAGTAGGGAAAACCAATGGCACAGACACAAGAATGCAGATAACAATATGGGCGTACAGACATGTAAAAATGTTTCGATATACAGATGCGCAAAGTCGTTACGTCGTGCACAACCAAAGCCGTTTAGACTGAGAAAAGATTCCAAATTCACTCCACTCCGACTTCCAGTTGACAATTGTATGCGAACGCGACGGCTACGTTTCCACCTCATTTTCTTTTCTTTTTGTTTTTCTTTTGATGTACAAGTCTTGAGTAGACGCAAGGGTCTCAAGTTTGCTCATAGAAATCCGACGCACACCCGTTGCCATCGTCCGTTTTCTACGGCTCGGCCCGTCTACTATACACCTCAGCTGTGTCCCTTTTATTCCCAGTGTGGCAGCCATTCGTTCTTCGGACTATGCGCGCAAAATACAGGAGAGTGAGATAATTGTGAGCCTAAAAAGCAATTCCAAATGTTTATCTATTCCTTTGTCCGCCACACAGAGCACAAGAAGAAAATTATCTACCTGGGGGTATGGGCTGCCGGAACCCTCGGTCGGCGAAGTCGGTTCCCTTCATGCCTTGACAAGCGCGGTGCCTGATGGCTTATTCAGAAGACAGGGGTGCAAATCGTCCGTAAGCCCTCAACTACGACGGGCCACCCGATCCTCGGCCCGAAGACAGCGCGCCAAGGGTGAGCGCGCTCCGAAAGCACACCCCTCGGGGTAACGGCGACTAGCCTGGGGGCGAGTAGCGAGGACGCTGACGAGTAGAGGGTCCAGACAGGACCAACGTTAGGCCGCGTCTAGGTATCCCGGTAACGGGGTGCCTACTGCAGGCGATTTAATAAAGTCTTTGTCATGTCATGTCTCCGAAAGCAGAAACGCTGTCGGTAGAAAGAAGAACGCGGCGCCATCGCCGATCAATGCGGAATATAATACCACAAAGTTGACCTAGCCATCCTCGAAGGGGAAATGAACTGTCGAAAGCGGCACATTTCTGAGTTGCCCCACTGCGTCTGAATCGCTCGGCTAAGTATATATATAATATTACATATATTAACTTATATGTTAATATATATAGCACCAGACTGGTGTTCTGGAGGTAGTGGGTTCGGATCAAGGGCGGCGGGCATTTTTTCACCACTTTCTTTCGGACTCAAAAAAACCACAACAACTTCCCCTTTCCATTTCGAGGTTTTCTTGACTGCAAACGCTATTTTATGTTTACAGCATATAGATATAGCATATACACCGTTTAGAGCATACGCACGGCGACCAGGCGATAGCGCACTTGGCCTCGCACGCGGCGAGTGCGCGCCGAAGAGGCTCGCATGCCACCGCTGCTTTCGCCTGCCGCGGCGACGCGGATGAGGCGGACGAGGACCGGATGGGCGCCTCTACGAGCAGGGGGGCAGTCCATTCTGAGGGTGCGGCGCCTGTCGAAAAAGCGCCGGAGCGCCTAAGCCGCCGCAGCAGCATCGCTGTGTGCACTCTACCGACGTCCCCTATTCTTCGCTACTTTGGCCACATCTCCAGCTCCGCCCTTTGCACGTGTTCCTAGTCTGGTGCTTAGCAGCGTCGTTTTCCTTGCCTTTTGTCACTATTCCTGTTCTGTGGTCACTGTCGCCTCGATCCTCCGGTCCCCGCACGCTTTCTTCGTTATTTTCGGCATAACCCGCTTATAACGATAATATTTTCATGGCACCTCAGTATTGTTATAAGTGAACTCGCCTGTATATATATATATATATATATGTCAAAACTTGGGTCCAGACACTTCGAAAATACTGAACAAGGGTTTTATTTATTGTTTCGAACAGTTTTTAACGGAGGACATTTCTTCTGTGGTTACCTAAAAAAAACGTCTAACAGACTTTGCCTCCGACGGCTTCTCTTTCTCCTCTCTCTCGCCAATGAGTTACGAGAAAGGGAAGCAATTAGCATTTATAACTTCGGCACAGGCCGGACATATGCTGAAGGAATAAATGAAACCACAGGGAGATTGAGTTGCTTTCAAAACTGACGTAACCACCCTGAGATTTCCTGACGGAGGCTGAAACAAATAATCATGGAATAGTTTTTTTTTCTTTAAGTTCGTAGAACACATCTTCCCCCCTTGAAGGGAGCCGCGTGGTGCCAGCATTTTTGAGACGAGATGGACCGGGTGAGATCCGGAGGTGGTGCGAGATGGTCGGCGTGTCAATTGCCCCTCCAGCGGTGGTGAGGTTATAAATCCTTCTCCGCCTGGGGTTATTTACGAGGCATAACTCCGCTTGTACGCAAATTTTCCGGACCATTTCACTCATACCAACCGTATGAGGCTCCGTGCACTGGGGACTCACTGACCCTTTTTTTCAAGGCTGCCCACGAATTTTTCGTTTCCCGATAAGCATCCTCCGGCCAACTGTGGGCCATGTGGCACTTTTCGCTTTCTAACGACCGGCCTCAAACCGCCATTAACAAAAGCTTTTTTTCGTTCTTTTTTACCACTGATCAACTGTACGCAGATGTTAGCATGCTTCTCTGCCAACCAGATCCTTTTTGTTCGGGCTTTTGAGGTTCCACTCTCCAAATGTTATGTATCTCTATCTCTCCGCACCCAGATGTAGCACGCCGTTTTTTTCGGCAGATGCACATTGGCTTAACTTTATGAGTCTCGTTTTGTGTATATCAATGCCGCAATTGTGCCTGCTTCGAATTTACACCTTTTCTTTCTCCCTTCCTCTTTTCTTCCTTTTTCCCACCTTCTGTAGCATAGTTACGACATGTTATTGTTACTCTGCGGGCTCTTTTACTCTCCCCAAGAGTCCTCATTGGCGAGATTGAGGAGAAAGGAAAGCCCTCGGAGGTAGAGTGTGTAAGCATCTTTCTGTCTGTTCTAAAGGCACCCCCCAAGAAGAAAAGTCTTCCTTTCGAAACTGTGGGGAACAAATAAACCTTTGATCATTGTTCTGCAAGTGTCTCATTGCTACGGTATTCGGGAACATATTACCTGTAATAAATATATATGTCTATATATAGGGAGCAGTAAAACTTTGAAGATGGTAGAATGGTAGATAACCCAAGAAAACTTCGAAAAGGGTAGAACCACGATTGTTGCAACGTTTCAGCAAAGAGACTTGCCTTCTTCACGGCGAACGCAAGTCTCTGCTGAAACGTTGGCAACAATAATTCTTCTACCTTGTTCGGAGATTTCTTTTGTTATATATATACATTTCGGTGACTGCGCTTCGCTACCAATGAACCCCCTTTCAATTGGTGGAGTGTGCGGGTCCATCACAAAACGGGGAGCTTCGCCACAGGCGGCTGCCCACCACAATGTCCTACGAACCATTCCTTGAGGCTACTCCTGCGGGAGTTGTGCCACCAATAGCCTGCCCTCGAACCATTCGCCGCGGTACCCTGCTATATTCAGTGGGATAGACGATCAAGACTTCAAGACTGGCTTCTTTCTTTGAAGGCACAAGCAGGCACAACAAGTGAGACGACGCCATAAAATTAAACAAATTGGGCTTCTTTTTTTCGCATCTCGCCGAACTTCCGTTCAATATCCATCAGCGAGAGATGAGTACCTCGGCGGAGTTCAAGGAAAGGTTTATGAAAGGTTTCGGCCTACCCGCACTGGGCAAGCTTCAAGCAGAGAAGCGTTTACGAGTAC
Source organism: Haemaphysalis longicornis (assembly GCA_013339765.2). NCBI lineage: Eukaryota > Metazoa > Arthropoda > Arachnida > Ixodida > Ixodidae > Haemaphysalis > Haemaphysalis longicornis. The sequence continues at coordinate 53,397,607 of CM023454.1, forward strand.
GGGCTCAGCAAACTGGAGAAGACTGCACGAGTTACATTGAAGATGTAGTAGACCTTTCAAAGGCACGGACTCCGGCATCTTGGAAACTGAGAAGGTAAAACATCCTTAAAGTTACCAAGGACGACGCATTTCAGATGCTGCTTTCCAAATATCTGCGCAGCGTTATCGAAGTCAACAATCTCTGCCAAAGATACGACGAGCTTCGCAAGCAAAGGGCCTTGACTCGGCGTCCTCTGTTCACCTGGATAAAAAAGATTGTCCGCGAAGAGGTTGCTCGACATCTGTAGCATGCCGCTTCAACTACTACTCCGGAGCTGGGCCCTCTGCCTCAGTCAACTCTTCGGCATGTAGTTCAAGAACCGGCGGCTGATGTGCTTCCTTCTTTTGACCACCAAAGTCCGTTGCGCCTCCGAGCCGGAGCTGGGTCCTGTGCCTCAGTAAATTCTTCGGTATGTAGTTCGAGAACAGGTGGCTGATGTGCTGCCTTCTTTTGACCACAAAACGCCGTGGCTGCTCCGATTACTTTCACCGAAGTGATTGGACGGTTTGCCCAGACAAGAACGTCATTCCGACCCCAAGCTCCACTAGACCTCTTCCTCAGGCTAGTTTGCCGACTCAATAACGAACCCCTGGCGTACTCCGCACAACCAATCGATTTGGTGATCGTGTCACTAAGCAGGACATGCCGCACGTTACTGACGTCGCCGCGCACTGCGTGCCAACGGTACTCCATCTGAATACCGCTATCCTTATTACCGACCCATATACAGTCCCCCCGACATGCCCCAAACCGCTCTGGACCTGTCGTTCGCACCCCCGCTTCCAGCCGCCAGCCTTTCACCAACCGTCGTTTTCAGTCCCCGTGCCACTGCTCGCTGTCGACGATGCGTTGTCGTTCCAACCCTCCCACAGAGGAAAACTGACAGCCCCAGTTCCGTCCGCAA
>CM023454.1:53398650-53553974 GCA_013339765.2 Haemaphysalis longicornis
AAAATATGTTTTTCACGCACGTCCGGGTCTTTACTTAAAACGTTTTTGCGCTCTTTGGAGTTTTTTTTTGTTTCAAGACTAATTTTTACAATGAGCGCTGACAGAACCACGGTAAAAAGGGTGATCATCAAATTTCTGCTACTGTTTTCTGAGGCGACAGGCAAAATAAGTATCCCTGAACATTTTTACTCTTCTGTGTAGGAACTCCTGCTTCATTTCCCACCCAGAAGAACACATTGCTGACGAACGCTTTGCCCCTGACCCCCTACCTGCAGCTACCATGACAGTTTTCCTGCATGTCGGAAATAACAACCTGAGCTCTTTATTCGCAGAGCGATTCTTTCCTAACTACCGCTCCATGGCTGACCCTATTCTTCATTCCCGGGAAGACGTTTCCACAATGGTTCTTGCTGCTCCTTCCCGGCATGCTTCTTCCTGGCCCTGCTAAACGGTGCCGTGACAATTGAATCTCGCGCGTTGAATGTGGCAGTACTGGAAAGTAACGCCGCTTCAACAGGCTTTTCAGGCTAAACTGTCTCCAATATCTCGTGTTCACTGCATTTACACCGGTTGTAACTTATTTCCGCCGGTCCAGTTCTTGGCGCTGATGGCCTCCACTCTTGGTTTGAGGCTGCGGCTCTGCTTCCGCGAACTTTGCTTTATGCATCACCGCTGCAACCCTCCTGAATGGGGGGAAATTGCATGCACCTCCAACCAATCATATGCAATGATCTCAAACGACATTAACTTTTCTCTTCTGCCTCCACTTTATTCCAGACGAACGTCCCCTGCGAAGTCACCGAACACGCATTAAAACCAGGCCATCCCCTACCCTCCTCACACCGCTGAGGCCATGGAGGTTCAACTCGATGCAAGCAGCTCACTCCAGGAAGCACTGACAGGGGTGGCAGCCTGCCGCCCCTGCGCGCTCCTCAGATCCCAGCGGTGCCGAAGCACCGATGCGTGGCCTACAGCCGAACTACAAGGATGTGTTGCGCCAAAGCCTATCGCGCCCGCCCTGCGGAACCACAGCTGCCGCCAGAGCTAAGAGACTACCGAGCACCTGGACAACGCCAGCGGCCAGTCTACAGGCTTGGAAGGCTTCCGAAGGCCCCAAGCCAGCCTTTGCGCCGTACAACCTTCGGAAGAAATTGTCTCTAGAGTGGAACAACTGGCCAGGACCCAGAGAAACCGGTTGTGAAGGCTGGTGAGCCCACAGTGAAAATAATTGTTAAATAAAGGAAGACTGCGGAAAAAAATTGGCCGCCGATTACGATACTTCCTAAGTCAAAAATTGGGCGCAGCGGTTAAGCTGTTTGGACTGTGCAAAATATCATATTGCAAGGGCTTCGAGACAGACATATATGTATGGTTACAGACATCTTTTGTTTCCAGGGGCTGAAAAAAACACGAGCACAGGTTACCTCGCTCATTGCTCAGCACTCACGCACGGTTCTGGTAGCGACGGGGCTTTTCGTCCGCTCGGGCAGCTCATCTCGCTGCAGAGCCTGACGAAGCTACGACCGATTGTCTTATTTTCACTTTAGAACTAACTCGTGAACGCTGCAGTGCTGTGCGGCAGCACACACTTGTGTATTCCTTCGATGGCAGCGATGGTGAGTATCTGCGTCGGCGGCGCTCACTGCGTCTCACGAAGGGACCGCAAACAGCGTCTTAGGAACCCAACGCAAATCATCGTCGCGTGCTTTCTCTCCCTAAGACTTTCGCCAAGTGTTGGCCAGAGAACAGTCTCGTGCGGGCTCAGCTTACTGTCCACCCCGCACCCGCTCAGAACAACGCCTTGCTAAGACACCATGGCGAACCGCCATCTCCTCACAATTTGGTGAATGTCTCCTCGTTTGCTTTATTTTCTCTTCGGCATTGCCATCGTTGGCTCGCTTACAACGTCGACGGTGACGCCAATCAAATCCGCAGCGGGCGCCCAAGGGCAGTGCACTAAAACGCACACGTGCCTAACTTCATGTTTCCGCACTTGCAGGGTATTTGACTGGCGAGGTAGCCATCATGAGTTTAAGTATTAAACTTAAGCCAGCGACAGCCAGACTCTTCTCTACTAACATGAAAGATTGAGTATTTTTCTAAATACACGTTTCCACCCTTGCACGTTATTCGAGTGCCGATGTAGCCTTCACCTGTTTGAGGGTTAGACTTCGGCCAGCCAAAGACAGAGTCGATACATCAGACATTAGAGCACGGCAAAAGGGATTCCATAACGCCTATTTGCCATTCATTCTGACAATTCTTAACCAGCAAGAGACTATGTTTTATTCCTTCAGCCAAGTTTAAGGAATTCTTACTCAGAAGCAAAGCGAAAAACTGTCAGACTTACGCAGCGACAAATACAGGAAAGCCTCCGCCAGATACAAAACAAAAGCTCGGACGTTTTACCGGCATCATATGCCTAGCTATGACTAACTGCGCAACAATAGAGTTAGCGCCTAAAATATTGTGGGTCCCTAACCTTGCACCGCATATTGTGAATATCACCCTAATTGCAATATTGTTGACAAATACTTCCCGCCGTTGCAGGTTAATGCCCATAAGATATCAGCAACAACTGGCTTTCTTACCCTCCTTATGTGTCATGGCTAATGATTCTTCGACCTGGAAAGAACATCGTCATGCGGGCTGTTTCTGGTAACGTAGGGGAAGCTTGCGTGTTTGCCCCGGGTCCCGTTAACTGAGGTTTCGCCGTAACGATGCCTTCTCTTTATCGCCTTGAAATATAGAACAAGCACTGGCTGCCCATCCAAAATAGGAGTGACTCCTTCAGCGCTGTTTGGGCCAATCTGCTTTTGTTCGCGAACGACACTCGCGGTCATGCCCTACTCACACACTTTAAGTGTTATGTCCGGAGAAATCTTAAAATCCAAAATAAGACCCCAAACACTCTTAAAAAATTTGTTTCTTTCATGACGCCCTTATACAAGCAGTAACAAGCGCCACCTGGGATTGCAACGCACCGGTTCGTAGCAGATGTTTGGAAAAAATGCAAGTTTCACGCTGCTTTTCAGAAGGAAAAGCGCACGGATTGATTCTCCTAATCCACAGAGAAAGAGAGGCGAACATGAAGAAATTCTTCAGGACTAACAAAGCAGTACAAGTCGTCGTGATCAAGCTAAAGAAGAGAGGAACAAAAGAAATAATACCAAAGTGTACAAACCTCTTTACATGTGCTTTAGACGCTGTAAAAAGCTTTTGACTGAGAACACACCCGTGCATTACTGGAAGCCATAAAACTCAGTGAATAGAAGGCACCTGCATAAGCCTTCTAGACGGCATGTATAAGGGACGTGGTGCAAGTTATTACTTCACCAGCACAGCACATCATTCCTGATCCTAAAAGCAATAAAGAAGGTGATATAATTACGCCAAATGGTTTACAGCATTTATGAAAAAGGTACTCAGTAGTATTTAGTGTAAAAGCATGGAATTGCGAATAAACGTAGAATACTTGAGCCAATTGAGATTTGCAAACGAAGTAGTCTTGCAAAGTGAGACGGCAAAACCCCTGTAAATAGCGCTTAAGGAACTAAAATCAGAAAGCATGGCCGTGGGGCTCAAAATTGGTGTGAGAAATCTCAAGGAGTGATGTATGAGCATGCCGAAATTGAGCTGTTCAACTTAAGAAAGGAAACGCCAGAAAACCTAAACGAATGTAACTACTTAGGACAGATAGTGCTGACCCAGACCACGGAACAGAAATCCCTCGCAGAATAGGTGTCAAGTAGGAAGCAGTCGGCATGCCTTCCCACATAATGCAAAGTAAGCTACCTCTACAACTCAAAAGAAAAAAATGTACAACCAGACTTTACAAACTATACACCAATATTAGTGCAGCCAACGTTCTCCAAATGCATTCAAAAATATTTTCTTCGAAAATTACTTCCTGTTGCGATAAGTGTCTCGTTTCTTCGGACGCACAGTACGGATTTCGACGAGCAACGTCTACCACCCATGCGCTACTTCAACAAAAAGAAGTCATATTGGATGGTTTTGAGTCAAAGCTACAAACTCTTGGATCTTTTGTAAATTTTTCGAAACCGTTCGACAGCCGTAATTATGCGACGTTAATAACCCAAACTGAACGATATGTTATCCGAGGGACGGCCTTAAATCTATTCAGAAGTTACTTGCTATTTCGTAGTATGTGTGCCGTCAATAACAGAACCGAATCCAATTTTTTTCTGTCAGTGCAGTGGTTCCGGAGTACAGCATTTTAGGAACCGTTACTATTCATTCTCTACGCCAATTACATTATCAAAATCAACACTGATTACAAATATATAATATATGCTCTAGAATCACACTGCATAATATTGTACTCACTGCTAGTATCACTGAAGAAATAACTCTTGTAGAAAATACTACCTTGGAAAAATTGCATGAATGAAGTAAGCGTAACTCCCTAGCTATCAACGCAGTAAAAACTGAATGAGTTGTTTTCTGAACTAGAAACATAATAATGGGCGGCCCTGTGAATTTATTGCTTGGTGGCTCTAAAATACCCTGTGTTCCGAATTTCAAAACCCTGGGTGTTACATTTATTGAGCATTAATTTTGGTACCTGCATATTGATCAAGTAAAAACTAATCTTTCGAGGTCGCGTCGGGTTATCGGCAAGGTTCCGTACTTTTTCACAAAATGTCAAATTGCCTAATTACAACCTATTGTTTTACAGTGAACTTATTTACGCTCTAGTTGTCTGGGGAAAGACTGCACAAAGCTATCTAAACAAAGTGCAAATATTGCAAAACAAGATATAACACAATTTAGCAAACCGCTGTCGTGATTCGCCGTCTAAAACCTATACCGCGATCTAAAAATGATTCCAATATAACCTGTACGACACTACATTCAGTATATGGAAACTGGTAGTAGGTTCTTGGAGGACACTGCTAAATTAACAAAAAAACATTAACTCGAACGCTCCGGCGCATTCCACATTGGCTTAACCCGTCTCCAGAACATACTGAATGCAACGAGTGCAATATCACCTACCTTACAACTTGAACAATACTTTGTAACTTAAAGCTAGAAAACCTACCGCTTAAATCGTGGATGCAACACTATGTTGATTTGGCGCTCTTTGGCTAAATGTGCATACGTGTTATCTCTAATGTATTCATGCTTGTTTTTATGTTGTACCACGGGGCAAGTTGTGAAATTCTCTAGAATTAAATAAGGCATATATTTGTTTGGAATGAACTGTGCATTGTATACTGTACCATTTAAAAATTGTTCTTTTTATTTTTTTATTTTTCATTCAAGTTATCATCTGTTTTTTTGTTTTTCGCACATGCTTGGTCGATTGAGGTTCGACTTCTTTGTGTTCATTTTTTTCCTTTTTTAACATATGACATATATGACATTTTGTTTGTAATTAGAGAACGCAATGCGGTGCTGCCGTCAACGTGTGTACACGGGGTAGGGTCCTCGTCAAGCCAGCGCCTGTGCTGGCTTGTTGACCATACTCCTTGCAACGTGAAATGTAAATGCATAAATGAATAAATTTGAATTTGAATTTCACTCTGGTAGACGTATAGGTTGCTGAAAACTGGTGCCTTAAAAAACCACTACAAAGCAAACTTAGGTAAGCTGATTGTGGAAGTGAACGAATAGTGGTTGGAGTAATACTTACATACAGAAGACGAGCTTCCTAAATAGGGAGAAAACGGGAGTACAAGACATGATATTTCACACGAACAAACACAAATGGCCTTGTGTAGCTCGTGTAGTGAGAACAAATGACAAACATTGGACAACAAGGGCAACAGGGTGGATACCGATGATAATATCTAGAAAGGGAAGACCAATACTTCAGCGGGAAGACCGAATGCCAAAATGCAGGGGAAGAGATTCAACTCGAGCAGCACAGGAAAAGATTGGTTTGAGGTGAGATCTTTGTTGTGCAGCGTATCTAATTAAGCTGATGATAATGACGGTATTTTAAAGTTATACCACTGCAAAGATAAAAGTTATTCAAATTCAGTGTTTCTTCTTCTAAAGTTGTACAGATATACCCAATAGAAAAAAAAAAGCGTTTGTAGAATATTGATCGCACAGGTAATTTCTGAGAGGTTAAGGGCTTTTTAGTAAATTGGGTAGTGTAGAAACAATTCAAAAACGACGTGAAATTTGTAGTGTATAATTTTTGTTGTTACCCTCTTTGAAATGTATACAGGACAGGTATGATTATATCTTTATTTAAAGGCGCCATTTATACTAAAATGAGGCGTATTTATGTTCTAGTGTTTATTTTGTTTACCGAATGTTGTATATAAATGCCAAACAGGTAACAATGTCTGCTTTTTACGTGCTTGCAGTTAATTTGGCTGGTAAGTAATCATTGTGATTCCTAAGAATCCAAAACTTGTTCACCTATTCTGCAACACTGTGCGAGCTTTACCCTGTTCGGTGCAAATGGTCCAAAACAAATGCAGTCTTGATGATACTATTTTTGTAAATGTCCCTGATAAAAATGTATATATTTATAATTACCAGCAAATTTAACACAAGTCATGATGGACATCAATGTTTTAAAGATATATACGAATGGGAGTTTTATCGTCGAAGAGCATAAATTATTACCGAAGTATCAGAACGAGAGTTCTAAAAAGCACACCGATTACTGTCCGAACAAGGACGCAGGGTGATAGCTTTTGTGAGAAACTTGTTAAAAATTTGGAAGTCACTAGCTTACAATTTCCAGCACACAATAAAGTGGTGAAGTTTAGCACATTTTATTTCTGATTTAAAGCAAAGGAAAACCGTTCAAGTGACCCGAAAGAGTTTGATAGTGAACGTTTTTCCTCAATTTGCCTTTTTGCATTCACAGCTACGCAGTTACAGTACGAAGCAAGGATTGGTCGAAGGGGTAAAGCGAACCTAAATACCTTTAGGAATTTAGTACCATCAGGTACTATTTCAGCCCTCTCTTGCAGTTTGTCGACACTGTGGAACCGTATCATTTCCAATGTCCAAGTTTTGAAAACCCGCTTCAAAAGTTGCCAGTGTTTTAATATTGTTTTCATAAATAAACAGTGCAGCAAAATGTTTTTTTCTGCGCATTTTCTGGTACTTGCACTGTGTGTCTCCCATTTTGAATATAAAAACTTAAAGCTTTGAAGCTTGCAATCAACAAGAAAGTTGTTAGTGCAAGGCGGGGATACGCCGGACGGACTGCAGCCCCTTTCTGCACTTTATTTCCACCATTCCACATGCTCTTGCCCTGCATTGGTTTACTCGTGTCTTAAAAAATTTACACAGGTCAATTCAATTAAAAATTTCCGCATTCCCAGGGCCATGTTTATCCGTCTGAACAAAACACTAATTTATTTATCAATTTCGTGTTTTTCATAGAACAAACGAGACAGCACGAGCGAAAGATCACCGGGACCACAACCTGCAGGAGCGTTTCTGGGCCAGTTTGGAATCGTCGTGTTTTTATGTCACTCAAGCGTTTTTTGTTCAGAACATCGTTAAAGCCATTCAACAAAAATAGACGTAAATATATTAGACAAGGGGCAGGTAATACATAATAAAAACATAACAACAACATACCTCCGGAAATTCACTGGAGTAAAATTTGGAAAAAGAAACCAAATTTCAAGAACACAGGGAAAACATACATTTGAGAAACACTGTTTCATAATCACGGACTAGCGGGAAATCCACAACCAGCACGGGTAGTGAGTGCTTGACACGAGGGAAGTGAGCACCATGATTTGATGCGGGAAACCCAATTCGCGCAGTATAACAACACCAAAAATATGAAACGTAGAAACAACCAAATACAAAGCCCAGGAAAACGAAATTAGAAATAAATCAACTAAAAAATTTAAGCCCTTTTTCAAACTAAGGAAGTGAAGAAAATCAAAAGGAAGCACACCCTGTTAGGAAAAACAAGCTAAAATAGAAATAAAACAATGTCACGAGAAGCAGGCCAAACTTACGGGGTGGTCTTCAATGTAACCATTTAATCTTGAACGGTACATTGCCATTCCACTAGCAATAATTGTATAAATACAATTGTTACGCACCATGTCTTCTTTTAGTGATTGATTTCATTTTTTACGTGAGGTGCGTTTCTGGGCCACTTTGTAAAGAAAAAAGCATTTTACAGAAATCGGATACTAACAGTAAAAAATCAACACGTTCCTTAATTAGAACGGTTAACCAACTAAAAAAACTCTAATGTAAGCGTAAAATTATTGGTCCTTATAGCACCAATTTGTAAATTATTTTCAAGAAAAAGAAAAAACAATAACAAAGGCCAATGTAAAATCTTAGATGCAAATTCTTTTTTGTTGGTTCTAAATAAACGAATTTCCTTCCTCAACATTATAACTTAAACTACATTCTAAACAAGAATAGTAAAAAATCAAACACAAAATCCCTTTCCAATGTGAACACAAATCACGAACAAAAAAAAAAATCTAAACCCTGACAAAAAAAAGGAAAAAAAACTTCAACACAAAAAATTGAATATTCACTGTTTTTGTAAACTGGAAGACTGCTAGAATATATATCCAAATATCACACTTCAGAGAAATAAAAAAACTACCACCTGAATGCTTTTGAAAGACAAGTTAAATGAGAAAGCCAAATTTTTTGTCAAGGGGTATTAAACAAATAAAGGCCAGAAAAAATCAAAACAACCAATAAATGACGAACAAGGGAAAAGGAGAAAAAACTTAAATCGCTAGAAAAATAAAGTACTGTGCCTGGCCCCTTATTCTGGAATTGTGTAATGCCGCACGGGTGTTGGGTTTGTGGTCTGGTTCCCCAAAGCTCCCGTGCTCGGTGGCCTTTTATGGGTATTAGGTCCAGTATTGTTTCATGCCACGGGTGTAGCTGTTAGTTGGGGAAGATGAAGTTTGCATTCTCTGAGGGTGCCCGAGATTTGGTTGGCTCGCTTGTTATTTTAATTGTTGCTTTTGAAGCTTGATTCCTGTTAGTGCAAGGCGGGGATACGCCGGACGGACTGCAGCCCCTTTCTGCACTTTATTTCCACCATTCCACATGCTCTTGCCCTGCATTGGTTTACTCGTGTCTTAAAAAATTTACACAGGTTTCTTCAATTCAATTAAAAATTTCCGCATTCCCAGGGCTGGCATGTCTTATCCTTGGACATCTAACCTTATTTACTTTATCGTTTGTTTCGTGTTTTTCATAGAACGCACGAGACAGCACGAGCGGAAGATCTCTTTTCTTGCTTGCTTTCCACAAGGGCTGCAGGAGCGTTTCTGGGCAGTTGGAATCGTCGTGTTTTTAGTCACTCAAGCGATTTTTGTTCACTATCGTTAAAGCTATTCAACAAAAATACGTAAATATATAGACAGAGGGGCAGGTAATACATCCTAATTACATAAGTACATACATACCGCCGGAAATGCAATGGAGATTTTATTTGGACATAAGTAACTAACACCAAGAGTTCCGGGAGCTTGTAACAGTTCTGCCTATATAAACATCTTGTTTATATATCATTTTAATTCTTGGTTTCTAGGAGGACACGAGGGGCCAGCGGGTATTTGTGAAAGCAACTGTTTGGGTGAGTGAGCCGCTTGACTTTGAGTGCGCGAAGCCACCCTATTCGGCGCTGTTGTATTGTTACACCGGATGCGGTTTGGGTAACACCATTAGTTCAGACACCATGAATTCAGATGCGCTAGGACGACAAGCCGTGGCCTAAGGTCCTCTTCAGCTAAAATAGTTATAGATCAATAGTAGAATAACGCTCACTTTAGTTATTACAATAGGAAGTTGGTATTGTTACGTATCACAGTGCTGTTATGAATGTGAACAATTGAAGAAGAACCTTGAAAACTTACGGGGTGGTACGCTTCAATGTAACCATTTATTCTTGAACGGTACATTGATACATTGCCCTATTTTAGCAATATTTCTATAAATACGATTGCTACGCAACATGTCTTCTTTTAGTGATTGATTTCATTTTTTACGTGCAGGTGCGTTTCTGGGCCAGTTTGTAAAGCTTTGTTTTCATTTTACTAAACATTTCTCGCTTACTATCGTAAAAAATAACAACAGGAGTTCCTTAATAAATAAACGGTGGTACACTTCAATCATAATTACTTAAACTCTAATGTCTAGCGTTGAATTATTGGTCCTATTATAGCATTATTTACGTAAATATTTTGCTACAGAAACAGCATAGGCTTTAAACACGCTTAGCCTTATTAACATCGGCCTTTGTTTATGCTCTTAGGGTATGCAAACTTCTTTTTGTGGTTCTACATTAACGAATTTCATGTATTTCCATACATTTTGTAATAAAACTACCAGCTCTAATTCCCAGAAAGACATGCAGTAATGCTAAATGCCAAGACAAAACCTTTTTCCTTACAGTGTTTGCCACACACAATAGTGGACACGATGCCCGATAGTGTAATAAAGAAAAACAACTTCAATATTGAACGCTATAATGACGTTTCGCGAACAAACATTTGAAAAGTGCATTTTGTAAACTGGTATTTAGCTCTGTCAGACTATATAGCCATTTGCCCAAACACTTTATCCAAAAAACATAACATGCCAAATGAAGCTTTTTAAAGATTCCTTGTGGAAGAGCTAAGTTTTCAATGTCACAATTTTTTGCTTATTCTGCGCCTATGTACAGGCATCAACGAGCCAGAAAGAGTGAATCAAAATCACATATAATAAATACATAGCAGCACTTTGAAAGGCAGTATTTAGAATTATTGTAGACCTATTGTAGACAACCTTTTCAGTTATAAGTATCATATGCGTTGATATTGTAAATTTTGAACTGGACATGTTTTGTTGTTGCCGTGTTCACGGTGGTATTAAATTTCTGATGTGTTATTGGTTATTCCTTAGTATTTTTGCCTGCCAGGCTGTTTTACTGTTAGTAAGGTAAGAACACTGAAGTATCACTCGCACATAGAGAAGATAGATAGATAGATAGATAGATAGATAGATATATAGATAGATAGATAGATAGAGATATAGATAGATAGAAGATAGAAGATAGATAGATAGTTATGATAGATAGATAGATAGATAGATAGATAGATAGATAGATAGATAGATAGATAGATTAGATAGATAGATAGATTAGATAGATAGATAGAGATCGATCGCTAGATAGATCGATAGATAGCTAGATAGATAGACAGACAGACAGACAGACCAGACAGAGGGGAGGCCAGCCCAAGGAAACTCCAGGGATAGCCAACAGGAGATGGAGAAGGGGGGGGGGAAGGGCCCCAGAGGCAGAGAGGGAGAGGGGGGGGGGGGGGACAGACAGACAGACCGAAGTACAGAAGAACGGGACAGATAGACAGCCAGAAGGACAGACAGATAGATACGATAGATAGATAGATAGATAGATAGCTAGATAGATTAGATAGATGATTAGATAGATAGATAGATAGATAGGTCGATAGATAGATAGATAGAGAGATAGATAGATAGACGGATAGATAGACGATAGATAGATTAGATAGATAGATAGCTAGATAGATAGAAGACGATAGATAGATGATAGATAGAAGATAGATAGTAGATGATAGATAGATAGATAGATAGAATAGATAGATAGATAGAAGATAGATGAAGATAGATAGATAGATACGCCTAGATAGATAGATAGATAGACGATAGATAGATCGATAGATCGATAGATAGATAGATAGATAGATAGATAGATAGATAGATAGATAGATAGATAGATAGTAGATAGATAGATAGATAGATAGATAGCTAGATAGATAGAGATAGATAGATAGATCGATAGATAGATAGATAGATAGTAGATAGATAGATTAGATAGATAGATAGATAGAATAGATCGATAGATAGATAGATAGATCGGATAGATAGATAGATAGGATAGATGGATAGATAGATCGATAGATAGATAGAGAGATGATGGCTAGATTAGATGGATAGAAGATGGATGGATAGATAGATAGATAGATCGAAGATGGATGGATAGCTAGAGGATGGATAGAGTTCGCTTAGCTCCCATGGATGTTCCTGCATGCCGTGGCTGACCCACGTTTGTGATGGGATGGATGGGGGATGGATGGATGATGGATGGATGGATGGGATGGAGGATGGATGGATGGATGGATGGAGGGATGGATGGGGATGGATGGATGGATGATGGATGGATGGATGGGATGGATGGATGGATGAGGGGATGAGTGGATGGAGGATGGATGATGAATGGATGGCACGGACGGACGGACGGACAGGATAGCCGGATGACAGACGGACGGATGGAAGCAGATGGATGGATGATATGGTGGATGGATGGATGGATGGATGGGATGGATGGATGGGTGGATGGGGATGGATGGATGGATGGATGAATGCAAGAGCAGGTCCCAAAACAGCAGCTCATTGTCCGAATAAAGTTCCCTTGTAAGCCTGAGACCCGCTAGTGTTGTCTCGAAAATATCCGTGATGCGCTGCACATGCTCGTCCCCGTCACCAGTCACGCACTCGAAAAGCACCAAGAAGTCATCCACGTAGCGAAAACGCGCACGGTTTTGGAGGCACAAAGCGTAACCTCCAGTTGCCGGCCGTGTCGCGCCAGCAGAGGTCGCTCAGCATAGGCGCCAAGCTCGACCCTATGCATACACCTTTCCTCTGAGGAAGAATTCGCTGTTGAACTCCACAAGAGAAGAGCGCAGGTAGAGGCCCAACAGGTCCAAGAAGGTATTGGCGTCCACACTACTGGCAGTCTTGAAGCGGACGAATACGCAGTGGTCTATTCCCTTAGAAACGACCTCCATGAGCTTGGAGTGCAGCAAGGAATAGTAGAGGCCCTTAATGTCTCGGCCTTCCTCCGTTCTCGTCTGGCTATTCCAAAATTGTGAAACGGAGCATTGCCTTAGCTGCTTTAAGGGGCTCCCTTAAGAGGTCTTGCCCGCATGAAGTAGAGGCCAGTTTTGATTCGCAGGTGGTGAGACTCTTGTCGGCAGGCTTCCCACCGGCCTTGCTACGTGACTTAGTTGAAGTGTTGCTAGGGCAATTTCGCAAACGCAGCGAAGCTACAACGTTGAACGAAAGGCCGGCGAAAATCGCGGTCGTTGCCTATTTGTATGGGGTTTCGCACATGTTGGAAAAGGTAGTGGGTCGCGCAGGTGTAGGAGTACTGCTTTACGCACCACAAGAAGAGAGTGACCGTTGTAGGCAAATGAACATAATGAGCCAAGGGGCACCTTTTGCGAAAAGGCCACAGGGAACATTATGTAGAATGTAGATGCTCCGTTGAGTATGAAGTTCCTTTGTCCTACGGGAAGACGTGTATTGGTCGGAGCGGGCGCTGTTGGAACGATCGTCTACGCGAGCATGCTAACACATATAACGGCTACTGGCAGCAATCTTACCTCACATTCTCACGACCACGGCTGCTCGCTCAGATTCTATGATACGCGTGTTGCAAGAACATATAAGGGTCAGCGTGAGCCTGAGATCTATGAAGCCTACCTCATTCACAAAGCTGGCGGTGATTGAGGTATTAAGCCTCCTATTGAATTATCAAGTAAGGAAATCCGCTCTCTGCATTAATAAAAAAGCTTGACTGTTCAGTATGTCTTCCTTGCCTCGCGCGTCTGGCCACGTTTCATATCAGCGTTGATACTATTTAATCAATGCACGTGTATCAATCTTATGTTTTGTGCGGAATATTCAATGCACTTCTTTTTTTATCGTGTTTTTTTTTATTGTTTTCCTTCTCGCCTTCTTTTTTTGGTATATTTCGCAAGCAGCGCAATATACCAATCAGTTGGTAGTCAGCGCCTTGTTTCGCCGTTTTCTTGTGCCGTCTTTTTGCGCTGTTTTTAATTTGATTATGCACCAACTAACCCAAGCCACCGTTCTAACTCTTTTACACTCCTCTGCAAATACAGCAACATAAGGCTATCGGTCAGATTCCGATTTCATGGCGGCAGGCCATAGGTGGGGCTTTCTGGAAGGAGGGAAATGACCCGTTGTCCCTCTCAGGTTACCCTCCCATCGCGCTGATGAGCTGTCTGTGCAAGCTTCTCGAGAGGATGATAAACAGGAGACTCATTGACTTTCTTGAGTACAATGGTCTTCTCGAGAGCTTCCCTGCAGACTTTAGAGAGGTGCGATCTACGACTGATCGACTCGTGGCACTTGAAAGGTACATTATGGATGCCTTCATCCATATGTAGTTTTGCATCACAGTGTTTTTTGACCTTTAAAAGGCGCATGACACCACTTGGCTTTATAGGATTCAGAACTCCAAGCGGCGTTATAGTCACATGTTAAACTTGGCGTATGTAAACTTGTTACACTTGGCTTATGGTCACATGTTAAACACTCTTGCCGGTTACATGTGTGAAAGGACATTCCGCATCAGCGTTGGCTTAGCACTGTCACACGTTCATGTGCAGGAGAATGGTGTTCCTGAAGGTGCTCTCTTGAGCTGCGCGTTGTTTGTAGTGAAGGTGAATTCACTTCGGAAGGCGTTACCACCTTCAATCTCTTCTTAATTTTACGTGAATGATGTGCAAGTCTCGTTTAAATAGTCTAATATGTCCATATGTGAAAAGCAAGTTGAGCTTGGGGTTACCAAACCTTGCTGTCTTCGCAGATAAAATGGTTTCAAAGTAATACTCTTAAGAGTACCTGTGTTGAAGTCTTCATGACGCGCGGAATCTGCCCCAGCCGGCGTTAAACTTGCATGGTGACCTAATTGCAGGAAAGAGGAGCACAAGTTTTTAGGTGTTATATTTGATAAAAAGCGCACCTTCCTTCCACACCTGAAACAAACCTAAACAAAACTGTTTAAAAACTATTAACATCCAGAAGGTGCTGTCATACCAGTGCTGTGGTGCAGACGAAGACAGTGTCTATTCTGCCTTGGTGAGGTCTCGGATGGACTATGGCAGTGTTGTGTGCGCGTCGGCCAGGAAACCAGCACTGAATATGCTTGACTCAATGCTTCACGCAGGGCTTCGCCTGGCTTCGGGGGCTTTCCTTACAACCCCAGCGCAGAGCCTTTACGTCGAATGAAAGAAATGGTGCCTAGAAAATTAACGAATATAGATGGATATACTGTATGCTTTTAAGATTTCGTCAATAAATATTCACCCGATTAGGCCTGTTCTTAAAAATACATCCCAGTTCAAACTTTTGTAAACCACACATCTGTTTCTCTGCCTATTTCACACAGAGTGAGAGAGGAGGCATCACCCTCACCATCTTTTTTTTTTTTTTTGCACATCAATAATTACTGACATTGTACCACCATGGCAAATTAAGCCTGTATTTTGTGATTTATAATTTATTCAAATAGATAAAAACAGGGTTTCGAGAACTGCGATTCAGCAGCGCTTCTTGTCGCTGCCCGAGAAATTTAATTTTACTGAATTTTCCAGCTATGCGTCTAAAAGTTTAACTATGCTGCCGTGTTCCGCTCATTAACTTTAGCTGTTGTAAAACCATGAGCGTAACCACCACGATCTTTTAAGCATAAGCATAATGCATTTTATTGATCGTACAGCACTTTCTTTATAACAAACTTCTGAGGCAGTCATCTTTACAGGCTTTTTGAGCATTCTGCGTGCATTATTTTCACACCGAGCCACAAAAACCACATTGTGAATATAGTTTTTATGCCATAAAATCTGCATATGCAAAAACTTTAACTAGTACTCTGCTGGGTTCCAGGCCATGCGGGAATCACGGGGAAGGAGACCGCGATCGAATGGCCCCAGCTGCTGCAATTAAAAATACACTGGACATAAGAATACCCTATCCCGACTTCAAGCCACACATAAGACAAAACCTTTGCGAAACATGGAAGGCCGACTGGAGTAAACAGACCAAAAACAAGTTACACATAGTAAAACCACACCTGAGAGGATACATTGTGGATTCACACAACAGAATATTCGTAGTATCCTAGCTATACTGCGGATTGCCCACTCACGCGCGATACACTCTCATCTGCTCGCTGAATGTCCAAGACACTTGTGTAGCAGGTGTGGGAATGGCCTATCAGTTATTCACATTCTAATTGCATGCAAAGCACTCCACAAAACAACACGGAAACATTTCCCACTATCATACAGGCAACACATACCACTACACAACGCACTCTTTTAGTGGATGATCCCATGATTCCTCTACAGCGCACTTTTAGGTTTCTAAGCAAAATAACATTTTTACATTTGATTTTGTATCACGCATAGTTTTTCACTTAATTTCTTGCCATGCACTATCACAACTTGGCCCTTTACACCAGCAGTACAGATGGTTGTGGTTCGTTTCCCGAAGTCTGGTGTCGACCAGGAACCCAATCACCCGGGCTCCAGTTAAATTTGGCAGGAGGATGGCCGGGCGATGGTGTTTAAGTTCTTTGATACCGCGGCCGAATTGACAAGCTCGAGGCGTTGGGGTTGTTAAAGTGAAACGAATAGTTTATATACAGCTATTTACGGTAGGAAAACTGGGTACATGAATAATAAAGGAAAAACTGCAAACTTCAGCTAGACGCTAGCTCCGAGTGCGCACAAATCACTCGAGCTCCTCAACTTTGTCTAACTCTTCCTATTCTCAGAGCGTACACAAACCGCTCGAGAAACGACGGCCGAGACTCTGTCTCGCCGCAAGATCCGTCTAGTTGCCCGCTACGGCGCTGTACCCTAAACTTCCGACACGATCTTAACCTCTAGCCTAGGGGGCTCACAGATCGCAACCTAGCTTTAACGGTCGAGACTCCTTGTCCCACCGGGAACTGGGCAGCTCAGCGCTCAGGCAAGAACGATTTCTAACGACAAAGTTCAGCCTCATAACACCTCGAGATCACACTCTCTCGGAACGCCCCGGTGGCGTTCGTACACGCGTAAGGGAGTGCCCAAATTCACGTAGACAGCTGTCACCCAGCGGGCTACGGAAAAGTCAATAAGGCGCCGCCATCTTTGGGTCAACGGCACGCTCGCGGATGAGCAGGTGCGCGCGACCCTGCGGGGTGAAAGCGAAAGGCGGCGACAGTGCACTATGCCGAAGGAGCGCGTTAACAATAGAGGCTGCGTGCGGCGCACGCCCCGACGTCGGCAATTACACTTCCCCGGTGCTTCTCCGAACCCGGCGGCGCCGTCTAATTTCTCAATGGGGGATTATCCCCGTGGTATTCGGTGGGCCAGACAATCCGTCTCCCATGCGCGCCGTGACGAATTGGCGATGGCTGCGGCGTAGATTCCAGAGTGCTGAGCCCCCAGACAGAGTGGCGGGTTCTCACGCACAGCCCGAGCGCCTGGCCGCTGATCTCATAAGTGGACCTTACTCCAGCCATTCTCATTGTCTTTTACCGATTTTTTCTTGTTTTGGTTTTTGTTTGATCGATTTTAGAGTTGATATCCTCATTTGTCAAACATAACCATTGTTTTGGCGCTCTTTGCCCCAGCTGGCCTTGCGCCATAAATACGCAACCATTACCATAAGATCCATGCGGAAAGAAAATTGCCCGTGCGTCGAGATTTCGGCGCACGTTTTTGATTCTCAGGTGTTCTGCAATAACACAAGGCACCCCTCCACTACGGCGGGTCTCTTACCCCAAGCGCAGCCTGGGCACATTAACTCCCTCAATCAATATACTTCGCCTCTTTCTACCTTGGTCGTAGACAAAAAATGGAAAATACATGTTGAAAAAATTATGGATCAAAGAAATGAGCGCGCATGCTCACAAATCGTAAACTGAATAAATACACTTAATAGAGTAAAAATGCACACTTTTTTAGCACAAACTATTGTTATTGAAGTAAATAAAGTCACACCAATTGATTATTGAACCTAATGCATTATAAGTGTGATAAATTAACCTATCTTTTTTAATTTTTAGTTAAACCAAACCTGGAGTAGTTCGATCATTCTGCACAGCGTAAAATGCCTTGACAGGATTAAGAAATAGACACCACAAACGCAGCACCACAAACCCCAAACAGACACCACAATGCACAAAAGGACTCGTGTCCCGTCCTTTTACTCTGCGCAAGATGCACGTATTCCGACTCGCCCCAATATACGCCTTGATTCTGCAGTAGTAATGCACTATGTAACGTACACTAAAGTATTTTTCATTCCCCGTGTAGGAATATAAAAAAAAATATTTTGAATGAATTTTGCTGCTACGGTTTCAATAAAGCTTTCCTCGTCAAGCCCTCAATGACATGTTAAGATACCTACCCGAGCGCACACTTGTCCGCCAAACCAGAGCCGGTCTGAAGGCAAGGAACAGTGAAGAGCGCACGTCAAAATTGGTGACGGCACAACATTGGGGGCGTAACGCTCTTCCGGAGCAACTTTCGTTGAAGGCAAATTGGGTATTTGTAAACTATTTATACTTCTTCGTGCTAGTTTGAAACTTTCATTCATTCTGGTATTCTTGTTCATGCTGACTGACGTCTTAAACGCGAACTTCCTCACCTGACAAAATAAGGGCTGGAATCTTAAAGTGGGAATTTATTCCAGAGCATGTATTAAGAGAAATTTTAAGCAGCACGAAATAATGATCAACTTGTGGGAATTTATAAAGTGGGAATTTATGCCAGAGCATGTATTAAGAGAAATTTTAAGCAGCAAAAAATAATGATCAACTTGTGTTTTATGTACGATATTAAAAATAACTAGCGAGAAGTAGGGGAAGAGCCCCTCACCAAGTCGCGCTGTCGTGAAGGTTCTGTTTTTTTCTTTACGAAACAATGCTGCTAACTTTGTTTGGGCCATTAAACAGGCTCGCCATGGCTGACTGCGTAAGCGCTAAACGTTTGGTTGGCGATGAAAGCTCCGTGTAGATTTCAATAGATGAAAAGAAAGTAGGACGGCTGGAATTCAAGTACAAACCAGTTGTGTTGACTTTGAATTTTTCAGCTCTGCACACAATGGTTTTGTGGCAGAGTCAGTAAGGTGTCAAAATCGTATGCCAGTCGGTCCGGTGGCAGCAAGATTGAATCATCCGCGGTGTGGCAAGCTTTTTTTTAGATGCGAAGGAGCTTATGGCCGAAACTGTTCCCTCCGCCTTTGTGTGAGCACCGTTGAGCGGTGTCCACACCCCCAACTGCGCATGGCTGGCTGATAATGATTGTGGCAGGATGCCCCTTTGGATTGACCAAAGAAAGAATCCTCGCGAGATAGCTTCGCGTTAAACCACCGTTGTCATGTTCGAGTAAGGGAACTCTGAGTACCACACCCACACTGCGCATGCCTGGACAGGCGCCGCTGATGATGCTTGTGCCAGGATGCCCCTAGGGATTCGCCAACCAAAGAATCCATCGCGAGATAGATGCGCCTTCAACAACCACGGTCATCTTCCCGCAGGGAAACCCTGAGAAGTATGCGAGACATTCCCCCTCTCCTCTCCGACGCTCCTCTCCTCTCCGGCATTCCTGCTCTCCTCTCTCAAGCTCCTCACCTTTCCGGGATTGTGCAACGAATGGCAACACCTGCGGCTGGCAACGAACGGCAACAATGAGAAGCAGTTTAGGGTTAGAAAAGCGACAGTAGCCGCTGCATACTCCGCGGGGGGCTCCAGTGTATCGCCGCGGTATAAATGCTGCGCGCGCGTTCCGCTTCCCTTATTCTCCTCCCGCAACACCGTGATCGAAATGAAAACTAATGGGAACTTGAGTCGACTCCATGGCTGCTGCACGTACTATTCAGGGTTCGCCGACTAGAAGGTGGTGAATTTTTTTCTTGAGTGGGTTTGGTCACTCTGATGAGACAAAAGTAAGATTCTGAGTTTAGTTTGGCAAAAAACGTGAAGTTCGGAAGGAAATCAGTGTAGGAGCAGCCAGTAGGTTCATGTTGTCCTGCAATAATTTTTTGGACTCTGGAAGTGTGGTGCTCGTGGTTAGGGGGATATGAAACTGTTTACGGCAACCAATAAATGACGAATTGTTTTTAGCACATCGGGTTTGCATCTTTAATACATATTATACAGAAAGAGCATTTTACTTTCAACTGTTATTAAACTGACGTATTTGTAGTTGAGCGGCCGACCGACGGTATTGCATGGTCGCTTGAGATGCACCTGAAAGCGAGCTGTTCAGCGTGTCTCCGCAATTGCATACGCAGAAAACTGTGAAAATATTTTGAGTTTATGATCTTAGTAGGTGGTTGAAGCAGAAAAAAGTTAGGCAAAGGCAAATTTCTTTTCTCTTCATTACCCTTATAAGTGCACGCAATGGCGACAGCAATAGGTGTATTGTTTGTGATGATATTTTGATTTTATTTATTGCTCACTTGCCAGAAAATAACATTCAAAAGCTCCAAAAAGTGACGTAACCATTGTTTTCCGTGTGCTGAGTGTCTCAAGTATTTCAAAAATTTTGTTCTTTTTTCTGTCAAAAGTAAGACATGGTACATAATTAGGAAATATTACGCTCATGAAAATAAAACCATTCTGAGCTTCTAAATCAGTAACGTTCTGCATTTCAATTCTGTTAGCCATAAACCCGTACAATTTATCAACGTCTTCCGACTGCTCGGACGTATTCCACATTATTTTTTTACAAATGTACTAATGGCAAATTCATTCCCCCCGAGTAGATAGAGGGGTTACCATGAGTTCAAAAATATACGAAATCTTACATGTTAAATAAATGCTGAATATAACAAATTGTGGCATTATTCCAAAAGTTCCCTCAACGGAATTTATTTCTTGACGAGCACTAGATCAACTTTGGCAAGCTTGAATATCCCCCATACTTTGCTCTAGGCCGCAAAAAACAATGCAAATGTTTGTTCCTAAAACTCTGACACCCTGTGGTTGTTACCTTTGTAGTTTTAGATACGCACTTCCAAACTGCCTACCGCTGTTTATTTCGCCATTTTGAAGCACCTTAATATCTGCAGGTTCTAACATCGGTAAAGCATAATAAAACAAAAAGGTAAACTGCATGCAAGGGGTACAACAATTTTATTTTGGGAAATATGAGCATTGAACGTAGGTAATCTGAACACAATCTTGCCGTCAATTTGTTGTAATAACGTATTCTTCAAAAGAGCAATTGTCAACTATTTTACTGCTATCATTACCTTTTGGTTGGTAAGGCACAAGCGCACACCCAGTCAGGTACAGGATAGGGATCTTAGCAGTCAGCTAAATATACTCTGTGGTTTAACAGTTTAATAACAGAACTTGCTGTGGAGAAGATTTGAATGTTCAATATACCTTTCTGATCAGAATATTAATCGGTGCGACTTCACAAACTCATCAGTAAATACCCTTCGGTGAGATTTTTACTGAAATATTATTACAATGTAGGGTTCAATGGGCAGCAATTTACGTGCTAAAATGCCACAACAATGGCCCAGGAGCGTCCTACAAAAAAAAATGATTTTAAAGCAATGGGTATCAGTCTTGTCATCCTCCACTAAAAGATCTAAATTACACGATCAGCGGTTTTCCTCCCTTTCATACACATCCATGCTCTGCGGACATTAAACCGCACAAGCTCGTTTTAGACTAGTGCTCGCTGAAGTTCTGCTGCAGCTGCCATGTCAAAGCTGAAATGCAGCAACAGAGCTGCTGTTTAATTGAGGTACTATACATGAAGAAGGTATCTGTTTGTATATGCATATGCACGTAGTACTTGTAATGCGCAGGAATGATGATGATGATGATGATGGTTAGAGTTTTTTGGCGCAAGGCCAGCTGGGGCAAAGAGCGCCAAACAAAAGTATCTAAAATATAATAGTGGCTACTAAAGCCAGAATAACAATAAAATCAATTAACGGCAATGGTGATGGCTGGTGTATAGGGCCAGATATGATTATGCGTGATAGGAGATGAGGTTTAAAAACTTCACGTTCTGACAAGTACTAAACAACACGTTCACGGAAAACATGGCATCGTCACCTAGAAACAGCGATGGATGTAGTGGGATATGTTGTCTGTAGAGGTTCTCTGAAGTGTTTGTGACGTGTTTGTGTGAAGTGCCTTGCATGTGATTAGTATGTGCACTACGGATAGGCCTCTCCTGCACCTGCTGCACTGTGGTCTAGAAGATCCCGTCAGCAGATACGAGTGCGTTGCATGGTGTGCCCTATCCGCAGCCTACCAAGGCGACTTCCGTGTGTCTGTTGTGTGAGTCAGATGTGTACCGTCCCAAGTGTGGCTTTATTACATGTAGTTTGTTGTCTGTCTGTTCATTCCAGTGTGTTTGCCATGTTCTGCGCAAGTGTTGTCTTATGTGTGGCTTGAGGTCTGTGTAAGGTAGTGTTGTTATGTCTACTGTGTTTCGGAGTGCAGCATTGGCGGCCATTTCATCCGCCAGTTCATTTCCGCCGATGCCAGAGTGGCCTGGCACCCAACACACAGTCACCTCAAGGTTTGAAGAATATGCCAGCACAATTGATTTCAAGACAAGGTTAACTACATGGTTTTTCGAGGACTCTCAGGATACAATGTACGGACGACACTAGCGAATCTGCTATAGATGATGGATTTTAGGAATATGATGTTCAACTATGTGACTTACACCAAGAAAAAGTGCCATAGGCGTCTGCCCGTAAAAATACTTGTCTTTACATTTCATTGTTCTATATGCTTAAAATTCGGCCCATGGCGCCGACACAAGGACACTGCAGTGGAACGTTGTCGATGCTCGCTGAAAAACTATGCAGCCTCGTATTTATCCTGCACATACATGAAATGCTGCAAATCCCACTTTTTGGTGTCGCGTCTATTGTATTTTAGGAAAGCAAAGTCATATGCATACAGGGGGACGAAGATGCCATGGTGCTACAAGATCCGTGGTTAGTGACTTGAATGTGTCTACAAAGGAGACCGACATGAATAGTGGCCTCGTCCCCTTCTCTGAAGCGGAAGGGACCAGGAATAGATGGGCGATTTAAAAAGAGCTTTTTATGTGGAGGTATCATTAAAAAACCGGTTTAAAAGGATGGTTGTCCATTGATGAAATTTTAGAGGCATATAACTAGTCAACATAGGTTCGCTGGTGTGATAAGCACCATTTGTCACACTCTGCGTACAGACTCTGTACAGGGCTCGTACAGAATGCGCCACAAGAGAGGCGAAGCCCCAAGTGAAGCACTGGGTCGAGCATTTTAAGTGCTGTTTTAGTGGCTGAACCCATACACAACACTCCCATTGTCCAATCTAGACCCCCACTAGACTTGTGAAAATACGTAACAGGAGTTGCTTATCCGTTCCATACGACTGGTGGGACAAGATTTTAAGAATGTTGAGAGCCTTCTACACATTTATGTTTCAATTGTTTAATGTGAGGGATGAACGTAAGCCTTTCATCCCAACACCCACCCCTAAAAACTTGTGTTCCTTCCTCACAGGAATCGATACGCCATTCAGGATAATGTCTGGGTCCGGATGAATCCCACGCGCTCCTGGAGAAGACAACACAGGTGCTTTTTCTGGGTTAGTTTAAAAACCGTTCTTGTCTGCCCAGCTGGCAAGGTTTTTGACACCGAGCTGGACTTGACGCTCACAGATGGACATATTACATGATTTAAAAGATACCTGGATGTCGTCTACATACATTGAATAAGAAATTGTAGGTGGCAATGCCTTCCCAAGGGAGTTCATCTTAACTATGAACAGAGTGCAGCTTAGCACTCCACCTTGCGGAAACGCCGTTTTCTTGCACATGAACTCTTGAGAGTGCGCTACCTACTCTCACCCGAAACGTTCTTTCGGACAAATAACTAGCAAGGTGTTGATCATATGGCCAGAAACACCCAAAGACTTTAGGTCAGCTGAGGAATCCCGTACCGCCAAGCGGTGTCATAGGCCTTCTCAAGATCAAAAAACACCGTTGTGCAAAACTGTTTGTGAATGAAAGCATCCTTTATGTATGATTCAAGGGCGACAAGTTGGTCATTTGTAGATTCGCCCCGCCCTGAAGCCTGCCTGGCAGCCCGTCGAGAAGACCGTTATACTCAAGGAAGTACACAAGTCTCCTGTTTATCATCTTCTCGAGGAGCTTGCAAAGGCAGCTTGTAAGGGCGATGGGCCGATAGCTAGCGGGAGAGGAAGGGTCCTTTCCTTCCTTCAGGAAAGCCACTACTATGGCCTCCCTCCAAGAGCGAGGAATGTGCCCCGAAAGCCAGGTGTTGTTGTATAGATGTAGTAGTGTTAGGATGAGGTGTCTGGTCGTAGTGTGTGCAGCCGGATCGTGATGTAGGCGTATGTAAAGTGTATCGTGAATTTTTGTGAACGTGGATTCTGTTTTGGTGTTCTGCTGCTGAAGCTTCGATTACATCATGCTCAGCGAGAGGGACAAGGTCAAGTTCACTGTCTGTCATGAATTGAAAAAGGAGAATTGTAAGAAGTGTGCGACTCCATGTTGCTATCGAGGCGCAGGCTGACGACCTTTTCCTTCTGCAAGGTCTTTGTGTCTACTGCCATGAGCCGTGGGAGTGAGAGTGTTTGTTTGGACCTTCTGTGTGTGGCATGGGGCTGAGCCGTGGGAGTCCCTCGAGAGTGCCGACGACTGCAGCCGAGGGCAGCCAGCGTCGGCCTTTTCTTCGGGGGGGGGAGAGTGTGGCCGGCAATAGTGGCGGGGGACTATCCCACGGGATGAACATGTGCCGGCTGAGGATTAGGGGTGGCGCGAGACGAGCTAGGTCGGTGGCTCGGCTGGGCGACGTGTGTGCAGCCGGATCGGCTGAGCGGTGTACCTTGGCGTAGCGGGACTCCAAGTAAAGGTGTGATCGAGGGGGCTCAGTGGGCAGGCCACAAGATGTAGGAGTGTTTCAAGAGTGTCTGGGTGTAGGTGTGTATCATGGTGTATGTGATTTTGTCTGCACCTGGAGCTGAAGGCTTACATGTGCTCAGAGCAACCTTCAGCTCATGAATTGTTGTAAGAAGTGTGCGACTTGTTGCTATCACGCAGGGACTTCCTTTCCGCAGACGTGTGATCAGTGTTCGAAGTGTTGTGCAGTGTGAGTGGAACCAGGGGCAGAGGCGCCAGACCATCACCAACTCTCTTTTCGCCTCACGACGCACTCGCTTCCCAAAAGCCTTTGCCCGTTTAAAAGAAATGAGGTTATCTGACGTGGGGTACCGGCGAAGGACACCCCACGCCTTGTTCTGGGCCTCTCGCGCCCGCCTGCAGCCTCGTTCCACCAGGGCCTCCTTGGGGTGCGGGACCCACTGGAGGCCTGGGGAATGGACTTTTCGGCGGCGTCGAGGATGTGCGCCGTGACGAGTTGGGCGGCTTGCTCCACGTGTAGGTGTTTTATGGATGTGTGGTGTAGTTGAGATGTTTGTGTGAATGTGCTCCAGTTTGCTTTTGATTCATTAAATTTTTTATGGAAGATGGACTGCTCGGGCCTATACCTATATACGTTAATGAAGTGGGGAAATGGTCACTACCATATGGGTCTGTGCCCACACCCCACTCAAGACATGGAAAGAGAACTGCGGAACCAATAGCCAAGTCAAGATGCGAGTATGTATTGTGTCCTAAGTTATGGTATGTAGGCTGTTTTTTGTTGAAGAGGCATGCTCCAGGAGGATGTAAGAAACTTCTCTATCAGGCGACCTCGGGCATCTGTTCTAGAGGAGCCCCAAAGAGGGTTGTGTGCATTAAGGTCGCCTGTTAGTATGTATGGTTCGGGCAGCTGGTCGACCAGCGCCTCGAAATCAGATGCTCGAAAGTGCATGATCAGGAGGAATGTAAATGGAGCATACAGTTATCAACCTATAAATATTATCGTACGGATTGCTACAGCCTCAAGGACAGTGTTCAGAGTGACAGGGGTGCAGGCTAAGGATTTCCAGGCGACAATTGCCACACCTCCTGAAGAGTGCGTGCAGCCAACCCTGTCCTTTCTGAACACCATGTACCTATTTAAGAAATTTGTTGTTAGAATTGAGGTGGGTTTCCTGGAAACACATGATACTTGGCTGATTGGCGTGGCAGAATCTCATACACTCGTCAAGATTTTTAAGGGAGCCCTCTGCAGTTCCATTGGATGATGTTTTCTGTTCCCATTATTTAAATTTAAGAATAACTGGAGTGTGTGTGTGTGTTTGTTCATGTGTCTCTTTCGGGGCTGTTATTCTAGGAGTTTTAGGCTTCTCTGTCAGTTTGGACATCGGAGGCCGCTCCTTGCGCTGCGTTGCAGGCAGGAACGGCGCGACATGCATCTCCTCGTCGGATGCCAGAAGAGTGCCCGGCGGACGAGGCCCCCCGGACTTGGCCCCCTTTCGGGAGCCCTTCGTTTGAGCCGCCACCGCCGAGGGCGTCCGGGGCACCAGAGGTGGCACGGGCGGTGCGGTGATGGTGGGATCCGATGCGGGGCCCCCGATGTCCATCCCCTCGACACCCTCCAACGCACTGGAGGACGGGAAGGCAGCGGCGGGAGCGGCACCGGTCCCAACGGAAGAGGTTGTCACCACAACCGCTGCTGCCTCAGCAAGCGGCGTGGCGACGGATTGGGCTGCCTGAGGCACCCCAGGGGGGGGGGGCGGGAGGGACCAGGTCAGACTCGCTGAACTGGGTCCCTGTAGACACCAGATGCCGCTCCGCCCCCCGGCGAGCCGCGTCGGCGTACCTCCCCAGGGGGAAAGAGGCGAACCTCTTCCGCGCCTCTGGGAAGGTGATGTTCTCAGTTACCTTGATGTTGATTATCTTTTTTTCAGTTTGAAATTTTTCGCACTTGCGGGAGTAGGCTGCATGCGCCCCCCCCCCCCCGCAGTTCACACAAGACAGGGTATCGGATGAACAGTTGTCGCTTGGATGGTCATGCGACGCGCATTTTGCACACGTCGTTCGGCCACGGCAGGAGTTTGTACCGTGCCCGAACCGCTGGCACTTGAAGCAGCGGCGCGGGTTCGGAATGTAAGGACGAGTGGAGCATCGAATGAAGCCTGCATTTATATATTGTGGAAGTGCCGAACGGTCAAAGGTCAGGATAATGTGTTTGGTAGGGATTATCTTGTCGTCCCTGCGCATCGTGATGCGCCGCACAGCTGTGACGCCCTGATCCTTTAAACCTTCGAGAAGGTCGGCATCTGTTTCCGTCAGGAGATCTGTCTCAGAAATCACACCCTGGGAGCTGTTTAGGCTCCTGTGGGGCGTGACCCTGATGTCCAGATCATGGATGCGGGTTTGTGCAAGAAGAGTGCGGGCTTGTTGTTCAGCATTGAGTTCTACCAGGATTTCTCCGGTCCTGAGCTTTTTAGCTTGATATTTGCCACCTATGGTGCTTTGCAGAAATTTAGAGATCAAGAATACGGACATGGAAGCGACAGGTCGTGCTGAGTCAGCTGACTCAATCACAAGAAAACGAGCATAGTTATTCGCGGTTGTTGACAAGACAGTTGTTGAAAGAGGTGGGTACGAAACTTCGGTGCGGCCCCTTTTCGGGGGCCGATCACGTTTGGGGGGGGGGGTTTGGAAAATGCCATATGATACATTGGAAAGCAGGGAGACGGGGGTACTTTCTTCTTTGACCTTACCCTGGTAGCCAAAGAGGTCCCGGAGCTCCCTGTCTGGTGAACAGACAAGGGAGCCCATCCGCCGGAGCTTGACCTGGGCTCCGACGGCCACCGTTCGTGGTTTCTAACCCTCCACCTATAAACACATTGCCCCGGTTGGATCCAGCGTATGTTTGGGGGCTCGGGGTCCGCGGTATCGCCAGTACCGTCACCAAGATTGCTCAAGGTGCCCCGTGCGGGAAATGCGCAGGAATGTAAAGTCACCAGATGTTGCTTTCATTCAGTTCGACTAGACAGAAAGGAAGGCTCGAAATATCGCTCCTCAACAGTTTGTGGCATACCGGCCACTTCTATCAGAAAAAACTAGCGACCTTGAAACCTATATAGTAAAGAGCATTATGGCCAGGTGGAAGTGACGGCGCTGCTTAAGCGCGAGTGCTTGGCTCAGTTCGGGGGAAAGCAACCACGCAGTGTTTGCAAACACGTGGCCACTAATAAATTACCGTGCCGAAAAAAATTGACCACTTTTATGGCAGTCTGTGTGCAAGAAGGCCTTTTCTGCTTTACGGCTGTTAGCCAAGGGCGGTGCTGTAACCCACAGAGCAATTTTACTTCTTGTAATTACTATTTCTACTGCTTAGAACAGGACATTTCTCAGGGGCACCTGCCGTGCTCCAGTTTTCAGGGGAGTAGTCACAGAGCAGGAAGAAGAGTGATGGCTCCCATTAATATACAAAAGTGGGAGCACGTCCCCCATTCGAAGGGCACCAATACACTTGCTCTGAGCTCCAGATAGCCCTTGCAAAGTTGATGTATTTGCAAAAGGTCTTACAAATATAAAATTTCACTTTGAATAATTGACCACGCACCTTCCACCCAATGCGCTCACCCTGCTTTCCCCTGGGTTGCCGCCCGCCCACCGCCAGTAAGCCAGACCACATTGTGTACACGCTCCCCCAAGGGCTTCACCACACACAGGGGGCAAGTCACGTCGCGGCCGCAAGCTACCGTCGCAATGGCAGGCGGGACCCGACGGCGGACGAAGCCTAACCTCTGCATGCTCACGCTGACGTAAAATTAGGCCATATCCTTTCGTTGGAACAGTGAACCGACAGTGAGTTGAGGCAGTGAGATGGCAACGAGGTTTACGAACACGATCAAGTCGGAGACCGTTCAACGAGGAAACCTCAAATTCTTTTCAGAAACGATAAAAATGTCACCTAATAGAGTAATGCACAAGCTCTCCTGATCCACCAACGTCGTTGGGAATAACATTTATCTGGTGGATACTGTGACCTTGAAAATTTACAAGAGATTTAGCAGAACATACAAGTCCAGCTAGTTCGCCGAGCAAAAATTGTGGCAGATGCGCACAACAGGAAGCCTCGTTCGTCAGCTCATGCTTCGAAGAGAAACCAGGGCTTGAAAACTCCGATTCTGATGTTTCCCGCTTGCTGCAAAATTGTTAATGCAGCCGTCCCTTGTAGGCGGCAAACTTGACTCGATCAGAGACGTTTATGTACTACTGAAGATTCAAAGTAAAATATAAAACTTATTTTGATATGGTTTTGGAACGTAGGGTTCTCATTATAACATGCCCCATTTTGCCTCCACTATCTGAACAATTCTTGAAACACTACGATGTACAAAAAGTTGCGTTTGAAGGGGAATAGATGGTGTAACCGTAGTTACACAAAGCATATGGTGCACAGAGAGTCGCGTTGACATATACTTCTTGATTCTGATGTCGGTGACATAAACCGCAAAATGGGTGTCTACGTACGAACAGAATGGCAGAATCATCAAGTTTTTAGATCACTGAAGAGTGAATGTTCCATCTTTAGAATCATGAGTACTGGTTATCGCAATTTCAATGAAGACTGATGGTAAATAAAGTAGTTAAAAAACATAAAAATTTCGGGCGAAGCATTCATATTTAGCCCTTCTTTCCAAATATTTGTCGCCTCTGGACCCAATCTTGTAGAATGTAAATTTTCAATCGCAACAAGTCCCTGTCATGCCGTTCGAAAAGAGAAAATTTTTAGTATACTGCTAAACCTGATGATGAGAACTAACCCTTACATTACTGTAACATATCAGTCATATTGCATACAATGTACAGGAATTAATTATGAATAAACATGGTATATTCTGAAATTCCAGAAATAAACCAGAAGGCTACATAAATTATCTCGCATTCCACATATAATACAGCGTGTAACTACATTTCAAGTAATCTTTGCATTTCTTTTTCGTTTTTTGTCAATATTTATTAGGCTTTCTTTTGATAGCGTAGATGTGCAGACGTATGATTGTGATTAAGGGGCGTGAGGACCAATTATCTTGCAGTTTGTTCTACCCCTTAAGCTTCCCTGATAGTGTTTTTAGAAGTTTACAAGCGTGCAGTGCTGTTTTGTACATTTGTAAAAAAAACGTTTACAATTGCGCTAGTTTTCGTCACTTTTTCGTTGTTTTGTAGTGGAAGCAAATCGGCCATCAAGACAATGTCTTTAATTTAGGCTTCTCTCAAGCATCTGTGATGTTCAAAACAATTTCATTGGAAGTTTTCGGTGGTGTTTCGGTGAGTCGGCTTGTTTAGTTATTCTAGGCCTCTGGAGCACTGGGCATGCATCATTTCTTCAGAAAAAAAAGCTTACGATGATGATATTGTGACGGGAAAGGTATTGTATGCGCAGAGGAATTTACAAGGAACGACGCCGGAGCGGGTGTCCAGATTCACGAACCAACCAAATGGAGTCCAAGCGTTGTCCACTTCTTCTAGTTGCTGAACGCTGATCAGTTCCGCTCTTCAGCACAGACACCGACGCATACTCGTCGGCTTGGTACGGACTCCAACATCATCGGCACATAGCCCGCGGGCGGAAACGCACGGACGACTCGGTGCTGACTAAGGTGTTGCGTCCAAGCTGGGAGAGTTTTAGGGCTCTATTGGCAGTACATGCTGGATATCGGTCTTTGGCGTAGAAGACAATGTGTACTGTGCACAAGGACTGATATTATACGTAACATCGGTGACCTTCCGCAAGACTTTGTAAGGACCATAATAAAGTGATTGAAGCTTTTCAGAGAGGCTCACACGGGTAGAGGGAGACCCAAACAGCATGAGCACTCAAGTGGGTGAATGGACGTTGTGTTGCTTAAGGTCATAACGCGTTTTCTGCAAAACCTACGAGGCCGAAAGGCGGGCGCGGGTGACCTCACGGGCTAGATTTGCTGGGGAAATAGCTTCGAATGCAAATTCTGTTGGGGGAGTGCTCGAGGAAGGCGTCAAGGTGTCAAGCGGCAACGTAGGCTCACGTCCACAGATGAGATAAAAGGGTGAGAAACAGTTATATCGTAGTGCGACGAGTTGTATGCAGAAGTCACGCACGACAATGTGACCGTCGTGCACAGACCGTCGAAGGTGTTCTGGAACCACCATAAGCGAAGCAGGGCCATCAGGATGAACGTTGCGGCGGATAAGCACCTCATCTTGTAATAGGTTCGGCTGAAGCGAAGGATCGCGTGACGGTGATCCATGATAGCCCGTAAGGTGGTGTCACGACGATGTTCATCCTCAATATATACCGAAGCAGAACTAGCCAGAGACACAGGCGTGGGAGTCATGGGCAGAGAAACCAGGTTGATCGACGGGATGGTGGGACAAGCAGTCCACATCGTGTTGCCTACGACCAGATTTCCAGCACACCGTCAAGCAGTATTCTTGTAAGTTCACAGCCCAGTGCCCTCAGTCGCCGGTGGGGTCCTTTAAGGAGGACAGCTAGCAAAGGGCGTAATAATCGGGGACAACTGTGAACCACTTCCCGCAGAGGTAGGGACGCAACTCTCCTACAGCCCTCACATGATCAAGATATTCGCGGTTCGTGATCGGGTAGTTGCGCTCTAATGACGAGAGAAGACGTCTGATGCAGGGAGTGGCTCAGTTACCGTTTGCTTGTGGCTGCGCCACAACAGCTCTAATGCCGTGTCTGCTCGCATCTATACGGACTTCAGTTTGTGGCGACGGGTCAAAACTTCACAACATAGGAGAATCAGTGAGAAGGTGTCAGAGTATTGTAGGGTTTCTTTTGTTCTGGGCCCCAAGAGAAGGTAGCGTTCTTGCGAACGAGATCAGTGAGGGGACGAGCTAAAGTCGCGAAATTTTAATGAAGCTGCGAAAGTATGAACACAGGCCGACGAAGCTACGGACCTCTTTAGGCGTGCGAGGTTGAGGGAACTCTTATACAACCCGAGCATTGTCAGCGTGGTGGCGGACTCTCGCTTTGGAAATCGAGGAGGTGCAGCGTGGCGTTCATACTATCCCCATTAATGTATAAACGAGGAGGAAACGAGTCTACAGTCCTGCCCTACCGTGGCGTATTGGTTTCTTGCGCTCCCCAACATTGATGCGTGAAACTCGAGAACAAAACTCCATCAACTACTCGGAAGTGACCGAGCTTGGGTTCAAGAACCATGGAGGCAAGGCACTCCACCGATTCCGACAGGCGTACCTACATACTTAAGGACCCATGAGAAGTGTTGACCAAAGCGGAAGCTCACAGGGCGTGCAGAATATTGGTGAGTAAATCAAGAGCTGCAATTCGGTTTCGAAAAATATGACCGCTGATACAGAAAAATTGGAGAGTTTATTTAACTACGGTAGAAAGCTGGGCCAAGTTGGTTCATAGTCTTTGGAGGGAACCAGTTTTCCCTTCATAAAAATGGTACCGCAAAAACATGGTTTAAAAATTGTGTTTTCTGCCTCCGCGCAAGCTTTTGGGCTAGTGTGCTCGTGTAGACGAGCAGCCCAAGGAAAAGTTCTTCAAAACGCATCATTGAACCAGATTTGTTGACTGGGAAGACCGTGTCATGTATTCGATTCCTTTGTCCTGTAAGAGGTGTACATCGTCCAAACGGGCCGGTTTAATAATGAACAAATTCGCAAACACCGCACGTGCCTCAACAATGGTAGGGGCGGCAACTTGGCGGTACATGTGCGCCAACGCCATTGCTGCCCAGATCTGTAAAGCGTGTCTATAGGGGGGCAGGGTGCGTCCAAGCAGGAGCGGGAGATTTTTGAAGCGTTATTGATATTTGGACAGAGCGAAAAATGTGTCAGTGAACCCTCGGTGGTAGTCGCAGCAAAAGAAAGTGATTTTCTTAGCGCACTGCAACACGTGTAAGATGGTGTTTTTGCCTTGCTTGCCACCTTGTTGCGTAAGGGTTTGGCTTTTATGCGCATCCGGTAGCGAGGGAAATTTTGTACTTAGCCAGGGGAGTTTGTTTTCCAATAAATGAGTTGTAAGTCCACGCCGTCCATGTCTCTTCTTCCCTTGTGTTAGCGTCTTAAACACTGGTTCCCTCCAAAGTTTATTTATTCTTCGTGCTGCCAGAGTGTGTACAATAAAGCGTCGGCAACTCTGCGCAATATTAGAGAAAATTTGAGCTGAAGCGATTTTCCCCGTGAACTGCCCCTGGTACAGTGGCGTAATGCTAAACACCCTTCTTTACCTAATCCAGGAACACGAAGCTGATCTGAAGATATTGGGCAAAACCCATCAGCCATACTTATCCTCCGAATGTCTAGAAGAGGAATTTATCAAACGCTTCAAATGGGAGCAGATGATAACAAGAGAACCAGATTACGGTGCGCTTCAAAAAGGAGGATTCAAAACTGAATCTGAGCGTGCTACTGTTGCCTTATCCGACATCTCAGATTCTTCAGTCGTACCACAGTCAGAGAAGAAACTGCCAGATATCCGATCTCCACATCATTCAATTCTGATGGTGTTTGATGCGATCGTGAACCATGTTAATGAATTCATTACTGGTGAAGCCTCACGAAACCATCACCAATCAGAGAATCTGGACTCCTTCGCAAGCAGCACTCAGATAAAACACTGCACGTAAGTGACAATTTTGAGTGTCGGCTACCTTCAACAGTCCTCGGCCAGAAGCACCCTCTGTGGGACACAAATTACGACAGGCTTCAGCCTGCACATACCGCAAGCAAGGCAACCGCAAGGAAGGGCATGAACAAACAGCCTCGATACATTTGTTCTCCACAAAACCAATGTGCATCAACCAGAACTTTTCGTAAAAGCTTGACCCATTTTACAGTATAACTGCGGAAGCGGATTACTGGCTGTGAAAGGTACGAAGGAGGAAAATTTCTGAGAAGACCGAAGTTCTTGATGAGCCGAACCAAACGGACGCACCACCGGACTTGGTTGTTCAGAAATGGCAGAAGATCAGAGAGGGACAAGGAAACCAGGAAGTGTGATCTACAAAAGTTTCACTGTAAATGGCTTGAAGGGATCGTTAAAAAAAATCGCCTACCCTCGTCTGAAAACTTCTTTTGATAAAGAAACTCAGGTTGCTGTCTACAACTCTGCAGCTGTAAACAAGTTCGCCTCCCGAAACCGCCATCGATGCTATAAACACCGCTGGAAGATCAAGCTATCCGAAAACAAAACTGGATAAAATTAGACAGTGGAACGGACTACAGTGATCGGTAAACTAGTTTGTCTACCCTGTCTGGGACAGGAGAATGTTGTAAAAAGAAGTTCCCCGATTCCCGCGCACGCTATCATTATCATCATCATTATGTAATTAGAATCCACAAACCAGGGACCTTTAGCACAGGGACGTTTACCCAGCGCGTTCACCAAACTGTTACATGGCGGCAGGCCACTGGTGAAAATCATGGCAGATGATGGATGATGTATTTACGTTGTGTACAAGCGGCGATGCCTGAGTGCACGTAGGCTGCACACCAGTCATTCACTCGTTGTCATCGTAGTCGCCATCGTTGTCATTGATTCTTGGTCATGATCTAATGGGGTATTGCCCACCATGTTCTGTGAGCTACGCCCGGTCGTGGACGACCGCTCCGGTCTAGGCAGCAGCCAATGGGTGGGAGGAGGAAAAATGCGAATGAGAGACGAGAATAATGGTCAAAAAGTTCTGGCCACAGCGGATGAAGATGGAGAGTTTGGTAAGCAGCGGCCTAGAACAGCGATGTTGGCCGATGCAACAAGGCAGCATTCCAAAGCCCTTGGAGTCACGCCGGAGAACTCGGCCGGGGATAGGCACAGGCTTGTTTGGTAGCGGCTCGTCGCGTGGGCAACAGGCCTCGGCGGATCATTGGCTGGGGACAATGGGCTGTGGATAATCTCATCC
Source organism: Haemaphysalis longicornis (assembly GCA_013339765.2). Taxonomy (NCBI): domain Eukaryota; kingdom Metazoa; phylum Arthropoda; class Arachnida; order Ixodida; family Ixodidae; genus Haemaphysalis; species Haemaphysalis longicornis. Next base: position 53,433,311 of record CM023454.1, read on the forward strand.
ATAGCTTAACGGGGTTGGGAAGCACCGACGTTGTTCAAGACGCTTGGTGTGTTCGTTTCACGAGCCTTGGCCATGCGAGTCTGGGGCCACGATGGGGATCGATACCCCTCACCTTCACCAAGATATTACCGGGAAGGTATTGTGTTTACTGAGTTACAAGGAGGAAGGAAAAGCACGGTGTCCACATCCACACATCAACCAAATCTGGTAAGAGCATCGTACACTCCTTCTTCTAGCTTTTCAGCGCTCACCAGTCCATCTGCCCGGTACGTGGCCAGCACAGACAATGAACACATAACCGTCGGCTTAGTACAGAGCCCAACATGCTCGTCACAATATCTGTTTTTCGCTCTCGCAGTCACAACATCGCTTCTACGCCTGTGCCGGTTGCCTTGGTAGCACGGCGCCTTGAAAAGTAATTTGTTAGAGGGGCACTTTGTCAAGCAGTCCTTTTGCGCACTATGATTGGTTAGGTAACTAAAAAAATGGCCGATTCTCAGCCATTACCGGAGAACTCTAATACACACCATTTTCTAAGTAGATATTGTACACACAGCCGGCTTAAACCAAAGGAGAGATTAGGAATACCTTCATTTAGAAAAAAAACAATAGTAAAGAAAACCTCATGTAAATACCTAATACATGCATTATCAACATGAAGGTAAGGCAGCAACAAAAAGCCAGAAACACAAACATTTTTTGAAAACTCCGGTAGACTACTTTGGTGAAATTTGTATATTTAATATACAAAAGGTTAGCGTGTTTGCAGCTACGTTCCACCAGTGTACACAATATACCAGATACTATTACGAGCGCCAGTACTTGAGCATTGAATTTTTCGCCAAACGTTCCACACTCCGATGAAAATGTCAAAATGCACCAGAAATGGAACATTATGGCTGCAAGAAAGATGTGCAACTTTCTCGGAATCTTTGTAGATCAAGAAATTTGTTCTAATCTACGATTCAAACCAAAGACCACCGCATATCTACGGTAGGCACTTTATTGGATGAGGTAAGCAGGGGCAATTCGTTTGCGCTGCGGCTGCAAATTGAATAATAGATTTTAGTGTTTGACGAAATTTATTCAACCAGTGTCGTTGAAATCTATTTGCGCGAAATAAATTGGCTGAAACAAGTACATATTTTTTTATATTGCAGAAACTTGTGCTACAAAAAAACGACAGGTGGCATTCTCGGAAACATTGAAGTGGCATAAATATTCCTCCGAATCTGAGATTCCAACCCGACAAAAAAGTTGGACTGGTTCAACAAAGGTTAGAAACGTTCAACACTGTGCCTTCAAAATTGTGTTTGAAAATTTACATGTCGTCGGACGAACACGGCTGACAATGCTTCTAACTCGTTTCTGTTTATTTTTAGGTTCTTAACGGTTCCGAAAATTGAAAGATCTAAAAACACAAAGAAATGCGATTGGCACAATACAAAGGAGTAAGGGTGAATAAAGGGGTTTAACGTAACTCCGCAAGCACCACAACATCAACCTAAAAACAAAGCTTGCATACAACTGAACAGCTCCCGTGGCCAGAGGAATTCTGAGCTGCGTCTGCAGAAAAAGGCTTGCAACGCGCGCCCGTAAACCTGCAACCCATTTCTTTTCACTCTCAGCAATGCAGAAAATGGCGGTAGACACATTATGAGCCCCAACACTGATGTAACTTGTAGTGCAGAGCACCGTGGAGCAGTAGCCACCATGTTTTTTTACATAACCCGACAGACATGATTCAATTTCACGGTTGCTTAAACCGGTCTATAGAGTGAAGTGGAATATTCAAACTGTACAAAATACTAGCAGCACTAATTTTGTCGCTCAAAAAAAGCTTCCTGTCGCTTTGGCAACAAAACAGTTCTACGAGACATCCAAGATCAACCCAGCACGATCAGTCGCAGAATTTACAACCCTGCACCCATTTGCGGGTTTTTTATTAGTCCGTTCACTGTTCCAAATAAAAAAGGTCTTTGAAAAAAGAAAAACATGGCAAGCATCTTACCTCAGGAAATGACACAGACAGCGCCTGCGGCCATCTGGTGCAAGTGCCAAAAACATGTGCCCTCTCCCTCCTATATAGTCTGTTTTCAAAACCCTTATCGCGAAGTCGACAATGGAAGATAACAGAAGAACGATGACAGTCCGAGCTAACAGTCAGAATAACGCAAAAATACGTATTTCGCGCGCTAGCCTTTCAGAGGTAAAATTCAATCCAGGAGTCACTCCGGCCGACGCTGGTTTCAGCTGCGACGTGGCATTGCGTAAACACCTTGTAAAAAAATCACTAGGTTAATTATTCCTTCTTTTCCTGATGCCGAAATTGGTACATAATTTTTTAACATTTTCTGGCCGCATAGCAATGAAGGTAAAATTTTAGGCTCAAAATTGCATAACGGTATGTTTATGAATAATAAAGAAAACATAGAAGGTGCGCTCTTAAACGAGAACAAAACGGTAGACAGTTCGAGAGGTACTATTCTTCTTCGTTTCCGTTTCGGCATAAATCGCTATAAGGCGTTACAGAGACGTAAGTCGTTCAATAGACTTAGGGAGCTTTATGGAGTCGTAAGCACCCATAGATCTTTCTCAATTTTTTACGAGGCTTAACTTGGCGATGCTACACGGGCATTAAGGCCTGCCGTAGTTGAGGGCTGCGGAGACATTTTGTCTGGAATGCGATTTTTTTGTATACCGAAATCTCGTACGCACAGGCGTGTTCAATTTTCGCCTCAATTAGATAAGGGCGGGGGCGCCCAGAAACAAACCCGTGTCCTTGGGCTCAGCCACACAATGCGTCAGTCAACCACATGGCGGGTGACACCGTAAGTGATAATAAATATCATACGACACCCTTTTTACTGTTTCAACATAGAACGTACGTCTATAACCAAGTCCCGCAGCTAATGAGAATAATTTTACTTATAAAAGCAAAAAAATGATGATTTGAAAACCGACTGACCACACATAACCGAATGGGGCGATTACAGAAACGTACATGAGTCGAAGTGTGTAGAGGTACGATATTCGGTATTTCAATAATGTATGTACAAGACCATGTAGAAAAATATCACATCAAAATACCGTATGCAGTTATCAAAGCTCCTGTCTAAGCATTTCATTAACTTTCTGAAAAGCCAAGCCAACGTTCGAGATCGGAGAAACTGTTTTGTAGTGAAAGCTACACTACGCTACCTCAGACACTCTTAGCGGGGTGACTAGGTCAAAATAACCTCCCTTCCGCAAGCGCTCGGCATGGAGCAGCGGCCGCATGGCCAGGAGTGTGGAACGCAACCACAGCCGTTGGTATAAAATTAAAGTTTAACTTCAAGAAGGGTGAATATAAAAACTCTAGTCTACACAAAACAATAGAAGGACTGCGCATAAGGAAAACAAGTTTACAAAAGCCACGGTGATAAGGCAAATAGAGAGCCACCGGCTGCAGTCAGTGTCAACGCAGAAAGGCAGTCTTTTGGGATGGACACAAAAGCTTACTGTGCTAAGACATGTGCACTTCTGTATTCTGTCTGGTATATAAAATGCTTCCGTAATTTCGCGGTGCGTTTGTTCACGATGCTTAGATAAAATGTAAGTGGAGGTAAAATCAGGTTTACATCCGGGGCGCTTCGTACAAAGCAAAGAAAGATGGGAGGATGGGGGGCCCTTTATTGAATATTCATACTCTCTCAGAAGCACGTTCAGCAACTCGTTTTCCACTTGTTTTGTCTTTGTTTAGGTTAGCGCTGGTTTCATTCAACAATATATCTTTCAAACTAGCCCAGCTTGCAACTCTTCCGGCGACAGATTGGCGAGGAGAAAACGGAGACTTGTGCGTCGCCCGCGCCGCCACCTGGCGGAGCGCCTTGCACGGAGCAGAGGCCCGATGCTAGGGAAAGATAGGTGGCAGGGGAGAGATACGCGAGGAGGGAACGGAGATGTGCGCGCGACCCATCGTGGCTGAGGAATTCGAGGAGGCCGCCGCCGCAGTGATAAGAGCGCGACACAAAGGTAGACCAGAATGCCACGTGCAGCGCAGAGCCGTGAGCGAAAGAGTAAGACCAACATCCAGCCATGGTCGCTCTACAGCGGCGAGGCCTAAAAACGCCATGAGGCGAAAAAAGTTATGTGTAAGCAGTATATTTATTGCAAATATTTCTGTATATCATTGCGAAACTACACCTCAACCGCACCTCGGCATAGGCCTAGCCAGGGCAGTGAAGCTTTCGCTATCAACTAGGTTTAGCGAAAGCCAAACCAGAGCAATTTTGTAAAGGAACATACAACCAAATTTTCTAAAGTGCTTATAATCATGCTGATGTGAAATCCAGCGTTTCGTACATTGACGTACCGCAACGAACAGTCGAAATAAACTTTCATTTTTGCACTAACATTTCTCAAGTACAAATGGTGGGGCCTCTTGGCGTCATCTTGTTTCACTTGGAATAAAAAAATACGAAAAAAATTGTTTTTTACATGGTGAAAGTACGCGGGCACATTGTTAGCTCGTTTGCTTCAGAACAATGTGAATTACGCATATACGAGTCCGCAGATTATTGTTTTTCTTCTACTGACTGTTTAGGCACAAAACATGAAACAGGATGTAACTTTTGGGGAAAAAGGTACGTGCAACCTGTGATTTTTCTTGCAGCCTTTGCTCAGTTTTGTGGCGAATATCCCCGCAGTGCGCTGAGATCAAGATGTCTTACTGTCTCTTACTCTAATTAATCTCTCTGACCATAACGAGTTTCTCTGCCCCTGAATAATAAACCACGAAGTGTGTGTTATGAAATGCTTAATAGTATGTTTTGTTCAGAAAAGTTTTGTTAGTTTCCACTTGATGTTTATTATATGGAAGTCCTATGTTGTTTGATATATAATATTTATATGATGTTTTATTAGCTAAATGTGTTATGTTTAATATGTGATTAGTATACGATGTTTAATATACAAATATATGATCTTTAATATACTCGGACGATTTGGAAGGCTAGCGGGTAATTCAACTACGCTGGTGGAACGACGAAAAAATGGTTTCAATAAAGAAAAGCGTGCATCATTCAGAAACTTTCAGGGGCTGGTAATTGAAAATATTGGATTATTGTGGCCTCTACGGCTAGTATTGCAGCACTTACAGATGAGAAAGACGCACTATCACGTACCAACATCCTTGAATTTTGAGAATGGTGCGTGAAAAACAGTTTAGCAAATAAAGACAACAAAAATGGTTTCAATAAACAAAAGCGACCATCATTCAGAAACTTTACGGTGCTGGTAATTGAATATAATGGAATAATGTGGCCTCTACGTTTAATATAGCAGCATTTACACATGAGAAACACGCACTATCACGTACCAACATCCTTGTATTTCGTGAATGGTGCGTCAAAAACAGGTTTGTAAATAAAGTTAAGCAGAAATACTTCAGCCCGTTGGATCATTCTGTAAAACATAAAAGCGGCAATACTGATACATCTGAAGTACGTAGATACGATATGTCTTATTCGGACCTCAAATAAAGTCCCAGTGAAGAGTTCAGTACATTTATAACACATATCGGAGTACCGCCTGAAAATAAGTTCAACGCAATGTATTTTACACTTCGAAATATTTTTATAAAAACAAATGTACGTACTTAGGACATCTAGTAGACTCACTGCTGAGGACATTGACGTTCCGATCTCTTTGATACGTCGCAAAGACATCAATCGTTTGCAAAATGGTTGGACAGACAGATGGATATTGGAACGATGGCTGCGAATGACGACTCACCGAGGTTATGTACAAGGTGTACTTGTGCTCAGAGGTGATGCATTACTTGTAGTCTCAGAGCTGTACCATCGGCTTTTTTCTTTTTCCACCCTTGGCGCGTCTGGCCTTTTACCATGCCTAAAAGTAATTTACTGGATGTCAGTGTCAATCAACGGCGTCAGTTGAAAAAGAGATACGAGATCTGTTTCGTTACTCCCTGCTCAAGTTGGGGCATCGACCCGATTCTATTAGCACAGAAACACAACGGGCACAAGGAAAATGATTGATTCACAGAATCAATGGATGTTGGAAAGCAACACAGATCCAGGAGACGGGGATGGCGAGAAGTGAAAAAGTGAATGCAGATCAGTTTAACTTGGAGTGTCAATTAAGCGTGCATCACAGGCAGTACAGCGCAACATGTGAACGGCCTCATCACAAGGCCGCCGTCGAGTACAGATGGGTGCCTCGATTTCTGCTACTACCTTGTAGTTCACACCTGACACATGGCGCATAACTTTGGAGGGCATGATGTATCGCCGAAGATTGCCGTAGAGCTATTCCACGGGTCGTAGTCACAACTTATATATTCGACAGTCCGTATTCTGTAGCTTTCGAATGCGCAATCTTGCGATCTGATGGAATTTTTCGTCTCTCTGCATGATGTCGTCGACGCTGGTGCCCATTATCATGCCGCTGTCTACAGGGAGCATTTCATCGAGGGTTGTCTTCATAGTGTACATTGCGTCGTTTCCTGTACAACACTCTAATCCGCGAAGGCTGCTTACGGAAGAATACATTGACAGCATGTCATCGAAGATACGCCCAAGGTGCTCTATAAGTCCATTTGCTTGGGGATGATAGGCTGTCGTCGTGCGGTGGGTGAGCACTCCGCTTTAGGCATAAGTCTTTATGTAAAAACTCCCCTCTCGGGACACCTTGAGTAATCTTGGTGACGGTATTGGTGACACCGCGGACGCTGAGCCACCAACAGAAGCTGTAACCTGCCATGATGATGTGTTTTAAAATAAAGGTAGAAATCTCAAACAAGGGCCGTCAGAGCCCAAGTCAAGCTCCGGAGGATAGGCTCCCTGTTTGTCTACCTGTTACCTCTCTCGGTATCAGGGTAACCCGAACAAAGGAAATGCCCCCGTCCCCGGCTTTACTACTATAGCCTATGTTATTTTCAACCCTCCACAAATGTGATCAGTCCCTCAAAAAGGGCTGCACCAAAGTATCTTTAACCCATTGCCATCCTTAACACTTCCTGAACCTGAAAACTACTCTCGATTTTTTGTTACGGAATCTCGTGATACAGCCCATTCTCTTGCAACGACATCAGTTTTATTGAATGCTTAGTATTTTGAAAGGTACAATTGGAAAATCTTACAATACTAAAAACAAAGGACTGGTGAGGTCCTTGTCGAGGTAAACACCAAGCAGCAAGATAAAGCTTCTAGCTCAGACACGAGTGGGTGATCTGGACATCAGGGTCACACCCCACTAGAGCCTAAGCAGATCCCAGGGTGTGATCTCTGAGCCAGATCTGCTGAATGAAACAGAAGGAAACCTCCTTGAGGGATTGAAGGAACAGGGAATCAACGCCGTACTGCGCATCAATATCCTTAGAGACGATAAGGAAATACCCACGTAGCACATCCTGACCTTGGACCACTCGGCACTTCTATAACATATCAATAAAGGATTTATCTAGTGCTTCATTCTTCCGTACGTGCCTAACCCGCGGCGTTACTTTAGGTTTCAGCGGTTCGGGCATAGAACAAATTTAAGCCTCGGCAAAACAACCTGTGGCAAATGCGCCCCACAGGGCACCCCACTCATAATTGCAGCTCTGCTACCTTCCCTTGTGCTAACTGCGGAATCCCACACGAGGCTTACTCCAGGAAGTGCGGGAAATTTCAACTCGAAAAGAAAGTTATCAACATAAAAGTGACAGAGAACATCTTCCCTGAGGCGCGAAAGTCTTTCGAGTGTTTCTCCCGGGGGGTTACGCCGACGCATAACGCCAGGGGGCGCGCGGCGCCTGGTTTCGGAAGGGACCCAGTACCGCGAGTCAGACTTGGTCCCGCCGGCCCCCCTCCTCCCCCCACCCGTAGGTTGCCTCAGGAAGCCCAATCTTTCGCCAAACCGCTTGCTAAGGGAGCAGCGGCTGTGGCGCCAACCGCTTTATTCGGGACCGGTGCCATCCCGCCCCTGCCTCTCCATCCTCTAGTGCATTTGAGGGTGCGGAGGGGAAGGATACCATGAGCCCCGCATCTGCTCCCAACGCCACCGCACTGCCCGTGCCACTTCTGGTGCCCCCGATACCCGCGGCAGTGGCGGCTCAAACGAAGGGTCCTCGAAATGAGGCCAAATCCAGGGGCCCGGTCCTTCTGGCACGCCTCTGACATCTGACGTGCAAATGCACGTCGGACCGTTCCTGCCTGCAACACAGCGAAAGGAGCGGCCTCCGACTTTCAAGCATACAGAGAAGGCTTAAAAGCTCAATTTCTAGTAACAGCGCCGAAAGACGACACATGAACGTGCGCGTGCGCACACACACACGCACACACACACACAAGAGGCGAACCTCTTCTGCGCCTGACCCGCCACGGTGGCTGAGTGGCTAAGGCGTTGCGCAGCTGAGCACGAGGTCTCGGGTTCGATTCCCAGCCGCGGCGGCCGCTTTTCTGATGGAGGCGAAAAGCAAAAACAACCGTGTGTACGAGATTTCGGCGCACGTTAAAGATCCCCAGGTGGTCAAAATTAATCCGGAGCCTTCCACTACGGCGCGCCTGATCGCCTGCGTTGCGTCGGCGCTTTAAAACCAACCATCAATCAAATCAAACACACACACACACACACACACACACACATTCCATTGAATCCTAAATGTAAATAACTGGAACAGAAAATATAATTCAATGGAACTGAAGAGGCCTCAAAACTATCTGCGATGTGTGTGAGATCAGACACGTGCCATGTGTCTTCAGACACGTGCCATGTGTCTTCACGAAACACACCTCAATTCCAAACAAATTCCTTAATAGGTACATGGTATTCAAATAAAACAGTGTGGGCTGCACACGCTCTGCGGGTGGTGTGGCCATTGTCGGTTCGAAAACCTTAGCATGCCATCCTGCTACTTTGAGCACTGTCCTTCAACGTGTAGCTATCCGCGCAAAAATATTTAATAGGTTGATAACTGTGTGCTCCATTTACATTCTTCCTGATCTTGCACTTTCGAGCTCTGCCATCGAGGCAATGGTTCACCAGCTGCCGCAACCATACATCCTCACGGGCGACATCAATGCGCACAACACTCCTTGGGGCTCCTCAAGAACGGATGCACAAGGTCGCCTGATAGAGAAATTCCTAAAATCCTTGGGAGCACGCCTTTTCAATAAAAAACAGCCTACATATCATAACCTAGTACACAACACGTACTCATATCTTGACTTGGCTGTTGGTTCTGCAATTATCTTTCCATGTTATGAGTGGGGTGTGCACACGGACCCATATGGTAGTGACCACTTTTTATTTATTTATTTATTTCAAGTACCTACATCACCCATTCGGCATTGTTGTAGGGGGGTTACAGTAGAAAATAGAATACAAACAGCAAAATTGTCACCGAACTAAAATCATGCATAACATTATACATGAGAAATCTAAAGCTTGCAGTACAGCATACATATCAAAAATCAACAACCACGAGAAGTACAAAGCAACGTTAAATATATGGGCTATTTCAGCAACTCAAAATGCTGCTTCGATGGCTGTTAGGAAATTAGAATCAGAGAATATTGGTATTTTTAGCGCATTCCAGTCGCTAATTGAGTTTGGAAAGAAAGAGCATTTCCCCACACTTCCCAACTTCGCTGACGTATATAGGCAGAGGCCCAAACAGTCAATCTTCCAACACGTTTAATGAATCAAAAGCAAACTTGAGTACATTTACAGAAACATCTAAACTTCACCACATTCCTAATACACCTACACGTGGAGGAAGTAGCCCAACTCATCACCGCGCACATCTTCGACGACGCCGAAAATTCCATTGCCCACACCTCCGGTCCAAGCGCAACCAGAGGAGGCCGTGGTGGAATGAGGACTGTAGGCGGGCGCGAGAGGCCCACAACAAGGTGTGGGGTACCCCATTTGTCGGTACCACACGTCGGATAACCCCATTTTTAAACGGGTGAAGGCGTTTGGAAACGAATGAGTTATGGGGCGAAAAAACAGAGTTGGCGCGCCTTCCTCACTTCTATCAACTTATACACAAACAGACACAAGGCCTGGACAGGAATGCAAAAACTCAAAGGACAACAAACACACAGCCTGCCATTAGTAAATACTACAGGGGACACACTCGTACACCAGGCTAACACACTTCTACAACATTTCCAACACGTGTACAGCTAAGCACACTTCACTAACATTTTCATGCAATTCAAAACATCTGCAAAGAAAAAGCCCTTGCTTGACAAAGACAAATCAAAAACCATTCAAAACTAAATTCATACCCTATGCGGTGAGGGCCATCCTGAGCAAGTACAAACCTTCAGCTCCAGGCTCACATAACATTACATTTACCCTGATACCACACCTACTCCGAGACACTCTTGAGACACTCCTGCACCTATACAACAAAATATGGCCTTCGTGGCAGCTTTGAAGGTCTTGCAGGGAGGCCAATGCAGTAGGAAGGGAAGGACCCTTCCTCTCCCGCTACCTATCGAGCCGTTACGCTGACCAGCTGCCTGTGCCAGCTTCTCGAGAAGATGATCAACGGGAGACTCACGCACTTCTTAGAGTACAATGCCGTTCTCGAGAGTTGCCAGACTGGCTTCGGGGCACCAACGATCAACTGGCACCAAGGATGAACTGGTTGCCTTGAAATCACATATAAACGATGCCTTCGTACACAAACACTTCTGTACTATGGTGTTTTACGACATCGAGCAGGTATATGACACCGCTTGCCGTTACGGCATACTTAGTGACCTCAAGTCATTCGGTGTTACGGGTATCATGCTAAACACCATTATTAGTTACTTGTCGAGGATAACGTTTCGAGTGAGAGTCGGTAGTGCACTCTAAAATGTTCCCGTGCAATCAAATTGAGTGCCGGAAGGTGGTGTCTTGAGCTGCACCCTTTTCATAATTAAGACGAACTCTCTTGGGAAGGCATTGCCACCTACAATCTCTTATTCCATGTATGTAGATGACGTCCAGATTTCCTCCAAATCATGTAATATGCCAATCTGCGAACGTCAAGTCCAGCTGGGCATCAAGAAACTTGCCGGCTGTGCCTACAAGAATGGTGTTAGACTTAACCCTGAAAAACCTCTTGCGTTGTGTTCTCCAGGGAGTGTGGGATCTATGCCGATCAAGACATTAGTCTGAATGGTGTGTCCGTTCCTGTGAAGGAGCACAAGTTTTTAGGTTTTGTGTTTGACCACAAACTGACGTACATTCTCCCCTTAAGAGTATATGTCTCAAAACAATAAATATCCTTAAGGTCCTCTCAAACCAAGCATATGGTTCTGACAAAGAACTCTTGCTACGCCTGTATACTGTTTGGATGGGTCTAGTTTGGACTTTGGAAGTATGATGTATGGTCAGTGACTAGAACAGCGTTGCGAATGCTTGACCCAGTGCTACACTTGCGGCTACGTCTTACGTCGGGTGCTTTTCGCACAAGCCTGGTCCAAAGTTTGTATGTGGAGTGTAACAAGTGGTCAATTGAAGACGAACGGAGATACGTGAAATTGTATTATGCTTTTAAAATTTAATCGCTGAACAACCATCCTTTTTATTCTCTCTTTACAAATACATCCACATCCCTGCTCATTTGAAATCGCGAAACTATTTCTCTGCCCCTTTCGCTTCGAGTGAGAGAGCGGCCCTCGGATCTCAGCGACTGGTTTTTAGATGTGTGAACATCATCCTTTTCAGACATTTTACCAGCATCAAAAGTTAGCCGTGTGTCCTCCGACATTTATTTTATGAAACTAGACAAAAATCCTGTACCACGAGCTGCAATACTGCAGGACGTTCTCGCTCTGCAGTTTAAATACCCATGTGAATAATTTTACAATTGCGCTTCTAAAACCTCTACTATGGTGTTCTGCACTGTTCATGATCCGAATTTCAATGGAGGCAGAACCATGAGCGTACACACAACCATTTTTTCTGCAGCAGCGTATGTATTTTACTCATTGTACAACACATTCTTGAAAATCAAATTCCCAGTTCCATCATCAAATCAGATTCTTTGATTGTGTTCGTTACCTGTCATCTCACAAGCCCCCCAAAAACCGCATAGTCAATTTTGTGTTCAACAGCATTATGGCTGTCTATGCGCAAAAGCATGAGCTGCTCCTCTGCTGGGTACCAGGACATGCTGGGAGCGCTTTGAACGACTTGGCAGTCGGGAGGCCTGCTGCTGCTGCATTCAGAAACACAGTAGCCTATACAACCCTACCCTATGCAGCCCTAAAGCCACACGTAAGACAACTCTTTCGTAGAACATTGCAAAGACGATGGAGTAAACAAAGAGACAACAAACTACATGTAATAAAGGCACACTTGGGACAGTATACAGCTGACTCACACAACAGACGCACGGAAGTCACCTTGGCTACGCTACAGATAGGGCGCAGGCATGCAATAGACTCGTATTGGCTCACGGGATATTCTAAACTCCAATGCAGAACGTGCGAAGAGGCCCTGTTCGTCTTTCACATACTCATTTCAATGAAAGGCACTCGATACCACACGACGCAAACATTTTCATGAACTATACAGACAACACATTCCGCACACCGATCACAAGTCTAGGCCGACAACCCAACGTTTTCTAAAAGTCGTGTTTTTCAGTTTTTAAAGGCGAATGCATTTCTTAGTCGCGGGTTGTCGTGCGTTGGCCGGTGTGCGCCTAGCAAAAGCTGTGGCGCGCCTAGCCTAGCTCGGGCGGGAGTAGCGGAGGGCAAGCGGAGAGGAGGAGCGTGCTCGGCGTGTGAGGGCGCTCGCATCGCGGAGCTCGGGTGGAGTAGCGGAGAGTGAGTGGAGAGGAGGAGCGCGCTCTGGCGTGTGAGGGCACTCCCATCGCGGAGCTCGGCGGAGCGAGCTCGCGCGCGGGGCGGGCGTGTTGCGCGGGTCTCTCTCGTCTCCGCGTACCCTCTCTCCGCTCGCTGCGCTCGGAAAAAGATATATAAATGCAGTGGAGCGCGCGCCTCTCTCCATCACTGCTTGCCGCAGCGCACTCATCGGTGCCCCCAATGCATTCGTATTTTCGCACGATCGCCTTCGGGGAGGTGGGGGGAGTTTTTTTATGACACGTCGTTTTTACAGCTTCTTTGATATCATGTATAATCACACTGGCCCTATGCAGCAGCCATGTAATAGTATTTATATTGCACATCGGTTCACATCAAATAACTTTGTCTTTGGCACTCTTATTTCTTTGCTGTTGTAGCGCCATTCGTCTCAAACCATCATTTACATCTTCTATAAACTCGTATGTGAAAGACAGTCTTTTTTCCGCCAGTACCATGGCTGGCGAACCACGTCAGTGGACCATGTTTTGCCGAACTATTTAGCCGTTCCTGGGAAACGGCCTTTGCCTCCGCGTAGCGTGTTTGGTATTATTAATTTCTCCCCGAGGCAGACGTGGGGAGTGGGCCATGTATATCTATTCTGATTTGCCAAACCGTAGTATCAGGGGGGTCTAAAGGAGGTAGTAAGACGGTTGGTTTTACCAGTGTATTCTTCCAGCGCGGGCAATCTTGGCAGATTCTTACATACTGTTTCAGCGATTCTCACACTTTTGTCCGAGGGTACCTATGCATTCTTGCAAATGTGTGGCTGATCCCTAAGTCCCGAGCAATGGGTTCTTGATGTTATGCGCGCAGAACTTCTAGGCGTAGAGCTGATGGTGCTACCAGCATAAATCTTTCGTTCTCTCGTTTGTGTCGTCGTAATGCCGCGTGTAGTGCACGTCGTCGAGTACAGTGGAAAGCTATTCCTGTTCCAAAGGCAAGGTGTGGCGCAGCCTTGTCATCTCGCCGGTATTCGACAAGCTGTTGTAGCTCTGCTTCGGCCAATGGGCAGTCAGCCATATCTACCGTGTGAATGATTCCATTGAACTAAAAGTCCTCCTTGCCCTCAGAAGGACCCCGCGGAAGCTGGTTCCTGGTACAAAAAGTCAGCAGCCCTGTGCTTGCTTCCGGACGTCTACAGGACCGTGACATCATACCCTTGTAGACAAACTCCAATGAGCCAGTCGCGCGATGGGTCCTTCAGGTTAGCAAGCCTGAAGAGTTCATGATGGCAGCTGAGTGCTTGAAATGGCCTGCCGTACACGTACGCATAAATTGCGTAATAGCCCAGATGACGGTGATGCATTTCTTCTCGAGAACTGAATAATTTCTTTATGATTTGGAAATGGTACGCCTAGAATAAGCTATACGTTTCTCCACGCCGGCTTGCCACTCCACCAAGATAGCACAGATTTCCATGTTGCAGAACTTCCGAACGAATTTCCATAACGGCAACTTTATCACAATGAGCTAAAACGTGCGAAGTTTTAAGGTGGCTACACAGCATGTCAAAAGCCTATTGCTGGTCTTGGCTCAGAGGAATGAAGCGTCATCTTGTGTAAGTCATTTGAGGGGTCCTGCAATTGTTGAGAAGGCTTCCACAAATCACCTGTTGTAGGCATAAAAATTCGAAAAGTGTCGCACGGCATTTTTATTGGTAGGTCAGGAAGATTAACCAACGGCAGTAGTCTTCTCCACGTCCGGCCGCACTCCGGCTGCACAGACACCAGGGCCGAGACATTTATCCTCTTCGAAGCGCAGGTGACACTTGTCGGAACTGATGGCTAAATCTGCAAAGCGGACGACCTATAAAACACTTCTCAGTCATGACAGGTGCTCTTCAAAGGAGGTAGAGAAGGCAGCCACATCGGCGTTGTATATCACGCACGTCTGCCATCTCAGCCCGGCAAGAACAGTATCCATCATGCGCTGAAAAGTCCCTTCCGCCGATCATATGCCAAAAGGAAGAACCTTTAATTCATAGAAGAGTTGCAATGTCACGATTGCTGTCTTTTCACAGTCACGTTCATCCTCCTCGATTTGCGAATATCCAGAATTCAGGGCCAAGGAAGGGAACATTGGGCGCCACGCAGGTGGTCCAATTGGTCGTGACTGTTTCCGATCGGATATACATCGCGTTTTGCAACCGCATTCAAGACATTGTTATCTACGAAGAAGCGGAGCGTAATGCGCTTTTTCCTGACAAGTACGACTGGTGAGATCCCTCACGGGGCAACTTGTGTAATCTTTGTGACGGTATAGGCGACCCCGCGGACACCGAGCCCCCTACATAAGCTTTAACCTACCGTGGTGATGTATTTTAAGGTGAAGAGTAGAAACCGTAAACGGTGGCAGTCGGAGCCCAGGTCAAGCTCCGGCGGATGGACTCCCAGTATAATTACCAGGTGGGGAACTCCGGACCTCTCTCAGTATCAGGGTAAACCGACCAAAGAAAGTCCCCTGTCTCCTGCGTCCACAGCAGAGCATATGGTATTTTCAACCCCTTCCCCAAACATGATCGGTACCTGAAAAAAGGCCTCACCGAAGTTTTGTTTTCTTCTTTGCAATCAATCTCGCTCCCGAAGCCCGATGATATTTCACGCCTTTTGATCAAGGAATCTCTTGATAAGACAATGCCAATCACTTCTTAGTACGTGTTTCTAATCTTAAATTATCTTGAAAGCCTTGTCGGCAAGTCGTACAAGGATAAGAAACCGAAAACGGGAGAACACCTGATTGAGGTATAATACAAACAGCCGTCCGAAAACGACTTCGCAAAAACGCGCATGGTCAATGTTCACACCAAGAGTACGCCTGATTGCAGCCATAATAGCTGCGAAGGCGTGATCTCTGATCCGGAACTTATTAGTGAAACCAAAGCCGATCTGCTCAAAGGCCTTCGTGATCAGGGCGTGAGAGCAGTGCGGCAAATAACCATACGCCGAAATGACCCAATAATACCAACCAAAAGCATATTCTTGACATTTGACAGATCAACACTTCCTGAGTCGGTGAACGCAGGCTTCATGAAATGTTCGGTCTGACTCTACGTGCCTACCCACCCCGCTGCTTGAAGTTTCAGGGGTTGGGGCACAGCACAACCCCTCGTCGAGGTAAACTGACTTGCGCAAAATGTACAGTACCAGATCATCCAACTGACAATTGTGAATGCGAGCGCTTCACCTGTGCAAACTGCCAGTGACCGCACGGTGCCATTTCCAGGAGCTATGAAAAGTTTAACCGAGAGAAACAGATCATTGCTTTTAAAGTCAACGAGAACATTAGCTTTTCAGAGGCGCGAAAGAAGTTCGCCTATTTTTCTCTGTGGAGGTTCACCGACGGAGCTCGCCGCGGGGCGGAGCGGCGTCTGGTTTCGGCGGGTCCAAGTACCGGTTGTCGAACATGGTCCCGCCCTCGACCCCATTCGGTTTCCACAGGCAGCACAACGCACCACCTCAGCGCTTGGTGAGCCAGCAGTGGCTGTGTTGGCAACAGTCAACGTCGGGACTCACCCCACCCGTCCTCTGCTTCCTCACCCTTCCTGCTTCAACTGGAGGCTGTGGATGCAATGGACACCGGGGGTGCCGCATTGGCTCTACACCCCAGCCACACCGTCTGTGCCACCGCTCGTGCTCCCGACGCCTCCGGCAATGGCGGCTCAAAAACAAATGGCGCCCGAACGGGAGCGAAGTCCAAGGGGCCTGGCCCATGGGGCACCCTTAGGACATCTGAGGATGAGATGGACTTGGGACAATTCCTGTTTGCGTCACAGCGAAAGGAACGGGTTCCTGCAACTAAACCTCTAAAGAGGCCGAAAAAGCCCCCTCCGAGAGTCCACAATCTAGTAGCTCCAAACCCTTCATAACTCTACATTTGAATCCCAAACTCATAAATTTCTTGAATATTTAAATGGTATTCAGAAAGGACTGGGATGGCTGCACACCCTCTTCTGGCGGTATGGCCATAATCGCCTGGAAATCCTTAGCATGTCACCCTGTCACTTTAAACACTGTCCTTGAGGCTATAGTCACAGAATAATATTTAGTAGGTTCATAACGGTGTGCTCTATATACCTTCCCCCCAATCTTGCACTTTCCAGCTGTGCCCTTCAATGAGCTGGTTGTCCAGCTGCCCGAACCATACATTCTCATAGACCACCTCAATGCACCCAATTTCCTTTCGGGTTCTTCTCGCACGCATTCCGCAGGTCGCCTGATAGAGAAATTTTTAAAATCATGGGAAGCATGGCTCTTCAAAAAGAAACAGCCTGCATAGCATATCATAAGACACAACACGGACTCATTTCTTGACTTGGCTATTGGCTCCGCAGTTCTCTTTCTCTTCACGAGTGGGGTGTGGAAACTCACCCACACAGCAGAAACCACTTCCACACCTCACTAACATATATAGGTAAAAGCCCATGCAATCCATCTTAGCAAAAACAGGTTAAATGAAGCTAGAGCTAACTGGAATACATTTTCTGAGACATCAAAACTACGCCACACAGAGAATGGACACCTACACATTGAAGAAGCTACCCGACTTTTCACGGCACACATCCTCCCCGCGCCGAAACGTTCACTCCCCATGCATCTGTTGCCCTGTGCAAGCAGAGGAGGCCGTGGTGGAATGAAGACTTTAGCGGGTGTGAGAGGCCCAGATGAAGGCGTCGGGTATCCTTCGTAGGTACGCCAAGTCGGGACCTCCTTTTCATCCAAAGAGCAAAGGCGTTCTGAAAACTTGTGCGCCGTTAGGCAAAGAGAGACAGTTGGTTGATTGATTGTAGGGTTGAACGCGCCGATGCAACGCAGGCGATGAGGCGCGCCGTAGTGGAGGGCTCCGGATTAATTTTGACCAACTCGGTATCTTTAACGTGCACCGAAATCTCGCACACACGGGCGTTTTTGCTTTTCGCCTCCATCAGAAAAGCAGCCGCCGCTGCCGGGAATTGAAACCGCGACCTCGTGTTCAGCAGCGCAACGCCTTAGCCACTGAGCCAACGCGGTGGGTAAAACGAGACAGTTGGATTTCATTCATAATATCAATAACTTTTACACAGACACGAAAAGTATGGTCATGAATACGCAAACTCAAGGGACAAAAAACAGTCTGCCTCTTGTCAGAACAACAGTGCACAAACTCGACGACCATACTGACACACTCGCACAACAGTTCCAACACGTGGCCACTTCAGCACACTACACAACCACTTTCATAAAGCGCAAACAATCAACCTAAAAGAAGCCTATACTAGATAACAATGCATCAACATCTTCTTATACTCAGAGTTTTCACTGCATGAGCGAAGATCTGCTCTAACCACGTGTAAACGCTAAGCTCCAGGCCCAGACAACATCACAAGTACAATGATACAACACCTACACACAGACACACTTGAAACATTTATACATCTATTCAATAAATATAGCTTTCAGGGCACATCCCACACTCTTGTAGGGATGCCATACTAGTGGCTTTCTTGAGGGAGGCTAAGCACCCGTCGACCCCCTCAAGGTACCGTCCCTTCGCCCTCACGAGCTGTGTGTGTAAGCTTCTACAAGAAAAATTCCCCGCATTTCCCCGAGGGGAAGAATGTGAAAGTGCGAATGCACGAGTTGAATATGCGCGGTTCGGTAATGTTCGCGAAAGAGAGATCACACACACACACACAACTACAAAGAAAGAAAGATGCATTTATTCTCAGACACCTATTTGTGTTGTCGTTGTACTTGATTGCTATATCGGATCTCAGCTTTGAAATTTCGTGTCAGTACTCCTTTAAGCGGGTGCATTAGCCCTTCTCACGCCCGATTCTTGGCCAATCCCCACGTGGGTATGTGCCATGTCAGCGGCCAGGCAGCAGGGCGCAGAGCTCTCCCCCGTTGCCAAGGAAGACGAGGAGCGCGCGCACCCGCAGCTGTTGCTATGCGGACGGCGGCGGACGCTTCAGGCTCGCTTAAGAAGTGTATTCGCTCTTAAAAAATTACGCTCACCTGCCCTCGAGGGAACCCTGGTGTGAGGCCACGCTGAGGGGGGGTTCAAGCGCAAGCGCAGAGCAACCGTCGAATTGAGTACAACGGTGTTTTCGAGAGCTGCCAGGCAGGCTTCAACGTGGGACGATCGAGGAACGAGCAATCGGTCGCACTTTACTCGTACCTCAAGGATGCCTTCGTGCACAAGTAGTATTGTTCAACTGTGTTTTTCGAGCTCGAGAAGGTCTACGAGACGGCTTGCGTTACGGGATCTTTAGTAACATTAAGTCATTCGGTATTTCAGGTAACATTTAAAACACCATTGTTAATTACTTGCCAGAGAGGACGTTACGAGTGAGACTTGGTTGTGCATGGTTAAAGGTGATAAAACCACAATTAGGACGCTACCCAAATCACTCATACAACAGATACTGGCTAGGGTGCTCATAGGCCACACACGTAACGCACTCCCACCTGCTTACTGGATGTTTGCGAGCCATGTGTAGCAGGCACGGAAGGGACTATTTGTAGTCCACATACTGATAACAGGCACGGCACTAAACACAGCAAGACACTAACATTTCTCTGAAATATACACACGACACATTTCATTGCACTCATCATACTTTTTAGCCTTTGAACCAATGTTTTCTAGTCAACGTATTAAGTTTTCAGCTGAGGTATAATTTCTACAGTACTTGCCTTTTCACGTGTAATCATCTTGGCCCTATACACCAGCCATCTCCATTGTTTTTTTATTTGCGCCCCTTTTACTTCTACTCGCAGGTTTTAGTACTTACTGTCTCATCAACCAATAAATAAATTCTTCTCTGGCGCTCTTTGCCCTTGTTGGCCTTGTGCCATTATTCACCAACCTTCATCATCAGCAGGACTGGTGAGATCGGCGGACTTTTAGATGGCTGATTAACGTTGCCATTTACTATATCCTTCAATTGGGTTTTAATTGCTTCAAGCTCAGTTGGGGTCACCCGTATGGGAGCTGACGAAGAGCTGGACAGATTCATTTGTTATAATTCTGAATTTTGTTACACGAGACTGTCCAACCATTGATGTAGTGGGGAAGCATATATACAAGTCACGCACCAAACCCACTGAAGAAACCCATTGGTTGGCCGAGATATTTTGGTTAATTCATACCTGTTGAAGGACTTCATCTGCGACTGAATTCCGTGGCAGCCTTTGCAGTGTAGCTATGTGCGTGACGTCGGCGGCCTCAACGATAAACGTGATTGTGGTGTTCTTTGCTAGATGTCGATGCTTTTTCCCCAATTTAGTGATCAAAATCTACGTGCAATCATTCTTTATCTGGACAAGTCCTCTCGCACCGCAGATGGCCGTATACAGTTGTAAAGTCATGTTCCTTTTGGCTACTCCTTAATACTTCATTCAATTCATTCGTTACGTTGACGAACACGCTAGCGCCAGCAGGCAGCAAGACATCATTGTTAGGGATGCGTAAAGCCGTGTCGCGTCGGTCTGTGACTGAATTACCTGTGGCTTGTCCAATGAAGAACCTGACGTGAATTTCTCCAAGGTAATAACGGCACCGTTTCTTCTTAAAACTCCCGTACAAATAATGAAACGTTTTGAGCAGTCGGGCAGTACAAGGAAGGTGCAGATGCATGTGGACCCATGCATCGTAATCAGCGCTGTGCACGCACCCACAGGAGTGATAAATTGGTCTCAGGCTGAACGAATCTGTATGCTAGTCGAGCACGTCCGCACATTTTTCACCTCTTTGGCCAACGTCTGGCTTTGAATTGAATGGTCCAGGACAATGTTCGCCAAAGAAGGCATCTCGCGGCCGTCTCTTTGCGCAAATACGTGCCCGTCACATGTTGAGTGGTACATCTCCCAGTATCGGTCTGGCGACCCGAGTCTCGCCGTTGTGGTGATCCGTGTTTAAAATGGAGCATTTGGAAGCATACTGACAACAGCCTCAGCTCACAGTGTCGCTGACTTAAGTTTCCCTGGCTCAGAGGGCTGCGCGGTAGGCGGACCGCGGAATTTGGGGCAAGGGATACACTCAGCAATCGGCGTTATATAAGCGACGGCGAATGAGATTTAGAGCGCCGTGGCCTGAAGGTGTAATGGCGTTCGGTAGGGCAGATATCTATCTCCGTCGGGCGCTCACCATTCCTCGGATGTAGCGATTTGGGTGCGGATTGTCGCAACCTGGCTTAACGGTATGGGCGTGCGCGAAGACAGACCCTTTTTCTCCGCCGTGTAAACAATGTGACCGGTTGTCGGGAGACATCCAGAGATCAGTTTTGCGTTGAGGTACCCCCGCTGAGTACCGCAGATTGTTACTGGGCCTGGAATTGCTTAGCAGCTTTGGGGTAATGCTGGAAACAGTCGGAGGTGCGCAATATTGGGATTGCCGTGCGGCGGCTGCGTGCTAACGCCGCGCTTCTTTAGTCTGCGGTATTCCCTTCGGCGCAGAAAACGCACAGCTTGCGTCGCTTCTTGTCGTATGATATCCAAGATGGACACTGTCGGAGTTTAGCTTCGTTTGCGCGAGTGGGCCTGGAGCTTTTCCCACACAATTTTCTTCACCAGTTCACGAAGGTCGTCGAAGTTCCTTCCTAGCTTGGTCACGCAGTCTCGCTGGAGAGGGTGACATTAGTTCGGTAGTCCTACCGCAACCTTTGCTGAACTGCCTGTTTTATTGAGGTGGCCTCGGCAATAAACACGGAGGTCATGCGTGACTGGTTACTTCGGGGTGCGTGAGGCCAGTGCGTGAGTTCGGTGAATGTCTCCTGCTTTACACCACGCATTAAGTGCCGTACTTCTGTGTCGTCCGTAATCAGTGCATCGAAACAGGCGCTCTTTGTGTTCAGGATACCTTGCGACGGACTCGATCCGGTGTTGTATTCTCGCTTGCAATGCAGCTCCACCCTCACTGCTTATAGCATCTGCTGATAATATTTCTGTCAGGGAGGCGTTTTGGCCTCGTTGTTCCCGAACCACGTTTGTGGGACTCCTTCAAGGAGAAAGTGAACATTCCGAAGTGTTGTTCCGAAGTGCTCGGCGCAATTTCCCTTCGTCTGGCGATGAACCGACGACTGGGCAGATTCACGCCTTGGAAAATCGCACGCGGCAGTCACGCACCGACATGCTGGGAAATGGCGCAGCTGAGTGGCCTCCCTTTACCCGTCGTGGCGGCTTCGGGAGGCGCAATTGCTTCGCTTTCATTCGTCGGATTAGAACTGCGGCAAGTGGAGATTCCTTATTAAAGGGATTTGAACAGGTCACGCAGCAACAGAGTCCCGATGCTATGAAACAACCCAGATCAAGCGGCGGACGGGGCACCGACTTGAGAAGTGATGTCGCCTTTGTGAACGCCTTGCAATGTTCTTGTTGTCTTTGTACATGTATATAAACTCTGCTTGAACTAGGGGTTGGTTCGACAACTTCGTCGCTTAGTTTTTTGCCACCCTGTTATAGGGATAAGCAAGGCAACTTCGCAAAAGCGGTAAGAGTGCCCAGATGGCAAGAAGCAAGAGTGGATTGCAGCTGCGGGATCAACTGGCAAGAGCTATCTAGTGGGGTAAGGGCTAAATGTTTGCTTTTGGTTGCCAGACTTGGCTAGCAGAGGTTATCGTAGTAACAGAAGGGCTGTGTGAAGCACTGTGGAAAGGCTGACAGACTGGTATGTTCTTTCGTATTTTCATTTACGCCGATTATTACGCGTTATTGTATTGCACATGTACGCTGAAACATGTAGGAATATATATTTCACAAAGCTAACATGTTGGTTATTTATTTTTTATTTAAACTTTTTTACAGGCCCCTTTACAGGGCACTGAATAAGGGTGGTAATTGGTTAAGTGTTACAGATCACACCAAATTAATTCATGGCTACAAAGCATAGCAGCACAACGAATTGCGAGGAGGTTTGCACTATAAATGTAGTTAGCAGACGATAACAAGTTAACCCCCTATATGGCATATATATAGCTTTGCCTCGTGACTTTGCTGCCCAAATTTCCTACCCCAAACAAACCACCGGAATGCGCACATAGCGGCCTCGCTAAGTATGTATGGTAAAAATATGCTTTGGTGTAGTAACATGCAATGTGACTTGGGGCTGTAAAATCACACAAAGAAAACATGTGTAGGGAGCATACTCGGTTGATGATGCTGATGCGGCTTCCTACATATATTTAGGTCGCGTTGGCCTGACCAGGTGACCAGTTCCACGGGACAGGGTTGGATTGTCGACTCAGCAGCTACACTAGGGAAGAACTGCTGTACGATGGAGAAGTCCGAAGTAAAGTAGACATGAACACCGGCCGCCGTGCAGAGATGGCGGGCCCGGCAGAACGGGCTCTCCACGGACAGCCTCTTGCGACCCGTGTATATGGCGTTAGCGTGCCCGTACGAGGAGGCTTGTACTCTTGGCGGTGACAGTTCGACCACGCTTTCTGGTGCGACATCGTTGCGCATGCTCTATATGTGACCGCAGTACGACGCCTATACTGACAGCGGCTACAGCGACTCACCCACGTCTCAGAACGCCGACGAATATGAGCATAGAATGCTTCTCGTACCCGACGTTCAAGACATTCTTGTTTGATAGGACGGCACTGAGGCCTCCTTATGTGGGCCGAGGAAATGCCAGTGGTGAAAATCCTTTTTTGACTGGTGCTTACGGCATCGGGGGTTACATCAGTGTCGAGTTTGGGGAACGTGCTCCTTTGTTGGCGACATCGGCGTGTTATGAGGTTGGACGTCTGTCGTCAGTGGGTAGGGCCTTTCCTGATAATTGTGCACGTCGTGGTTGATGGGGTGTTCGCGGGGCGTTTCGCATAGAGCAAGGGTCACGGCTGTACTGTCGGGTAACGCTGAGGGTTCCACGACGTGTGCTTCACCCGAGTCATGGTGAGACAGGAGTGGGGCGGGGTTCTTTGTTACAGTCGTGGTGGACTTGACGTGCAACGGTTGTGTAGCGGGCGATCAGGTTGGGAAGGATGGAATTGTTACGGAGCACTCACCGGAGCCCTTGCATGGTGTGCTAGAGGGGGAGGCGAAGCACAGCGGCTGGTTGGCGTCCATGACGGCACCGGCTGTGAGTATTGTCGGGGTAGGTGTGGCTCCCGCGGTGGAGGGAGAGTCTACGACGGCGACATTCGTGGCAGGAGGCGACGCCGATTGTTCAGAAGGAATGGTGTGTTGTGGCGAAGTGTGCGTTGACGGCGCGGGTACCTTATCTGCTCCAGCCGGGAAACGGTCGTCTCCGAAACCGTATTGGGCGACCACGACAGCACGAAGGTCATCGTAGGGGGTGGTGCTGCGCAGTGGTACGCCGAGGACGCAGCGGAGCTTGAGGGGAACTATCTCCGAGAGGATGGAGTGCTTGAGCGGCTGAATGGTGGCGTGGTGCACCAACAAAGTGTCCTGAAGCTTAAAAAACCAACCTCTGACGTGGCGTCATTAGAACACCGGTATCTGTGGATCCCGCCACGTCGAAATGTTGGTGTGCAACTGGCCGGGGATCACGTCCGGGTCATCACTTGTAGGAAAAGGAGCCGTGCACTCGGTTATGCGCTGTGGCCCCCCTATTATAAGTGCGCGTAGGGCACGGCTGGCACTTGAAGAGTGGTGTAGACATGCGACCGCCCAGGCGCTCGGCCATGTTTGAACCCCGTCTCGCGTGGACATGCTGACCTGGCCTGGTACCACTGAGGATGATTGTGGGTTAGAGTTGAGATGATGACAGTGGCGCCTATAGTGGATGAAGCAGCCGCCAAAACCCATAGGTCTGCGTTATCGTGACGTATACTGCAACAATATCTCAAAATATTTGGGCTGCACATCCCATCGTCATTTGTTGACACCGTGGCGCCACCTTGTTCGCGCACTGCATCCATGAGGTCGTAAGAGCCGTGGACAACTAATTGTCTCGCAGGCGAGTTTTGTTAAGCCGCACTAGACAGCATGAACACAGTCGAATATCGTCTGGTATTCAGCAAACTATGTCTCGTGGTTTTTCAAGAAAGAAACGATTCCGGCCGTACGTACAGACGTGTTGCCGAAAGTGATTAGAGCGAACAGGTCGCTAGGAGGCTCGACCAGACTATCGTCCGCCGTTGCAGTTTTCCCCATTGCTACCTGTAGGGTTTGTTATGAGTGAATAGTTGCACTTAACATCGTGTTGCGCAGTTCGGTATTTTAGGCATCAACGCTTTCGTCGGCAAACATTAGCATGACCTTGAAAACGTTCGAACTCGTAGAATTTGTTCGTTGGGCGCACAAAGGTGTTGGCCCCGTACGGGGAACCTTCAGTAATCTTGGTGACAGTAATGGCGACACCGCGGACCCCGAACCCCCCGTACTCACGCTGTAATCTACCGTTGCTGGGCGTTTTAAGGTGAAGGGTAGAAACCTGAAACGAAGGTTGTCGGATCCCAGTTCAAGCTCCGGTTGACGGGCTCCCTGTCTGTTTACCAAGCAGGAAGCTCCGGGACCTGCTCAGCTATCATGGTCAGGCTGACGTAAAAAGTACCCCCGACTCCCAGCTGTTATACTACGCCGTGCGGTATGTTCAACTCCCCCCCCCCCCCGAAACGTGATCAGTCCCTAAAAAGGGGCCCCAACGTAGTTTCATAACCACGTCTTCCAACAACTGTGTTTTCAACAACCGTGAATAACTATGCTTGTTTTCTTGTTAAAGAATCAGCTCACTCAGCAAGACCTGTCGCTTCCCTGTCTGTATTCTTGGCTGCTAAATTTCTGCAAAGCATAATAGGTGGAAAATATCTAGCTAAAAAGCTCAGATCATTTTGAAGATCTGAGCTGAGATCTTCTTGAAGATCTGAGCGGAGACAGATCTTCTTGAAGGAATAAAAGATCAGGGTATAACAGCCATGCGCCGCACCATGATGTGCTCGGATAATAAGATAATACCCACGAAACGTATCATCCTGACCTTCAACCGTTCCTATCTTCCTGAACATATTAACGCAGGCTTCATTCGATGCCCAATCCGTCCTTAGATGCCAAACCCGCGCCGCTGCCTAAAGTGCCAGTTGTTCGGGCACAGTACAACCTCTTGCCCCGCAATGCAATCTGTGCGAAATGCGTCAAGATGGACCATCCCACCGACAACTCTGATTCTGAAAACCTCACGTGTGCAAACTTCAGGGACACACATGCCGCCTACTCCAGGAAATGCGAGAAGTTCCAAGTAGAAAAGACAATATTAAATCTCAAGATAACAAAAAACAGCCCCTTCCCACTGGCGCAGAAGATTGATGATTGATTGTAGGGTTGAAGGCACTGACGCAACGCAGGCGATGAGGCGCGCCGTAGTGGAGGGCTCCGGTTTAATTTTGACCACCTGGGGATCTCTAATGTGCGCCGAAATATTGTACACACGAGCGTTTTCGCTTGCCGCCGCCATCAAAAAAGCGGCCGCCGCGGCTGGGATTCGCACCCGCGACCTCGTGCTCAACAGCGCAACGCCTTAGCCACTCAGCCACCGTGGCGGGTCAGGCGCCGAAGATGATCGCCTCTTTCCCCCTGGGTAGGTACGCCGACGCAGCTCGCCAGGGGGCGGAGCTGGGTCTGGTTTCTACAGAGACCCAGTTCAGCGAGTCTAACTTGGTCCCCCACCGCCGCCCTCTGTGTTGCCTACGGCAGCCCAACCCGTCACTGCAGTGCTTGCTGAGGCAGCAGCAGTTGTGGTGCCAACCGCTTCCATAGGGACCGGTGCCACTCCCGCTGCCGCCTTCCGGACCTTCAGTGCGTTGGTGGGTGCCTATGGGATGGACACGAGGGCCCCGCGTCAGCTCCCATCACCACGGCACCACCAGTGCCACTTCTGGCGCCCCCGTGCCCGCGGCGGTGGCGGCTCAAACGAAGGGCCCCGATGGTGGGCCAGGTCTGGGGGTTCCGCTTTGGCGGGCACCCCAAGGATACCGGACGACAAGATGGACGTCGCGCCGCTCTTGCCCGCCACGCAGTGTAAGGAGCAGCCTCCGACGTCCAAGCCTACTGAGAACACACGCACACACACACACACACACACACACGCACGCGCGCGCGCACACACGCACACACACACACACCCACACACACACACACACACACACACTAAAGTCATTCCTAAATGTAAATAATGAAAACAGAAAGCATCTTCCAATGAAACTTCAGGGGCATGTTAAAAAATCTGGAGATGCTGCATGCCAGTCAGCCAAGTATCATGTGTGTCCAGGAAAGTGACCTCAATTCCAAACAGGCAAATGTTTTAAAAAGGTACATGGTATTCAAAAACGACAGGGTTTGCTGCACCCACTCTCTGGGCGGTGTGGCAATTGTCACCCAGAAATCATTATGATGCCACCCTCTCTCTTTAAACACTGCCCTTGAGGCTGTGGCGATTTGCATGATAATAGTTAATAGGTTGATAACGCTATGCTCCATTTTTATCTCTCCTGATTTTGCACTTCTGAGCTCCGATTTCAGGGCATTGCTTGACCAGCTACCCGACCCGTATATACTCAAAACAGCCTACACAAACTACTGAAATATATACACAAAACACAAAACAGCCTACATGACACTTTAGGACACAATACATACTCGCATTTTGACTTGGCTATTGGTTCTGCAGTTCTCTTTCTATGTATTGTGCGGGGTGTGGCACCGACCAATATGGTAGTTACCATTTCTCTTCTTCATTAACCTATATTAACCCAGTTTAGGTATTTTTGCCACCTGCTGTTAAACTGCATATGTATAACTCATTTTTTATGTCTCAACTAAATTACTTCTTTGTGGTATGGAGAAACACAACAAAAACAAAGCTAAACCGAAAACAAGTGTTACAAAAATTTATACGCATATAGCTGACCTAGAGCATATTGCACATACCAAAAACCTATTCATCAAACCCAATTGAAATTCAGTTCACAACATTTATAACTTCAACCTACAAAATTACACCAATATCACATAATCAAAACACTTTCATAACAATTGCGAACCTAACCACAAAAGCATACAAAAACCTAACACGTTCACAAGACGTATGGACTGTACAACTTTCGCGTACAACCTTTGGAAACCAAATGATTCGACAAACTTTGCCTTCCTTGTTAAACCACCTTGTCGCAATGAGATTACCACTGAGCAGGCAAACAGCGTTGTATTAAAAAAAATTCGTCACAGAAGAATAATTTCTGAAACAAATTGTACAATGATGCCACAAAAACGAGTTTCTGTGGAAAGGTATACTTTTGTTATGCCCGTTGCTGTCTTTCCGGGGCTCGAGCTTTGTCAAGTGAATTTTTTCGCTTTTTATCGACCCCCAGCTTGTCGCAAATAAAGTTTATCTTATCTCATCTTATATAAATAGAGGCCCAAGCAGTATATCTTCCTATGAAAGGTTTATTGAATCAAAAGAAAACTGGAAAACATTCACAGAAACATCTAAACCACACCCCATACCCATAAAACACCTACACGTGGAAGAGGACGCCCAACTGATCAAGACAAACATCCTCGACACTTTCCAAAAATTCGTTAGCCACCACTGCGTCCCGCAACCTAAGGAGGCCATGGTGGAATGACGACTGCAGACGGGAGTGAGAGGCCCCTACGTGCAAAAACAGGTCAAAATGTGGTTACAATTGTGAATTTACACTCTGAGTATTGAGGGCTGCCCTGAGGAAATGTAAACCTTCAGCTCCTGGCGCCCATGAGATTATGTACACCATGATAAAACAACTACACCCAGACACTCTTGAAACACTCCTACAACTATAAAACAATATGTGACTTTAGTGGTCCACTCTCACATCTTGGAGGGAGGCTATTGTAGTGGCGTTTCTGGAGGAGGGGAAGAACCCTTCTTCTCCCGAAAGTTATTTAACCATCAGCCTCACAAGCTGCCTGTGCAAGCTTCTCGAGAAGATGATTAGCAGGAGACTCGTGTACTTCTTATAGTACAATGGTCTTCTCAAGAGCTGCCAGGCCGGCTTCGGGTTGAGGGGATCCACAAATGACCAATTCGTCGCCCTTGAGTCCTAATTCAAAAATGCATTTGTCAACAAACAATTTTATGCCACGGTCTTTTTTGATCTTTAGAAAGCCTACGACACCGCTTCGCGACACGAGATACTTAGCGACCCAAAATCATGCGGTGTTACGGGCAATATGTTCAACACTCTTTATAGCTATCATGCGGAACGAACGTTTCTTGTAAGAGTTAGCACTGCCCTTTCAAATATTTTGTGCAGCAAAATGGTGTACCTCAAGGCGGCATTTTGAGCTGCTCGGTGTTCCTATTCAAGATGAGCTCACATCGAAAGGCATTGCCACGAACCATTTCCTGTACAATGTATGTAGATGATGTCCAAATATCTTTTAAATTGTGAAATATGTCAATTTTCGAACGCCAAGTCCAGCTTGGTGTCAATAAACTAGCTGGCTTGGCTGATCAGAACTTTTAAAAGCTCAACTAAGTTAAGAGGACTTGTGTTGTGTTTTCCAAAGGGCGTTGGATCAGGCGAGACCCCGACATCAAACTAATGGTGTCACGATCTCCGCTCAAAAAAGAACACAAGTTCCTAGGTATAGTCTTTGATGGAAAACGTCCCTTTATTCCTCATATCAAAATAAAACAACAATGTCTTAAGGCAATAAGTATTCGCCAGGTGATGTCGTATCATCATACGGTAGTGACATACAACTTCTGCGGCCAGCATGATAGGCTCGCGGTTGGACTATGGGAGTGTTGTGTGTGGTTCAGGAAGGGAAACTGCTTTGAAAATGTTCCACCCAGTGCAGCACTTGGGCCTTCCACTTGCATCTGGTGGTTTCCGGTCTAGCCCTGTGCAAAGTCTGTACGTCGAGTGTGACAGATGGTGGCTAGGGGGCAAGCGAGTATGTCGATTTGCTATGTGTTTAAAGGTTCATCAATGTCTAACCATTCCATTAAATGCATAACGAACGATACATCTGCGTCCCAACTCTTTTTAAATCGTCCGTCTATTTCTGCATATCTCTCTCAGGGTGAGAAAGGAAGCTTCTGGACTTTCTGTCTCGTTTTTAGACACTTCCAAAACATCTCTCATTGATTCTCTTGCCAGATGGCATCTTCTCCCTGTAGTGTGTGATTTGTCGTTTGCGCACATTAAGAAAAACACGGTGCCCACAACTGCCATTTTGCAGCATTTTATGTATCTCCAGGCGAAATATGGGGTGACAAAATTTTCCAGTGATGCATCAAAAACATCCACTGGGGTGTTTTGTGCTGCACACGGACGAACCTTCAATCTGAGCAAAGCCATGCATGGGAATTGTAGCATGTCTACGGCGGAAGCATATGGTATGTTTCTTGTTTTCAATCAAATTATCGGCCATAATAATGCTAAGTCCATCATTTGCACAGATTCACTTTGCGTCGTGCGCAAATTATTATCTTAAAGGTATTGGAAAACTTATGTTCACAATCTCGTTTGTAAATCTTTGATGTCAGCATATCCCTCAAACTTGAATGTGACTGTCTGCTAGGTTCCAGGCGACGCTGGGATTGATTGGCAACGAGTTGGCTGATGAAAAGACAGTGCTGCTGCAATCAGAAACACTCCAGACATAGCAACAGTACCCTACACCGACTTCAAGCCACTCATAAGACAACACCTGCCTAAAACATAGCAAACACACCTGAGGGAACACACAGACCACAAACTACAAGTAATAAAGCCACACTCGGGACAATACACAACTGACTCACAAAACAGACACACCAAAGTGACCTTAGGAAAGGTTCGGATAGGCCACACACACGCAATACACTCGCACCTGCTCACAGAATCTCCAAGATCCATGTGCACCCGTTGTGGAGAGGCCCTATCCGTAATTCACATATGTATTCAATGGAAGGCACTTGAGACAAAACGACGCAAACAGTTCCCACAACTATACCGACAGCACGTCTCGTTTCACGCATCATACTTTTAGGAGACGAGTCCATGTTTTCAAAAAAGCGTGTTTTATGTTTTAACTGATGTTAATTTTTTACGTCTAATCTCTTATCACGCATCAAGACAACCTAGCCCTTTACACCAGTTCTTGATTAGCTTGTGTTTTACTTGGATTGTTTTTACTAAAATTTTCTACGGTTACTTTTATGTCGCTCTCATGTAATCACTTTTGTTTGGCGCTCTTTGCCCTTACTTTGCCTTGCGCCATTAAAATCCAAATATTATTGTAATCAACACAAAGGGGTTGGTGAAGCGGACGGCAACAGATGAGCACAGAGCAAGTGACGCAGTTGTAGGCAAGAATATCAGGATTAGTGACAACGCGCACTACCTTACGCAGTACAAGAAAAAAATGTACTCGTATGTACCACGACGCTTGAAGCCGGCCCGAAACGACCGCGTACTGCTCGTGGCGGCTACACCAACAAACCGGCCAGGTTGCGGGGTTTGTAAACAGGAAAGGCACGCATGAATGGATTTTGAGGAGTAGACGAGGAAAACTTTGTCCCCACTGAATTCGAGCCGCTTGTGGGTCGGGACCTTCCGTGGAGGACTCCGTGTGTGCGGACTGCAGTATTCACCCTTTACGTGCCAAAGCTGCTGACTCAGGTTTCCGGAGGAAAGTTGACTCTCCTACTGCTCGTGAGTCTCCGTTTGACTGATTTGCAGAAACATTACGGTAAAGTACGGCTGAACTGCCGTAGTGCCTGGAAGCGGAGTAGCACATTGTGGGGTAGCAAAAAGTGTTTCTTTGAAGCTGTTGAATTGTGGATTTTTTGTTTGTCGGTTAACGGTTCGCAGCGTATTGAAAGTGCGACACGTCAGCGTACAGGTGGTGGCGTTGTATATGATGAATGAGTTAATGGACCTCTCATCATCATATTACGGTTCTCGGCGAGCACGCGTTTCGGCGTGAGCTTTGCTGCAAAGGTATGACAGGGCAGACATCCAGATGATTTTGATTGTACTCTTTTGAGGTTTTGGTTTACGATTCCTTCGGCCATTTTTGAAAAATTTCAAGGTGAATACGTGCGATTGCAACCTTGATATGTATCTTTACCGAGTCCCTCGTCCCGTATGTTTTTTTTCTGCTACATGCATTACGAGGCACTGGCTCCAGCAGTTCGGAGATCCCAATTGCTAACCCCGACCTCCGACCACGGTCTACGTGGCGGCCGCTGGGAAAGAAGACGTTCTACGTCTCCCGCGGTAGTCGAGGGGCGGCGCTAGTTGACTGGCCTCAGAGCCCTTGTAAATATAAATCCACGCTTTAAAGTCGAGAGAGAATTTGCTGCGGGATAGCGTAATGGCGAACGCACCGCACCGGTTATGCGGAGATGTGGGTTCGAGTCCCGCTCCCGGAAAAACGGCGGATTTTTCTCGACCTATATTTTCGCCTATTTATCAATGTATCAAAGAAACGTGACAAGCACACGTCATTCGGCCCTAATAAATATTAGAAAAAAGCCGAATAGCCCTGCCAATGACGACTGCAACCTTGATATCTAACTTTAATGAGTCCCTCGCCCCGTATCTTTCTGTTCTGCTACATGCATTACGAGGCACTGGCTCCAGCAGTTCGGATATGCCAATTGCTAACCCCGACCTCCGACCACGGTCTACGTGGCGGCCGCTGGGAAAGAAGACGTTCTACGTCTCCCGCGGTAGTCGAGGGGCGGCGCTAGTTGACTGGCCTCAGAGCTCTTGTAAATATAAACCACGCTTTAAAGTCGAGAGAGAATTTGCTGCGGGATAGCGTAATGGCGAACGCACCGCACCGGTTATGCGGAGATGTGGGTTCGAGTCCCGCTCCCGGAAAAACGGCGGATTTTTTCTCGACTTATATATTCACCTATTTATCAATGTATCAAAGAAACGTGACAAGCACACGTCATTCGGCCCTATTAAATGTTTTGAAAAAAGCCGAATAGCACTGGCAATGACGACTGCAACCTTGATATCTATCTTTACCGAGTCCCTCGTCCCGTATCTATATATATATATATATATATATATATTGTTACGAGCCAGATGCGAATAAGCTGTCTATTTACAGATAATTACAGCTGAAGGCCAAGAGACCAAAGCAAATGAAATCAATGCAGCTCGTGCCAGTCCGTTTTTGCGCGATCTCTTCTTCGTTTCTTGGCTTGCTGTACGCGCCCACTGATGAGGCACATACCCATAGGTGAAGTGTACGATGGATTGACCACCTGGTGGTCCAGTCCAATGCTATGTGAAATGTTCCTGGTGTTACGTAGCATGACACCCCTCCGGCGGGGTAAGCACCGTCTCGGTGCACATTTGAAATTAGGCTCCGAGAGCAGGTGGGGCCGTTGAGAAATAGGGCTTGAAGCGGCCGACGTGGACTAGTTGAGCTGCAGAGTCCAGTGACGGTGAGGACGAAGCTACGGGAACGATTTCGTAGTTCACCGCTGTGACCATGCGCCTAATGCGATAGGGACCTGTGAAGCGAGGCAGCAGTTTATCGGAAAGTCCAATTCGGTGGCATGGCGTACTGACCACGACCAAGGAGCCGGGCGTAAAATGGGCGGTGCGATGTTGCTGGTCATAGCGGTGCTTCTGAGCGGACTTGGAAGCCGAGAGCTTGGCAGGGGCAACCTGGTGGGTCTCATCAGCGTGAGCGACAGCATCACGAGTATACTTTGTAGCTAGAGGTGTCGCACCAGGAAGGAGGGTATCCAATGGAAGAGTGGGTTCGCGGCCGTAGAGAAGAACGAATGGAGAATAGCAGGCGGTGTCATGGCGGGATGAGTTATAGGCGAATGTAACAAAAGCCAAAGTGACGTCCCAATTCAGGTGATCCGCGGAGACGTACATTGCGATCATGTCGGTGATGGCCTTGTTCAATCTTTCTGTCAATCCATTAGTCTGAGCATGGTAGGCGGAGGTTAGGTTGTGCTTTGTGCGACAAGAGCGGAGGAGGTCGTCAACAAACCGAGAGAGGAAGTACCGGCCACGGTCGGTGAGGAGCTGACGAGGAGCACCGTGGTGTAGGATAACGTCGTGAAGCAGGAAATCAGCAATGTCTGTGGCACAACTGGTGGGAAGGGCACGCGTAATAGCGTAGCGGGTCGCATAATCGGTCGCGACAGCAATCCAGCGATTTCCTGAACAGGACAGAGAAAAAAGGACCGAGTAGGTCCAAACCCACACAAAAGAAAGGTTCGGAAGGAAGGTCTATGTGTTGGAGCAGTCCGGCTGGGCACAAGGAAGGGCGTTTCTGGCGCTGGCACAGGTCACACGCCATGACGTATTGGCGGACTGAGCGGTAGAGTGCAGGCCAATAAAAGCGCTTACGCACACGGTCATAAGTTCAAGCGATGCCAAGGTGGCCCGCCGTCGGTTCGTCGTGCAGCTGGTGAAGGATGTCAGGCCGGAGGTGCTCACGAATAACGA
Source organism: Haemaphysalis longicornis (assembly GCA_013339765.2). NCBI lineage: Eukaryota > Metazoa > Arthropoda > Arachnida > Ixodida > Ixodidae > Haemaphysalis > Haemaphysalis longicornis. The sequence goes on from CM023454.1 coordinate 53,467,577, forward strand.
GAAGCTCGGCAGGGCCATCTGCGCGAACGTTCCGGCGGAATAATACGCCGTCATGGAGCAAAAATGCGTTAATTGCAGGGTCTGACGGCATGTTAGTGAGACGGTCAATGATCGACGGCAATGGTTTGTCGCGGCGCTGGTGGTCGGCGATGTTGATAAAGGCAGATAGTGCAAGGACGCAAAAATCGATGTCGTCGTCAGCTGTGTCCGGTTGGTCGACTGATTGACGTGACAGGCAATCGGCGTCGCTGTGGAGCCTGCCAGACTTGTAGTCCACGGAGTAGTCATACTCCTGAAGGTGCAACGCCCAGCGACCAAGACGGCCTGTAGGATCTTTTAAGGAAGCCAGCCAGCATATGGCATTGTGGTCAGTGACCGCGGAAAAAGGACGTCCGTAAAATATGGGCGAAATTTGTTGACGGCCCATACATGAGCCAGGCATTCCCGTTCGGTAATTGAATAGTTTCGCTCGGAAGGCGACAAAAGGCGACTGGCGTACGCTATTACTCGTTCAAGGTTAGCGTGCTTTTGAACCAGTATGGCACCGATGCCGTGGCCACTGGCATCTGTGTGGACTTCGGTCAGAGCGGAACCGTCAAAGTGCGCCAGAATAGGTGGGGTTGTGACAGGGTCGATGAGGGTAGAAAAAGCGGAAGCTTGCTCAGGGCCCCAAGAAAAAAGGGTTTCGTGCTTAAGCAAATCCGTGAGTGGTCTGGCAACAGCGAAGTTCTTGACGAAGCGGCGAAAGTAGGAGCACAGCCCTACAAAGCTGCGAACGTCTTTCACAGATCGAGGAACATGGGAAATTCTTTTACTGCGCGGATTTGGTCTGGATCAGGTTGATCACCAGTAGCGTCGACGAGGTGCCCAAGGATCTTAATTTTACGGCAGCCGAAGTGGCACTTTACCGGATTGAGCGGAAGTGCTGCTCTGCGAAAAACTGCCAGGACGTCAGAGAGGCGATGTAGGTGGGTCTTAAACGTGGGAGAAAAGACATTAACGTCGTCCAGATAGCATAGGCATGTTGTCCATTTAAATTCATGAAGAAGCGAATCCATCCTTCTTTCGAATGTGGCTAGCGCATTGCACAGACCAGACGGCATGACCTTAAATTGGTACAGTGTGTCTGGTGTCACAAAAGCGGTCTTTTCTTGGTCCATGGCATCAACTGCGATTTGCCAGTATCCGGATATAAGGTCAATGGACGAGAAATACGACGCGCCATGCAGGCGATCCAGGGCGTCGTCAATGCGAGGAAGTTGGTAAACGTCCTTTTTGGTTATTTTGTTCAAATGTCTGTAATCGACAGAAAATCGCCATCCGCCGTCTTTCTTTTTAACCAACACGACTGGTGACGCCCACGGACTCGAAGATGACTCAATAACACCTTTTTTCAGCATCTTCTCTACTTCCTGCTAAATGACGGCAAGTTCGGCGTGGGACACACTATATGGACGGCGGCGAATAGGGGTCGCGTCACTAGTGTTAATGCGATGTGTCACACTAGACGTCTGGCCCAAAGGACGGTTGTCCAAGTCGAAAATGACCCGATAGGACGCTAAAAGACATCGGAGCTCATGGGCTTGCGGATGTGGAAGGTCCGACGCTATCATCTTCATAAAATCACTGGTAGTCGGTGAAATGTCCCGTTGGCCGTCCCGTTCACCGTCAGAAGCGTCAGTGGTCACAGGGGAAAGCTCTCATTCGGCCAGGGGGAGGAGTGTAGCCAGCGACATTCGCCGAGGAAGAACTTGGGTGGAGAAACCGAAGTTCAAAAATGGGAGGCCTATTTCGTTCGTCTCGACCGTCACAACTGTGCAAGGAAGGGTCACGTGGCGTTTCAGGAGTACATCGGTGACGGGAGAGACGAGGTATTCACCATCTGGGACTGGCGGGCGCGACGATAAAGGCACGTTGGTTATGGTCTTCGGTGTTAATCCAGCATGTTCGGCGCAGCAAAGCCGGTAAACAGGCTTGGTCTCATCAAAGGGCATGGTGGGCACCTCAAGACGTAAAACCCCCGCGGCGGAATCAATGACGGCGGCGTGGTCAGTCAGAAAGTGTAGTCCGATTATAATGTCGTAAGGGCATATGTCCAAGACGGTGAACAAGACAGGGATGTCGTTTCCGGCAATTACAACGCGGGCGGTGCACATTCCGGCTACCGTGGTCGTTCCTCCGTCGGCGACTCGTACGGTGCGGCATACAGCAGGCGTCATAACTTTGCGAAGAGTGCGGCAAAGGTTCGAACTCATTACCAAATTATCGGCGCCTGTGTCGACTAGTGTGCTAACACGAACATCGTCAACGTGAACATCTGTCAAATTGGGTTTCGTAATCGTAGTCAACAGAGGATTTTCAGTCCGGGTCATAATGCAGCATCACCTCCGTGAGCTGCACTGGCTAGTTTTCCGAGATAGAGGCTGAGAAAGTAGGCGGCGGAGTTTGGCGGCGGGGCTGCGGCTAACGGGACTGGCGACGCTGAGGTGATGGCGAGCGGCTAGTGCGGATGCGTCTTGTGTTGTCGGCTGCAAAGAGCTGCTGAGGACCGGGAGGAAATCGTCGAGGGTGGTAGTCGGGGTATCGGTTGTCGAAGAACCGTGAACGTGGAGATAACGACCAGCTGCTACGGCATTAACGGGCGACATGGCCAACTCGATGGCAGTTGAAACGGATTGGACGGTCATCGGCTGTTCTCCATTCTCCAGGGCTGCGCCGTCGGAACCATGGTGGAACATTAGCGCGGTGGGACATCACTACGAGAAGAGGGTGCGCGGATCTTGTCGCAGGGATCGTAGCGTCCCAAGGACCAAACCGACTGAAAACCCAGGGCCGCGATCCCGTCTCTAATGACGGCTTGAATGAGGAAAATCGTGGGGGCGGTCCACTCATGCGTGTAAGGAGAAGCAGCGACTGGGGTCATAGCCTCGATCTCCCGGCGCACTATTTTGGTCAGGCTCTCAGTCTTAGCCGCCGTGTTTGGCGTCAGCGGTGTGCGCGGTGGGAGCGTCACATCTTGACAAGACGAGGTTGCCGCAGTGTGAGGCAGTCGAGCAAACTGGTAGGCAATGCGACGACATTTGCCTCCTCAAACCGTCGACATGCTTTAAGGATGGCATCAACGGTAGTGCAATCCTTACAGATCAGCAGATGGAAGGCGTCATCTGCAATGCCTTTGAGTACATGGCCCACCTTATCGGCTTCGGACATTTGCGAATCTGCCTTTGAATTGAGGCCCAAAACATCTTGTATGTACGTGATGTAGGATTCGGTTGCCGACTGGGCACGGGATGCGAGCTGTTGCTTTGTGGCGAGCTCGAGTTCGACTGGTTGGCAGATTGCTTCGCGCAACTTCTCCTTGTACGCGTCCCAGCTGGTCAATGTGTGCTTATTTTCTCAAACCAGGTGTTGGCCATTTTTTTCAGAAGATAAGGCAGATAGCCCGCATGATTCTGTCATCCCACCGGTTATGGGCGCTGGTACGTTCAAACATGCGAATCCATTCTTCCACGTCAGCACCATCCTCACCGGTAAAAAAGCCTGGGTCACGGGACTGGGAAACGATGACGACTGGCGCGGAGGGTGTCGTCTCGGGGGGAGGAGACATCGTTCGTCGACGAATGTGTCGCCCACTCCGAAGCTCCGTGGTAGGGTGTAGCTGCGCTGGTGACAGGCACAGGGAGGGAAGTCCGCGACTTCCACCAAAAAGATGTTACGAGGCAGATGCGAGTAAAGCTGTCTATATACAGATAATTACAGCTGAAGGCCAAGAGACCAAAGCCAAGGAAATTAATGCAAATCCTGCCAGTCCCTTTTTGCGCGATCTCTTCTTCGTCTCTCGGCTTGCTGTACGCGCCCACTGATGAGGCACATACCCACAGGTGAAGTGTACGATGGATTGACCACCTGGTGGTACAGTCCAATGCTATGTTAAATGTTCTGAGTGTTAGGTAGCAATATATATATATATATATATATATATATATATATATATATATATATATATATATATATATATATATATATATATATATATATTTGAGTACCCTTACATCCGCATGCCAAGGGGAGAGAGGGAGAGAGAACGCAGATGGGATCCGACATGCCAGGGGTGGATCCCATCTCACCCACGTTGATGACAGCTGGCGGTCTGTAAAAAAGACAGAAATATCAGTACGTTTTTTCCGTCGCCTACGTGTGTAAAATAACTTCAAATGGCAGAATGATCCACGGTGTCGAAGGCGCCTGGAGGTCTTTTATGGGGAAGATGTTACTTTTAAATTATAGTCGGGGATATCTTGTTGCATAGCTGCAATCAAAACCCGAACTTTACGAGTTACATTTGTGTAGTTGTTTCAGAATGTTTTTCCAGCCTAACTAAAATGGCGTGCTCCATACCCTTACATTTGAGCGACGTGAGCGAGAATGGAAGGAGGCTGTCGTGGCATGGAGTCCTGCCCGTTTTAGTGAGAATCTCACCTGTGCCTCCGTTTATGCATTCCAAAGGGTGCTGGCCCAACAACACTCATTCACTTAGGCCTCCTTATTTATTTTGATCAAATCCGTATGCCAAGACCTCATTATTTATTTGGTTCGTACCTGCTGAAGTGTTCAGAGCAGCTAGCCGGTGCCGGCCTCACCTCAGCAGTTGTTATAGGCGGAACTAGAGTGAAGTTTGGATATCCAGTGTAAGTCAGGGCGGAATTCAGGATAGTGGAGTGAAAATATTTGCTCCTGGACACACATGAGGCCTATTTTAGAGCCTAGTGTTTCGTATATGATACTCTGGTTGCTCGTTTTAGTTTTTCTAGTGCTCTTTCTGTGTTGTATAAGGCATGTAAAATGTTTAATAAGTTAAAACAGCTGAGTCTTTTATTCAAAGGGTCCCACATATTGAACCAATTTTGAGGTCTGAGGTGCGACCCAAACTACCCCGTTCATTTCTGTTCCGTCTTTCTTTCCCCCATTTCACGATAAGCAGCGCCGGGCATACGAGAGGTGGCGGAAATGATTGCCCCCGCCGGTTTTTGATCAGACCTATGAGTTTCCATTGTGTGGCTCATTCTGCCGTTACATATTTCTTTGATCTATACACTAATTCTGTCATAATTACGGGGGCAATCCCCCTTGGGAATAAAGATGACGAGTCATAGTGCAGCCAGATGCCGACGAAAAGGAAGATGAAGAAAGAGAAGGCAAATTTCCCGCGAAGAGGAGCGGACTAATGACGAGGTGACGCGAGGGAGGCACGTGGAGAAATGACCACTGTGGTGGTGACCCGTGCGGCGGACACGGGCACAGCGAATACAACAGTGCCGCGACGGCCGGGCACAGGGTATTTATTCACGGGGCACAGGCCAGGAGGGGGAGAGAGATCAGAAGAACGCCACAGCAGGAAGGTCAGGTGGCACGAGTCCGAGGAACGAGCCGGGGGTACGAGGCCAGGCCATCGGCCAGAGCCACGTCAGCCTGGGACGGAATCGACCGATGTGGCATCCGCTCCCACTTCCGCGTCGTACCCACAACCTGCGCATTGTGGGCCTAGAGGCGACGGTCGGGTGCCTGCGTACAGCGAGCACGCACCATCAACTAACGCAATGGCGGTACCCACGCGGCAACGTTCCCGGAGTTCCCAAGTGCTACTTGCTACCACGACGACGGCCCCGAGGCTAGGGGCTGCTTCCTGCTACAAAAGCTACCACGAGGGGTAGCCGAAAAGCGGTCCAACGTGTGACTACCGTGCACAACTACATCGGTACCACCGCCACCGGCAACGCGGCAGCGGACAACTACGACTACGAGCGTGTCACGGTCATGCTACGGGTACAAAACGTCAGCACCGGAGACCGCGGTAGGCCTGTCTGCTAGGGACTTCATATCATATGACTATACGCCTCAATCGCGGCCTCTAGGGGCGCCACTGAAATCACCCTAGCGGCCCGTTTTGAAAGCAGCCGCGGGATTCCGCGCACCGCTCCCCAGTGCCACCGCTGCTCTTGCGGCTTGTTCACGACTGAGATTTACCGTTTGCGGGCGTTTGAAATCCATGTTTGTGTAAAGCAGTCACTCTGTTCGCAAATGGGGTGTGTTTACGAGAGTGTAAATGTTTCTGGCGCGATCTTAGTGCGGTATATTCGGTCTGTATAAGCGCCAGGTGTGTGCTACAGGTCAGCGTCGCGGAAGCGGCGTATGATGAAGCCGATTGTAGTTACACTGACTTGAATTTGGTAGCCGTATCTCCGCAACCACCGGTTCCTCAGGTGTTCATGCTACGGCTCTATGATTTAAATCGGTTTTGTGCGCTCACATAATCAGCCGAGCACTCATGCCTGACCACACGCCAGTTACGTTTGGCAATATTATACCTCAAATATTGATCACCACCTTTTACAAGCGAGTCTGTGTTAATTTCAGGAATGTTCAACGAACGTACGATGGACAATGAATAATTATACTCGGGCATCAGCACACGTTAGAGTCGTCTTACCGTGAGGTGAGCGCCCTCAAACATTCATCTGCTACATATATCCTCTGCGAGCAGCGCGGAGACGGACTCTGAATATAATCCGCGTCCGCGACTAAATGCTTTTTCGAAATATCGTCATATGGCACCGGGAGCCTGCAGAATAAAGCAGAAACTGAAATCAGAGGGCCTTATCACATACCACACTATTCCCATGACACCTTTCATAGCCTAATTGTTGAACGTACTACCCTGTATACTTCCAAAAATGCGTCCGCCGTACGATCAGCTCTTTGTTGGAAGTAGAAAAAAAGAAAGTGAACGCGAGATTTGTGTGTGGGATTACTAAACCGTTCATTGCTTGATTCCGCTCCCCATGTGTACAGAGCGTCCCCCTTCCCTCCCCACACCGATGTCTCACGAAAAAGCAGTGCATTTCGCGTATAATTGGTCTAGTGAACCCTACCTGGCATAAGTTTCGACGAACGTCTTAAGTATGTCAGAAGCTGCACTGTTTTTTTTTTCATTTCTGCTAGAGCTATTATCTTTCTTAATTCCGCATTTGCACAGCATTTTTTTCCGTGGTTTCATGAACTTGCCTTGGTTCTTGCAACTATGGCGTGTGTGGGCACATATTTAACGACGCACTGGCTTGGAATTTGCTTAACATTTTTCGGTGGTTTATGTTTTTATAACAGGCATTAGTTATTGTCCGGGATTGGGTAATCACATCCCCGAAACACATTTTTCTGCGACGTACATATTCGAAACGAAGCCGCATTCGTTGTCCACGCTGCAAAATGAAGCCAACCTCTCATTGGGCCAGTATCAGGAATAAACGAGGCGACAGTAGAATTCATTTGTGCCTGATGTTTTGGACGTGACATTGGGTGAGTATGTTGCTGCCATTGCCAACGCCAGGAAGAGCGGCGACGAAGCGCGCAGAAACCGCGTCCCCGGGTAGGTCTTGCAGGCGATCGCGTGCTCTACGAAGATGCAGCTGCTTTTTAAGTAACCTAAACGTACTCTTTGCCCGTAGCGCCACCATAACAAGTTTTTTTAGAGCGCGGAAAGGCGAAAAGAAGCGAAACAGAACCAAAACACTGCACGAGGCCCCTCTCAGCAACGCCAGCGCAAATCCGTCAACGCCGCGGAGAAGCGGAGGCAGGCGGCGCAGCGATTCGCGAAGCTCGAGGTTTATTGTTGCTAGGAATTGTTAACATGGGGCGTTGTATAGACTGGAACTAGGACGGTTTGGTTATTAGGGACTTCAGTTTAGCGACTTTTGGTTTGGTTTCTGCTGCCTGGGTTGTTGGCTTTTCTGGGTTTTTGTTACCATCAGTATTTAGGAATTGCTTTGGTTGAGTTCTTTGTTTGCTTTGTTGATTATTTTGCTTGGGTTTTTTTTTGCATAATAAATGTGTGCTTCGGTAAACGTGCCAACGATTCTCCCACGTCCATTCTTCTGAGCTGGTCGAGACGTGCCACAAAACGTGGCAAATACTTGGCGAGCCTGCCAGGATAGATTTATCCTCACCCAGAATATTTCCATCGGGCCCAGTCACGTGTCTTGCCAGCTGCGAGAATGGATTTGGGAAGGTTGTTGACGTTGGTTCAAACTCGAGGATTGAACCAGAAGCAGTTTTGTGAATTGTTGACGAAGAATCTCATAAAAAAAATGAAAGGTCAGAGGTGGAGGAAAGAAGGTTTTTGGCAGAGGAAAGAAATTTGGAGCTGGAGAAAAGGAGGATTGAGATGGAGAAATGAAGCATTGAGGAGGAGATAAGAAGGATTGAGGAGAAGAAGAGAGAAATTGAAATAAAACGGGCAGAGTTACAGAGAGCACCTGCTGAAATAAAGCAGTGTCTCGAAGAAGGGACACGCTAAAAGAACGGTGGACGCGCAGCACGTGAGCCTGAAGGAACGCGGGTGGCGGACCTATAGGAGGCACGTGAGAGGAAAGCTAGCAGATCTGCGAAGGCGCCGGAGCACGTGCGCTTGATAGACCGCAGGTGGCAGATCACGATGAGGCCGCGAGTAAAAATCAGCACAAAGAAAACGATTGGTTCTTCAGACAACCTTCTGAGGAGAAAGTCGCGTTCAAAGCGCGAGACAGTGAACTTGAAGGGCGTGGCTCAAACCGCAGGCCAGGCGCTTCGAGGTGAGTGCACCGAGAACACACTGGACCACGACAGCTTTCTGCCGCCTTGTAGCGCAAGGGACATAGTTGATTGTACAGTCTCCGAAATATTAACGTGTAAATGGGGCGTCTGCTATACGAAGCGCAGGGAGTAGCATCAGACCAGAAGGCCTTAGTGTTGATTCTTCTAAAATGCCCTTGTGTAAAGAGAGTAGCTTTGCCGCTGATAAGGCCAGGGCAAATTCCGAAGCTGTTAAGGCGGACACTTCGGCATTGGAGGTTAATACAAAGGACACAAGTGTACAGCCACGTAACCAGTTAAATGTCCAACTAGAACTGAGCCCTCAGTCCAAGTTCTATGACGTCGATGAAGAGCTTGATCTAGATAAGTGTGACAGGGAGGCAGTGCAGGGGCGAGTGATCCCAGGCCAAAGGACGTTGGGAGCTTCGGATAAGCAATAGCAGGGACACGGCTGTAAGCAAAAAGCCTGCAAATAATCAAAAGAGAAAGCTGTTCAGAAAATCAGAGTCGTTCAGAAGTAGGCCGGATGCAAAATACATTAGGAATACCTAATTGAAAGGCGATATAACTTAAAAGTTGCCAAGACAAGGCGCGGGGAAGGGCGAGCGAACAGATGAAGCGCCAAAATGAAACAGGGTGAGAAAAACGCCCACATTGACCATAAGCGGGGTACCTCACGACAAAGAGGTGGCGCGGTAAGGAGCTTGCGAACTCTTAGCGGGCAAAAAGCAGCGCGCAAGGGCCGAGTGGCAGGTGGAATTGTAAAGCGTTGGGTTCTAGCGCGACCACCGAGCCAGGATGTGTGCCAGCGGCACATGAACAATAGGAAGAAAGTTCATTGTGATAAGCGAGTAGATTATGTAGGGAAAGGTGCTGAGTGGTTAAGGTGGATGAAGGTTAAGATGAAGCCTTAGGTCAATGAACCTGATGGAAACCACGAAGTTGACTCGGAAAGGAATTGGACCCATAACGGTGACGAATGATTGTGTGTTGTGGTATAATCTTAATAGTGTACCTAAGTGAAAAAGGCAAGCTTTGTGTAAATGTATACAATGAGAATTGAGGTGTTCAATTAGAATATCGAAGTATGTAATTTTGGTGATGTTAGCATCAAATTGTATGAGTATTTTGGTGTATGTGCATAAAGTGTAAATATGCAAGTAGTTGCAAAGGGCGGTTGAGGATACGGAGAAGGAAAAACGTTAGTTTGTGCCCCTTGATTGAGTGTTGTCCAATAAGAGTTCACTGAAGTGTTTGATTGCGGTGATGTGCTAGAGCAGTGTGTTTGAGTAGATTGGTGTACGAAAGTGATGTATTGGTGATAAAACGGGAACGTTGTGTTAACCAAGTATGTGTGTTCGGGCACAAGTGAACTACAGACCAGGGGGAAAAACTAGTTTGGGAAAGTGGGACGTGTAGTGAAAATTACGACTAAAGAAGTGAGCAGGAGTGGTGAACAGCGGACTGCGTGAGTGAGACATGATGAGTGAGATATGTGAGACATGATTACTTGAGGGTTTGTAAAGTGATGAAGGGTGTGCGGACGAAATGTATGTTATAGTGTGTAGAAATAAGTGAACTGTAGAGTGATGAAAAAGTGAACGGTGGTGTGTAATAAGATGTGTTGTGTGTCAGTAGTGAACAGTGGTGGAGATGTGAATATACATCGGCTACAAGTGAGCAGTTTTTTGGGAAAACACTCTTGAAGAGGGGGCCCATTGTCATGATTAAGGGGGCAATCCCCCCTTGGGAACAAAGATGACGAGTCATAGTGGAGCCAGATGCCGACGAAAAGGAAGACGAAGAAAGAGAACGCAAATTTCCCGCGAAGAGAGCGGACTAATGACGAGGTGACGCGAGGGAGGCACGCGGACAAATGACCAATGTGGTGGTGACCCGTGCGGCGGACACGGGCACAGCGAATGCAACATGTGCCGCGACGGGCGGGCAAAGGCTGGGCACAGGCCTGGGCACAGGCCGGGAGGGGGAGAGAGATCAGAAGAACGCCACAGCAGGAAGGTCAGCTGGCACGAGTGCGAGGAAGAAGCCGGTGGTACGAGGCTACGCCAGCGACCAGAGCCGCGTCAGCCTGGGCCGGAGTGGACCGACGTGGCATCGGCTCTCACTTCCACGTCGTACCACCAACCTGCGCTTTCGTGGCCCCAGCGGCGATGGTCGGGCGCCTCCGTACAGCGAGCACGCACCTTCAACTAACGCCTTGGCAGTCCCCACGCCGCGACTTTCCCGGAGCTCCCCGGTGCTACCTGCTACCACGGCGACGGCCCCGAGGCCAGGGGATGCTTCCTGCTACGAGAGCTGCCACGAGGGGTAGCTGAAAAGCAGTCCACCGTGTGACTACCACGCACAACTACATCGGTACCACCACCACCGGCACCGCGGCAGCGGAGAACTACGGCTACCAGCGTGTCACCGCCACGCTACGGGTACGACACGTCAGCGCGGGGACAGCGGTAGGCCCGTGACTATTGTTGCTAGGATTGTTAACATGGACGTTGTATAAACTGTAACTAGGGTGGTTGGCTTTATTAGGGAATTCAGTGTAGCGACTTTTGGTGTGGTTTGTGCTGCCTGGGCTGTTGGCTTTTCTGGGTTTTTCCTACCGATCAGCATTTAGCCATAGCTTTGGTTGAGTTGTTTGTTTGCTTTGTTGTTTTAAATGCTTAGCATTTCTTAGGCTCGCCTGTTCCTGCGTCGTTAATGGCGGTGCCGTACACATGCTCACTGCGCATGCGCAACTCTCCTCTTTACACCCACAGCTCCGGGATACTACACTATATGAAAAAAGAAATAGTTGGCAGCGCCAGGTTTCAATCCCACGACTCTCTGGCCGCAGCGGGAGGTACGCGGTGCTCTTCCCACTACGCTACAAATCCGGGACAGGAGGAAGTGCTACGAACGCGCCTGATGTCCTTGACTCATTCAAACTACGTCAAGAAGCTACTGATACAACGAAGGCACGCGAAGCTGAACGTCAACGGAAACGACGAACTGAAAACTTTAGAGGGGGATGCTGAATTTCCCGTGGGAAAGCTGTGGCGGGAAGCGCCACGCGCATTGCAGCTCAACCAGCCCCGTTCGCAGCGCCTCGAATGCTGATTGTTACAGGATGCCCCTAGGGATTGGCCAACCAAAGAGTCCATCACGAGATAGGTTCGCGTTCAACCACCGTCGTCATCTTCCCGTAGGCGAAACCGCCGAAGAAGAAGAAGAACGAGAAGACAAAGCTGCGAAGAGGAGGGCGTATACATTGCTCTCAGCGAGTGCACCAATGTCAAAAACCTTTACCTCACCAAAGCTGACGGAGACTACCGATTCTACCACAGACACAAAATCGACAAGAACATGAAGGACGAGTTTCAGCGCCTCGAGAACCACCGCCTACTCACCCTAACACAACAGCACTTGCGTGCCTTTGGCACCGGTGTAGACCCGGACGCGGAATTCCCTCTGGCGCTAGTAAAAACCAGATCACTCAACATAACGGCAACACAATGGAACAACACGGAACCGCCACGATGCTTCGCATCCTCATCAGGGTTCCCCACGGGAAGGTGTGTGTAATTTTTTTTGCTTGGGGGTTTTAGTTGTGCATAATAAATGTGTGCTGTGGTAAACATGCCAACGATTCTCCCGTGTCTATTCTCCTCAGCTTGTCGAGACGTGCCACAAAACGCGACAAATGCCTTCCACTTTTTTGCATCTTGAACTTCAGCCTAACCGATAACACAGAAGGAAACAAGACGACAGTACGCAGCTGTCATGTCGTCATCTCTACCTGTTGTGTTTGTCTATTAGGCTGAAGTTCAAGATGCATAGCCAGTAGCTAACTCGCCCAAGTGTCGACCCTTTTACAGTACATGTCTTCCATTGAGTTGGTTGCTGATTAATCTCTTTTTTCGTGGTCTCCGAGTCTGTTGATTTCAATCGAAATATTTTTACAGTAGTGGGGCCCATGACATTGGTATCAGTGATGTTGTGATCATTGCCCACATTTTTTTGCCACTCTTAGAGCTGACCGTTGGAGATGTTTGCTGTTAACGTCCCATCGGGGTAGGTATCTCTTGTTTGTTGGTGCGATCCTAGCGGGTGTGAATGGGTCAGTAATGGGGGTGAGATTCTCTACCTGTAAAATACAGGAAAGTTTGGTGTGTTGAAAGGTTTCTAGGGGTAGCCAAGCCTTGGTGTGCGGCGTTGAGTTCGGCTACTTGGGCAAAGGGGCCAGAGCCCACACGATAAGGTCCCTGCCGAATGAAACTTGCTAGCCCTGGAGACTCCCTTTTCTTTGAGCACTAAATGTTAACGAGGAAAGACTTCAACCTGTTTTTTTGTATTGCCATTTTCGGTAAAAATATATTGTGAACGTTTGCTACTAAAATGTGTCAAATAACGTAGGCTTTTGGTTTATTCTGGCGCGAACATATTTGCCAGGTCTGTGTTGTGGGTTGTGTAGCAGAGAACTTTTGCATGCTGGTTCGTTTCTTGGAAGAATATTACATCGAGATAATATATTTGCTGTATACTATTACGTAGGTTACTCTTCCTAAGCTTAAACCTTTGACAATTTTTTGAAAGATTAGTAGTGGGGACCAGGCAATCTGCTCTGAGTCAGTTTTCATCAGTGGCCGCTTAGTTTTCCGCCTTTTGTGGGTCGGTCCCTGGCAGAAGTATGGTTTCTTTGTTCTTGGGTTTGCCCTGTGGCTGCCAGGTGCTGAAGTTCTAGGCACTCGTTTCTGGTTCGAGTGCCATGCATTTGACTCGACATCTGTTGTACCTGACTCCGGTATTGTTCTAACTGAATTTATGGTAGATGGTAATTTGTGGTAGACATGGAAGCGAACTCCCGAACTCAGCATAGTAATCACAAATGAGCCGCGCTTTCCAAGTAGTCGCCACCCCGCGAATTTTTATCCCGGCATTCATAAGTCGTCACAATTTCTTGAGCGTGTAGTCACATGGTGTGCCTTGTGACAAGCTTTTCTTTGAAATCGCAGGAAAGAGGCCCTTGTGATTAAGTTTGATGGTCTTGCTTTCGATGCTGAGCTTCGTGATCTTGTCAAGTTTTCTTGCAGCCAGTTTTGGAGGTGTGGTGCCAGTCGCGATATTTTGGTTGAAGTTCGATTGGATTTTTGCGCTGGCTTTCTTTTATGATAGCTTAGCTGCATAGTGTACGGACACAGTTTTGGCAGCTTTTCATACTTGTGGGTATCCTCTTGCAGTCCTGGTGAGCTTTTCAATGAAGGGCGTTGGGCGATGACTTCTTAAAGCCTGTCGCAGGGCTCATGATGCCAGGGCGGGTGCGAAATCCCGCAGTGAGAGCCTGCTCAGGGATACGGTGTAAGCTGGTGTTTGGGGACCCAAAGAAGAGAACTCCCCTTTATTTGGTAGGGTATATATAAAACGAATATATGAAATGGTGCCATACCCTGATGGCCGTTGAGCACAGTGCGGGGCTGTCGCGGCCTCTTCATTAAAGTGGATGTACGTCGACCTTGAACGTATGAAATGGAAACACTCCTCCTGAAGGTCATGTCCACGTATAATGGATAAATACTTAGAAGTAGTGCGATGGTTCTGCAGGAGCTTGTCGTTTAAAAACTGCCGAATACATCGCTCAATCTTTGTCTTCCTTAGAAAAAAGTTAACGACCACAACGACTATGTTACAATAATACTGACAAAATGCGGAGGAGGTCATGTAGCTAGTACCGAGTCGTCACACCAGACCAGCAGCTGCTCGCGGCTGGACACTGTAACTACCGCTAAAAATATGTAGTACCACCTTCATGTTAGCCTGTTGCTTTAAATCTAAATCTGATGGTCCTGCCAAATGTGATCTCCTGCGACAACTCCTAATTATATTTCAAGATTTATTGACGTGTAGGCCAACTATGTTCAAAGTTTATCTTACAACAACTACCGAACTTACGTTCCGGTTTGGGTCCTACACTACCGAAGCAGTTTGTGCGAAGATATCCTTCAGTAGATAAGGACTTGGAACTGTTTTGTGAAGTTTGTGCGAGGGTATTCTTCTGTACATAGGGACTTGGAATTGTTTTGTGAACTCCTTCATTTCAAAACTTGGCACTGCCTTATTGCATATAGGTGTACCATTGCAATCGCTTTTTATGCTATGTAATCCTAATATTGAAAGCAGTTTTTTATTTGGGTTTCAAAGGCATTGTTAGCATCTCCACCGATAATTTATTAGTTCATTTTATGTTGGACCCTGTTTGCGAATTTTTTGCACTTAGTAATCCCTTTATCTTTTTTTTAAAAAGTTCACAGTGTTCAATCTTGAACTAAACTTTGAAGTTTTTCTTTTATTGCTTGCTTAAGCAGTCACCAATTCCTGAGCTACATCACAGACATTGTTTATGGCAAGCATTAGTAAAGTTTTTTGTCTACAAATTATGACTGTAGACAGCATCTTGCACAAGGGAAATACAATATAGGCTTTAGGTGTTGAACTAGAGTTATTCCATATTGAACAGATGTACATAATTGTAAGTCCCACTCATCTTTCAATGAAAGTACGTATAAAAATTGGGGCTCATTGAAAAGAATACCGCCGTTGTTAAGGTTCGTCGGGATAGTTAAATGAGTGCTGCTGTGAGAAATAAAAAAATAGGTAGAATTTCACAGTTTTTTAAACAGGAATCGACAGTAGCTCACTTAGTAGTCCAATGTGCTAGAACCGTGTTAACTCACAACATGTTTTCATTTATTCATAAAAAATTGTCCAAAATCACAAATTACGGTCAACATACTCTATAACGTAACACACCGAAAACAATAAGCACAGCACAGTAGCAAAACTGGCCTACGTCAGAACACAGTCAAACAGCAGTAACAAAAACTGGCGTATTTCAGAACACAGTCAAGCAGACGCCCGCATCCTAATGATGCAGCTCTTCGGTGAATCATTGTCAGCGGTAAAACATTGTTACGGTTGTTGTTGCATTCATTGCGGACATACCTACATAGGGATTGTCCATGAATCGGCAGCTTTGAGGTCTGTTCGCCCAAAGCACAAATGTATAATTTGTGAACGCAAAAGTTGTATCAGCCTCTATTCTAAGCAAAACGTGAACGGTAGGCCAAATAAATGCCACACGTATTCTACCTAAAAGAAGTACAATCAGAAGACACCAAAACAAAACTGAAGGAACCCATGAAAATACCTGGTATGCGAAAAAAGCCTTTGGTAAGCGTGACAATGTTCCCGCTTACAAAGAACAAAGGCGGATTTAGATTTTATTTTTAGATATTTATTCTATGGACAAATTAGGGCCATCAAATATCTAAGTGAGTTTAAAATCTCTCAACACGTTTTTCGTCTTTTTAAGATAGGAAAAAAGGTATGGCAATAGTGTAACTCCTTTGTGGGGAACAGTTTGGCGAGTGCCGGGTGATATTGAATGATCAAAACTTTTTGTATTATTTTTACGGTGTCACGTACTGCTTCAAGGGGTGAAAGTAATCTCCAAATCTTGAAGCCTTTTTTTTTTAATTCTCTCACTTTACTTGAAAGGGCTGGGGACCTCTTTATTTATTTTGATGTTATATAAACTAAAATTAAAATTAGTCAGGCCCCCGTACATACAAAGTGTATTAAACCTTTTTTTGCGCTGGCCACCAACGCTTGGAATTCAAAATTCCGTAGTGGCTAAAGAATATTTCTGTTTAAAAACAGCGGCCAAAAAAAGTTGAACAAAGTACATTTTGCTGTAAACTGGTCTGTGAGCTACACACCAACTATGAGGAACTTGGATTGCATTTTATGCCGTAAATGGCTCGAGGATGGTTTTGAGTACTACATTCACTTTATCATATGAACTCATCATAGCATGGGCCTTACGAAATACCACAGCGGAAACCGACCAAACAGCAATTTCCACATATACTGAAAAATTGCGCTCGATTTCTGAAACCTCGCACTGGCTTGTATGAGATTATTTGCACATACTCTGTCAATCATAACCATTTATTTTTCAGTCCAACGAGGTGAATCTGCGCCTTAATTGTTCATTTTCTGTTTTATCTCCTATTGAACAATTCGTCAGCATGGCGACAATGTTCACTCGTACTAATATATAATGCTTTACCGCTAATATAAACCAGACGCCGCTTCTTCTGTGGGATAAAATATTCTTGGCTATATTGGGCACACTCAAGTCAGAATGCAAATATAACTTACTGCACAATTTGTCCAAAATATTCAATAGTATTGTCATAAAACATTATGTGCCTTGCTGTAGCACGATGGGTTTGTAAATGTATTTGGGTACAATTTTGTTTGACCGAAAATAACAATATAGCCATTCTTGAAACTACGGGGAGACACTACGCGGAGTGTAAATGTATAGGAATGAATTTAGAGTATCTTGTTTATTTGGGAATGCTTCCTGGTAACAAAAAGGTACGAGAATGTGTTTGTATATACCTTTTTGACCATCATTTTAAAATATATCTAAAACCAAAGGACTCAATGAACAGTTGCCACAATCATTAGGAGAAAACATTTCGCGTATTTATGGTCCCGGCTAAAATAAACCGAACCCTGCCCTGACCATGCAAGCTTGAGCTTAACAAGCGCCCTAACGCCTACATTAGGCTTCGCGCGGTGTAAGGCCGCATAGCTGAAACGAACTCACTCGCCAGATACAACGCACGTATTCGCGTGGACACGTGGAGGCTTTAAGAGAGTAGCGCACACTAGATTACCACATTCCTGCTCAAGTAGGGACGACGCAGATCATGGTCTTGGTTGTGGTTACAATAAAGTACAAATATTTCACCTAGCAATTAGGACACCATATACCCCTCTGTGCATAATCAGGTGCCACAACAAAATGATGTGAAATAATTTGCTGCCTTAACCCTTTTCAGAAGATAATAGTGATTTTTCATGCACAAATATTGTCACGTGGAATATTTGTCAAGCCGCGATGCCCTGCTTGCGATGTGTGCGATCGCCGTGCAAAGTTCAATCACCAGTTAGTGCTACGTTCCGTGCTTCTTGGCCAACCAGGTTTTTGAAGACGACGACATAAATGTGTGGGTCCACCGCTCGCGGGCCAGACTGATTCAGCCATCGTCGCTGAGCCTCGCCGTGCTGCCTCTGCTCTTCGGTGTAGCGCTACGCCTAATAAATAGGTACATCGCCATCCTGCTATCTTACACCTCCGTCTACCAAGACGCAACACTGGTGGAGGATGCGGGTTTTCTTATGCCTGGATCCATGTCCAGCGCCAGCCCAGAAAGGCCGTGTCTCATCAACACGTCGGTCCATCGGAGCAGTAGGCGCAAGCTCGGTCTCTCTCCTGAATTACCGGGTCCTTTCCAACGTCCGCACCCGTAAGCCCCGCAAGCTCCCATTATGGCCACACCACAGGTGGTAATTCACCAGCCTCGCGAACCCAATAAATTCCACGGGGATGCCTTCGAGGACGTGGAAAGACTGGGTTGGCTCACTTCGAGCGTGTTGCCACTTTTAATCAGTGGGACGATGCGCACAAACTGCGGCAGGTGTACTACTCGTTGGAAGACGGCGCTCGTATTTGTACGAGAACCATGACGCTACATTCAGTCTTGGAGCGACTTCCGCAGGAGCTTCAGAAGCCTTTTCCGACCCGGATCGTCCTGAGAACGCGCTGCGGTTGCTGGAATCGAGAATCCAGAAACCTAACGAAAGTGTCACCATGTTTGCCGAGGACATGGCACGCCTTTTTCGTCGCGCTGATTCCTGCCATGTCGGACGCGAAGAAACTTCGCTACCTTATGCACGGCGTCAAGGAGCAGCTTTTTGCCGGCCTTTTTCGAAACCCGCCACGCACTGTGCAAGAGTTCATCAGGGAGGCCATGGCTATCGAGCGGGCTGTGCAGGAGCGCAGTCGTCAGTATTCTCGGAGGTGCGCCAACGCTCCCGGAACCGCTGCCAGCCTGACGAGCGATGACAGCTCTTTGCGGGAACTGATCAGGTCGGTCTTGCGTGAAGAGCTAGGCAAGCTTGGAATTGCGAGTTTACAGCCGACGCCCTCCGTGCCCAGGATTGCGCACGACGAGCTCCGCCAAGCATTCTCACCTCCCGACCCGCCCGTGCAAGAGAGCCCCGCAAGCTACGCAGCAGCAATGCGTCAGCATCCTCCAAACTTGCCAACTGTCCCTTTCCGTCAGCCACCCCCGCCTGTGCAGTCGTGGCCCACTTCGCAGCCGAAATTCCCACCAACCCGGGTTCGCAAAACGGATTTGTGGCGCACAGCTGACTGGCAACCCCTGTGCTATCACTGCGGTGAGCCTGGCCACGTCTACAGACGGTGCCCCTACCGCGAGATCGGACTACGTGGCTTCTCTCCGGCGGCTCCTCCTCCCCGTCTTGGCCATCGGCCGACCGAAATCGCCGACTCCCTCACTGCACGCAACACCACGTCGCCTATTCGTCGATCCCGCTCACCGTCTCCAGCACCGCACCTCCTGCCGACCCGTCGCGCCCCTCGAGATGGCCCCGACGTCCGGTTTTCCATCCCCCGGCGGGGAAACTAGACGAAGCGACCTGGGGATGCAAGGTTGCTGATTGCAGAAGCTCAGAAGACCTTCCATCGCCGCCGACGTCAACCAACGGATGTTCCGCTACCACTCGACGGGAACAAAGCGTCCATACAGTATTACCGCAGTGTAAATACACAAACGACGACGACCCTTAACGCCGACGAAGGCGCTAGTGCTGAACTCTAGGGTTTCTATTCGACGGGCATGAGGTGACCGCTTTACTGGACACCGGAGCAGACTACTCCATCGTGAGCCAGCAATTTGCCGAGCGCTTGCGCCAAGGTAAAGACTGCGTGGACGGGCCTCAGTTTCGGTCCCCGCTTGGAGGCCATCTCATGACACCAGTCGGGAAATGCACGGCTAGGATTCGTCTAGGAGGCTCCGACTTTGTCGGCACGTTCGTCATTCTACCTCGGTGCTGCAAAGACGTTATCTTCGGCATGATATTTCTGCGCGAATACGACCGCCGTTATAGACATCGGTGAGGGCAGGGTGAGCCTTTCCGACGAACCTGCCTTCCAGCTACAGCCTACCGAGCACCACGTCTGCCGCTTGCGTATCGGCTGCTGGACGACGTAAGTGTGCCGCCACGATCATGCGCGTTCGTCGCAGTAGCGTGCGGACGATCCTTGCACTGCCGATGGCGTTGCCGAGCTGCACACACTCGCTCTTCCTCGACCATGGTTTTGCCATCGCGAGAGGCCTGGCTGCACCTGTCCTGTGGCCGCGGAAATCTCCTGCTCACCAATTTCACCAACTGAACGCCAGCACATCCTGCAAAGGGACTACTGTAGCCTTCTTCCGAAGCTGTCGACGACACAGATAGCTGTTACGTGCTCCAAAACTGGTGCCACCACCAACAGCGAAGCGCCAAACTCGCAATAGACGTCAGCACCAACCTGTCGGTCCGAAAAACGCCGAGCGCTCCTCGACCTGCTAGGAACAATAGGCGGACTGTTTTTCGTCCACGGCAGGTGTCCGCCAGACGCATCTGACAAAGCACAGATAATTACCGAAAAAACAACGAGGCCCATCCGTCAGAACCGTACCGTGTGGCCCCCAAGGAGCGCGATGCAATACGGTGGGAAGTACAGCAACTGCTGGAAGACGACGTCATCGCACCGTCGAATAGTCCCTGGGCGTCGCCCGTAGTCTTAGTGAAAAAGAAAGAATGGGACATTACGGTTTTGTGTGGACTACCGCAAACTCAATGAGGTACCAAAAAAGATGTCTACCAGTTGCCTCGCATTGACGACTCCCTCGACAGACTACGACATGCCCGCTATTTTTTGTCTATGGACCTAAAAAGCGGGTATTGGCAGATCGAGGTCGATGAACGAGACCGCGAGAACACCGCTTTTGTGACGCCTGATGGACTGTACGAATTTAAAAGTGTTGCCGTTTCGGGTTGTGTTCCGTCCTCCAGCCAACTTTTTCAAACGACTGATGGACCACCGTGCTGTCGGGCCTAAAGTGGCAAACTTGCTTGATGTATCTGGACGACGTGATCCTGTTTTCCACCACGTTTGAAGAACACCTCGAACGTCTCACGTCCGTCCTCGAGGCAATACGATCCGCCGGATTTACACTAAAGCTTGAAAAGTGTCATTTTGGGTACGAAGAACTCCTGTTCGTCGGCCATGTGGTTAGCAGTGCCGGAGTTCGACCTGATCCTGCTAAGACTGAAGCGGTATCTCAGTTCCCCGTGCCAACCAACAAGAAAGCCGTGAGGCGCTTTTTGGGGCTATGCTCCTATTACCGACGATTTATACAGGACTTCGCCCACATTGCAGCTCCGCTGACCATCCTTACAAGGGATGATTTCGTGTTCCTTTGGAATGACGAGCAACAGAGGGCGTTCGACGAGCTGCGCCGACGGTTGCAAACACCTCCGGTCTTGGCCCATTTTGACGAGAACGCCACCACATGCTTCACACCGACGCCAGTAACGTTGGACTCGGAGCGGTTCTTCTGCAAATGGCAAGACGGCGCCGAACGGGTGATAGCGTACGCCAGTCGATACGTTGTCCTCTTCGGAAGCCAACTACTCGGCCACCGAAAAGGAGTGGCCTCGCCGTCGTTTGGGCAGTACTTAAATTTCGACCATACCTGTATGCCGTCCATTTACAGTGGTCAGTGACCATCACTCGCTCTGCTGGTTGATGAGCCTAAAAGACCCGTCTGGACGATTAGCTCGTGGAGCCTTCGGCTTCAAGAATTTGACGTCAAAGTCGTTACAAGTCCGGCCAAGAGCATGCCGACGCCGATTGTCTCTCCCGAGCACCAGCTGTCCCTGCGTCGGCGAATGACTGTACCACCGATGACGACGCTTTTCTTGGCGTGCTGGACACATCCTCCGTGTCGGAACAGCAACGGGGGGACTCCGAGTTACGGCCGCTGATTGACTTCTTGGAGGGGACGTTCGCCCACTCGTGCCGCGGGTGTTTTCAAGAGCGCTGTCATTCCTTCAGTCTCCGCGGTGGTGTGCTGTATAAAGCGAACTTTTCTCCGCGTGGCCGAAGCTACCTGCTTGTTGTTCCCGCTATACTTCGTAACTGAGGTTCTGCGGGCTTGCCACGATGAGCCGATGGCGGGTCACCTCGGCTTCACCCGTTACCCTGACTAGGATCCAGCAGTCATACTACTGGCCAAAACTTTCTGCAGCCGTGCGGCAATACGTGCGCACGTGCCGCGAATGTCAACGACGGAAAGCTCCACCACTCCGGCCAGCGGGCCTCCTGCATCCTGTCCAAATCCCCGAGAAGCCGTTTGAACAGGTCGGGATGGACCTGTTGGGACCATTTCCGACGTCGTCCGCGGGAACCAAGTGGATTGTAGTCGCCATCCGACTACCTCACTCGGTATGCAGAAACAAAAGCCCTCCAAAGAGGAACTGCATTCGAAGTTGCCAAGTTTTTTATTTACAACATTGTTCTCCGGCACGGTGCCCCGGCCATTGTTATTACGGACAGAGGCAAAGCGTTTACTGCTGGGCTTGTCGACGCAGTGATGCAACTCAGCGGTACAGCACATCGGACCTCAACAGCGTACCACCCGCAGACAAAGGGGTTGACTGAGCGGCTCAACAAAACAATAGCGGATATGCTGAGTATGTACACCGACGCCGAGCACAAGACCTGGAACGCCGTATTGCCATATGTGACATTCGCTTACAATACGGCTCAACAAGACACGACCCGGATGACGCCGTTCTTCCTCCTTTACGGCCGTCCCGTGACCACTATGTTGGACGCAATGCTGCCTCACGACACCAGCAACGACAACATGCAGCTAAATGAGTTTACGGAACGAGCGGAAGAGGCGCGTCAACTGGCGCGCTTACGAACAAGGCAGCAACAGCGCTATGACACGCACCGTTACAACCTCCGTCACAGGACTGCCGTTTTCAAACCCGGCGAACGAGTCTGGATATGGGCTCCTGTTCGACGTCGAGGACTCTCTGAAAAGCTCCTCAAACGCTACTTTGGTCCTTATAGAGTTTTGCGCCAACTTAGCGACGTAACCTACGAGGTTGTGGACGACGGAATTGTTTCTCAACACCGGCGTAACCGCCGCCCTGACGTCGTTCATGTCGTGCGTATGAAGCCCTATCTCACACGTTGAGGGACAATGCCGCAAGCGCATCCATTTCTTTTTTTCCAAGAGCTTTGCACGCATCGGGACGATGCTGTCTTGACGAGGGGGCAAATGTCACGTGGATATTTGTCAAGCCGCGATGCCCTGCTTGCGATGTGTGCGATCGCCGTGCAAAGTTCAATCCCCAGTTAGTGCTACGTTCCGTGCTTCTTGGCCAACCAGGTTTTTGAAGACGACGACATAAATGTGTGGGTCCACCGCTCGCGGGCCAGACTGATTCAGCCATCTTCGCTGAGCCTCGCCGTGCTGCCTCTACTCTTCGGTGTAGCGCTACGCCTAATAAATAGGTACATCGCCATCCTGCTATTTACACCTCCGTCTACCAAGACGCAACAATATAACCGAAGGCAAGATGACAACCGTGATTTCCTAATTCTTCTCCATTGTCAGGAATATGTTTCTCGTGTATAGCACTCTGCAATTTCCAGTGCCATTTTATAAGCACCACAAATGCTGATGTAACCATTTGGCGACACCTATTCTTGGAATGTTGAAAAAGAAAATTCTGGTTTTGTATGTATGTGTGTCTGTGACTACTTCACGCTCTATTCAGGCTTCCGGCTGAAAGGTAAACTCACACATGAAGTTTGAAAAGCAATGAGGATTGCGCAGAGGGACGGCACCCATAGGGAAAACAACCGGACGAGTGTAACCAACTGCTCAGAATTGCTTGTTGTGGCAATGCTGATAGTGCGCTCGTTCCGTGGTCTTCTCTTTGTGTGCCGTCCCTCTGCGCAATCGTCATGGCTTTTCAAGTATCAGAGCACCTAGCCCACCAACCAATCTTGTTGACATAAGAAGGAAAGGTGTAGGCAAAGTTTTTCCGAACCACTACAACTGGAAATGCATTTCGTGCTTTTGAAGATTTTCGACATAAGAACGCAATGAGCATGCTTGGCGCTGAACACCAAAGAATACGTCGTATTTGTAGCCATCCTTTAAACAGAAAGATATGCCTCCTTGGGTTTAGTGTCAGGAAAAACAAGACGGGCTGAACAAAATATTTTACCAAAAATACCAAAGGCGCGAGCGCCAGCCGCAGAGCTAGAGAGATCATTCCAAGTAAGACGTTTACAAAATGTCTGGTAAACGGCTCGCGAGCATAGGAGCATGATAAAATTGAACTTACTTAAGCAAACCTCTATTGTGTTAACAGTGAGAGGAAGACATTTATAGCTTGGTGGAAAAGAGACCAGAGACGTGATTGTAGGCAACGGCAGCAAATGAGTATCCTCTCTGGCAAACATTTTCAGCGAACGTTAGCAGATAGGCGGCCAAATTTATTATTATTGTGTTCCTGAATTCCCACTTACGTCATATTTAAAGAGGGAATTGGACACTCCAGAAATAGGTGTTCTAGGTTTGCAGCCGACTCCTGCGTTTTTCATACAAAAAGAGTTAATATTTCGAGTACTGTTCTCCTCACGAGTTCAGGTGCAAGTGCACCTGAAGTTCATGATACTGCCGCTGAGTTTGCGAAGATGATTGGCACCGGTTCTTGCTCGTGGTAACGCGGTATTCAAACCTACGGACCAAACAATCCCCGCCTGCCAATCATAGAGACCATTCAGCGGCAGGCGCGGAAATTTATCCCACGTGCAACCACCCCGTTTCCTGTAAAGGGACGGTGGCCGCCAGCTTGGTCGTTCTTCCGTTCTTTCATATACAGTAATGTTCTGTTTAAGCCTAAAAGTGCAATGCTGAGCTATTTGGAGATATCAATGACATTGAGACAAGTGCACAAAATTGAAAATAATAATTTTTTTCACAAGAGGCTTCATTCCTCGGAAGAAAATTGAAAAATGAGGAACTACATGACCAGCCGTACTATTATGCTTACCTCAAATGATGCCTAATTTATTCTGTATGAACCTTTGCAGTGCCGCTTTCGTAGAGTAAAAAATTTGTACTGGGAATAGCATTTTTCCTATTCTATGTATTCCCGAATATACAAGAAAACTGCCAAAAACCCGAACAGTAAATTAAGGACGCCCTAACACGCGCAGTTTCCGCGGAATCCTCTGATCATAGTATTGAACGCGTGCAACGTCTCGAAATCGACGTGCAGAATAAGAGCCATCCAGCAAAAATGGGGTTTGCCTCCTACCACACAGACCAAATACTCTCTCGGGAATGCCTAAAGCAGCACTGACACGAAAATTTTCGTGTTACAATTTTTCGCTGGTATGGGTGCCAATTACCCCACAAATTATGCAATGGCACATTAGAATGTCGGTCGCATAGTAAGCATTCATTCACGGCGTCGTTTATTCGGGTCAGTTTTGGTTACTACAAAACGAACGCAAATCAAACGCCATGACAGGAGGTAGCACCTGACGTCACCATACTTGTCGCACCACCGCAGGTCTGGACGCGAGCGTGAGCGAGCGCCCCCACGCTCCCAGACCGGCGGAGGTCTTCGCCTTCCCCGCGCACCCGGGCAGGAAGACTTCAGTCCCAAAACCTTGACGTGTACACACGGTTTAACAGCGCTTGCCAAACGAAGACAGCGTGTCGGGTATGTCACAGAAACCCCGACGTCGGCAGTTTGGAACAACTAGCAGATGATGTCATGCTGGCCCGCTCTGGGCTTTCTCGGGCGGGCAGAGTATAAAAGGGTTTTGAAATACGTTATACTGAACGGCTACTGTTGAAACATGCTTGCAGATCTCTCCTGATAAAAGGGGAGCAGTTACATAGTTAACTCATCTTTAAAATTTCGTCTCACAACTCCTTTGGGGTGGTTTTCTACTTCGGTGGAATCTCAAGTGTGTAAAATTGTCCACCTTGAAGAGAGAAGCAGACGGTCGAACTTCGTGGTTTTTGGCATCACTGACGACTGTGAAGAAACAATACCAGATTTTAAACAAGGAGTCATTACGGATACATTTCAACAAAATCTCTGACTTAGTGCGAATCCGTAGGTCAAATTGAGAAGTTAGGCAAGGACAGGTTAAAAGGACAACTATTTTGCTTTTCCAATGCTTTAGTGAAAATATTGCTGTCCTCAAGAATGCAAAAAAAGGGCACTGAAATTATTATCTGAAATTCTACTCAGCTTAAACACTTTATACGCGAAAAATGATCTGGAAAAGTAATAAAACCAAGAACGCTCCGTGTAAAAAAGCGTACCTTGTTCATAATACACTGCACGTCAACAGCGATTATTTTATCTGGAACGCACACGCTCATCACAGCCCAAACATTTCCAGTCGTCTACTTAACAACACACGCTTTGACATTACAGTGTGGTGATTAGAAATGACTCGGCTGTAGTAGATGTGTTATATAAGTTATCTGAAGGCAGTGGATGAAGTAATCAGCCGTCTACATCGTGACAGGCATCTGTAAATATTACAAATGCCATTATTTAAATGCCCGCAGTCTTGCTAACAAAACTGGCCATCTTGAAGCCCTTCTGTTGTGTCACAGCCCGCACTTGACCGTCGTACTTGAACGTGGCTTCACAGGGACATATCAGATGACAACGTTTTGCCTTAGGGTTACAAAATATTCCGAAGAAATCAGCCAACCTTAGGTGGCGGTTTTGCAGCAACCTAAAGAGTAGTAATAAAGCCGCCCTTCTTGCGTAATCAGCGGACACTGAAAGCCTATGCCTAAGGGTTTCTTTCGGTAACAGAGTATTATTCTTATTGCTGTGTACACACCACCCGACTCTGGGACCGATTTTCTTGTAAACTTTCTATCCCATTTGGGTTCTTTGTATAAATATAGGCTTCTTGCCCTTGGAAATTTTAATCTGCCCACCTTTGGTTGGGACCGCTTGAGAACAGTACCCGATTTCTGGCAGGGAGTTGATATTGTTGATAATACACTTACACAGAATCCGGTGAAAAAAATTTAGTAACCAACACGAGATATTGGAAATTTGTCTTTTGTATTTTACCTTGTTTTTCTGCACAGATCTTTCGAAAACTTCGATGTGTCTGTCGAATCTGGTGTTTCAGAATACATAAATGTTTTTGTGTCCATTTGTCTTTATTACAAAGGTAACAAGTCCCCCATTTATCAAAAATGCTACACTTCACAAAAGCTAATGACACAGCAGTTATTGAGCATTTCGAAAATAACTGAACCTGTTTCGCTGAGCAAGATTTCGAGCGTTTTTGGAATGTATTTATTCATATGTGTTTGTCCTGTATGCAAACTTTTATACGAAATAAAGTTAAGAACGTCAAATATACGCCATGGGTATGTTGATTTATAATTCACCTTAAACGCAAAGCCAAGCTTTTGCAAAAAACACATGCAACGCCTCGAAAGCTTGCCGGGATTCGTACGGCCATTTCCAATGCAATTTCTTGCTCCAAGGGTTTGTACTTTACACTACATTACCGAACTTTATAAAAGATGAACCACAGAAATTCTCAACTTTTTTAGGGACCGTACACAAAATGTCACTGAAATTTTGTACAGTGGCTTTGACCAAGACCTGAGTCATTATTTCCAGAGTGTATTTTCAGAGCCCCGTTGGAGGAGAATATTACAGTATCTATCTACGCTGATGTTCAGGAAGTTTGGCACAGTTGTGTATAAAATGTTACTTCGAATAATAACCAAATCCACGCTGGGGCCCAAGTGCATAACGAGCACATTTCTTCGGCGGTATGCTGAAACTGTCGCGAAATGTCTTGTCCTTAGTTTTAAGTCTTTCATTCAATCGGCCACGCGGCCCTTTTGATTTGAAGAAAACCCGTATCTCACCTATTTACAAGAAAACTCTCCTAATTTCTAGCGACAGAACGGTATCAATGTTATCTTCTGCATGTCACTTGAGTATGTCGTTTCTACGTTCATCACGCAATTCGCAGGTACCCATCGAATCCTCTCTTCGTTTCAGCATCGGTTTTCGCAAGGGCACCCTGACCATCACACAATTAGTATATTTGTTCACCACATTTCGCTAGTTTTGATATAAGGACAGGTGGACCTCGTTCTTTTATATTTCAGAAAGAAATTTGATCGCGTTCCTCATGCCCAATTATTCAAAATATTACTTTCATCGGCCTTCCACCGTTTATAGTTTCTTGGGTGACTACATATTTATCTAACCACAGACAGTACACCGATAATAATGACAACTCTTTCTGACGCTCTTCCGGTTACCTCTGACGTTCCGGAGGGAGGTGTGCTACGGCCTTTGTGTTTGTAACTTTTTAAAATGATATTGGTAATGTTTGGCACCGACACTGGTAATTTAAAATATTTCACTCCACAATACGTGTTTTTGCTGAAGACAGTATCCTCTTTAATGATGTTATTAGCATTGAGGTTCAACTTGCGTTATTTCTTGTCTTTAGAAAACGTTGTTCTTGTGGAGCACAACGTTTTACATGTAACTCAATCGTGTTAAAGCAAGTGTTTCAAAGAAAGTACCCCCAGGAATGTTCCTATATACAAATGGCCAACCCCTAAAGCTAATACATGAACAAGAATATCTCGCTGTAACCTTTAGCACTACCTTGAGTTGGAACTCTCACATAATTACAAATTTTTTTATTTATTGATAGGTACCCTCATGGTAATACATTAGAGAGGGGAGTGGGTAGGTGGGGAAAAAAGGTTGAAAACAGGCCACCGATTTCACTCGAAATTTGCAAGGCTGCTCAAAATACGTAGAATAAAAACTTAAAACATCTGTAGAAACATACAACATTGTACATGTACATGCATTCCGGGAGTAATGCAGAAATGTAAATACATATCAGAGGCAACAAATAGTTTATGTTTACACTACACACTGCAGAGGGAAACAAACTGACATCCTTAATTTTAACAATGCCTCGGGGAATGTGGTTCCCGTCTTTAGGACGGACAGGGGGTAGAAAAAATTACAAAAGCCTTAGTTGTACATCTGACGACGTCGACTTTGCGCGTGTGGTCCAGCGCGATAATACCTAGGATGACAAAGTCAATAAAATGCCGTATAGTGCAGTGTAAAAAGTTTTAAATTGGGAAGAGACGACCGATTTTGGTAAGTGAACTTAGTAGTGGAAGGCTAAGTTGTTTTTCGTCCGTCGTTACGCTAGCTGTCCGGTGGTAGTTAAAGTTATTTAAACGTACCGAGTTGCTCTTAACCATTTCCGGGCAAATGAGTAAGGGTTTCCGCAGAAGGATTCCTTCTTGACGATGTGTATCCAAGTTACGCACGTATGTTGCTTACGTAAAAACGCAGTTTTTACGGACGACTGGACGGAATAATAAAAGGTGCGTTCTGTAAATGACCAAGCATGCTGTAAGTTTTGTTGGTGGTGAATTCTGTGGGAATTTTCTGTGATAGGTCAGGTATATAATGAAGGCCTGAATATTTGTAAGATGAAGCACATTGCAGACGGGTGCTGTTTAAGTGCTACGAAAACGTGTTAGTAGCGGCACGTCAGATTCCCATGGATTTGCATTTGTCAACAATTAAGGTCATCTGCCACCTACCACACGAGGAAGAGTTACCGTTAATATCACCCTGTAGCGCATGCGCGTCCCTAATTGTGGTTCTTTCAGGAAAACGCACGCAGTTGTTAGAGAATAAATGGCCTGGCGAAGAAGTACAGTTCTTCAAATCAATACTATTGATGAGAAAATGTAGACGCCCTAGTACTCTTCCTTGGGGGTCATCCGGTAGCACACACTCAAATGAAGAGTTTGTCTCGTTAGCAAATACAAATTGTCGACGGGTAGTGACCAAGATTTCAAATTTTTTAGCGTATTATTATCACGACCAAATATCTAAAATTTTGGAAGAAGTAATCGGTGTTAAATTTATAAAATGCTTTCTTAATATCTAGAAAGGCGCATTCGGTAAAAGAACTACGGTGAATAATACTATAGAGTTTGCGCGTGAACTGCAGTAGTTACGTCTTAATGTTATGGTGAATGAAAGAAGAATTATATTCCAAGAAAGTCGCTATGTTACAACAAATATTGTGCTCAAGGGTCTCTCACTGAACGTTGGTGATTGACATGGGTCGATAGTTGAAAGGAAAATGTCTGTACCCTGGAAAAATGCTGCAACTACTTTCCTACTTTCCAGAGCGACGGCAGTTGACCGGTGTTTTATTTATTGTTGTAAAAAATTAGATACGATAATAAAACACCACTGCCTAATACTTTTAGACTGTTTTAAATATTACAGCCATTGCGAAAAGAGGAAGATGTTTTGATACTGTCAATGCTATTACAAATTCCATTGGGGATCTATGAGCACAGGATACACGGCGATACAATCATAGGAGTAGAATTCTGAAGCAGCACAGGTTAATTTCCGGGAAAAAGAAAAGGAAAAGGCATTGTTTAGTACACTAAAACACTCGTGTTCCGGTATCGGCTCACTCTTTCAAATATTCAAGGATATTGGTGCAATCTCGTGTGGGTTTATTACGCTCCAAATTTTTTATTGTTATTATGCAGTACGTCTCGCAGAGTGTTAGTAAGGAATGGCAGATGCGTATTCTTTAGCAGCTGAAAGGTACTGAAACCAACGCCATGTGCTGTCATATTTCTTGGCTAAAACAGTTAAAGCGTTTTTTTTTCTGCTAGGCGCCTGCTATTGTGTTTATACCAAGGGGCCCTTGGGGTTTTAGGAAAGTTTTGAA
This sequence comes from Haemaphysalis longicornis, assembly GCA_013339765.2. Lineage (NCBI taxonomy): Eukaryota > Metazoa > Arthropoda > Arachnida > Ixodida > Ixodidae > Haemaphysalis > Haemaphysalis longicornis. The sequence goes on from CM023454.1 coordinate 53,498,037, forward strand.
AAGGGATTAATAAAGTGGTTGCTGTGGTGTAATAGTTTATTTTTATTAATGGTTGAAAATAACTCGACAGTACTTTGATCAAATCTGTTTTAAATTTACTTATAAATACGGCTAGTTCCTGCTTTATTATAGATAAATCGGCCTTGCTCTAATGACTTCAGATTTTTATTCGCCTCGTAACCTTCTTTACAGGTAAATAAATCGAAAAATTTAGTAGGGCATGGTCGTTCATTTTTAGCATATGCAAATCTCAGAACATATGCCTGACAAGTCTGTGAACAATGAGTGTAGTATTGTAGCAGTGGTAGCTGTTATTCCAGAGGACTTTGAGTTAGAATAAGGTGCACACATAGGTAGAGAGAAATTGTGGGTGATTAGATAATGCTTGGCTTGGGATAAGAGGTTGCTGGCAACCAGTTGCTTCTGGTAAATAAAGTACTCTAAAAAAAAAACAGGAAATGAAAAATAGCGGAATTTACAGTACTGATGGCGTCATAAGTTTCGTGACAATTGGGGACTGGGAGTTAGGTGGTGCTGATAGCAGGCTCTAGTACCATTCTATATGGGACAGTTTCACTGCTACCCATAGCAATTCCAACAATGAAGTTATGTTAAGAGGGAATGGTTCAAGCTGCGGTTTGACAGCAACTAAAACACCAGCACTACCCGCTGCGGGGCTTAGTACCTAAGACGTTCTGGTGCTGAGCTCGAGGACGCGCGTTCGATTCCCGGCAGCGGCGGCCGCTTTTCTTATGGCAGGCGAAAGAAAACCGCCCGTGTGTAACGAAAATTTCGGCGCACGTTAAAGATCCCCAGGTGGTCGAACGTTAATCCGAGCCTATCCTACGGCGGCGCCTCATCGCATTCGTTGCGCCGGCGCGTTAAACCTTACAATCAATCAAAAACGCCACCACTTTGCCTCTCCTCCCTATTAAACAGAAAAAAATTATACTCTAGACCACAGTAAAAAATTTCAGTTCACGGATGTTTCCATGGAGCCATGTTTTGCTCGAATTGATAATATTAGCTGCGCAGGAGTGAATTGCCACGGAATTTCTGTGCGCTTTCTCGTTAAGCTTGTGATATTGTGAACAGAACCGATGCTCCTGATAAAGAGGGCTGGTTGCACTGGCCTCTAGTTAGTTTGTTAAGCAGATAACACGATCAGCTGGGACTAAGTGCTGGCTACTGAGACAGGTGTAGAATCTGCTGTTGAGGGCGAAGAAATGTGTTCCTTACCATTTATAGGGGTGGGATAGAAGCTTCGGCCGGAGGGAAATGACCTTCTCAACTACCTTGCCTGAAACAGTGCCGCAATAGTAGTGTTTGCCGTTTAGAAGGATTTTTTTTATTCTTATGTTTAAAGAAACGATTGTTAGGCTGGAATTTCGCAAATTCACTCAGGGTTTTAAGGACTTGACGCGTACCAAAGGGTACGTTTTCTGACCTTCTGACATTATGCACGCTTAGCTTACTTGCTGAAAATACGCTTCCTCGCGTTTCGACATTCGCAAACTGTACAAATATTGGCCAGCACCATATCGATGACAACTGGCTCATGCGATAGGCACGCGAAACGTCTTGACCTGTCACCTCGCTATCAAAATGGGGATCTAAGAGGCTCAAAATAATTTTTTTTCTGTGTCATGCCAGGATTTTTTAGCATCAGCGACGCAATTAAACACCAGGTTATCGCTTCTTGCTCTGTGTTCGAGTTCGTCAAAACAAGATTGCGAAAGACTATTCTGGTTTGTATGTGATCGAAATCAACATTAGCAGGCCTCATGTCTTCCTAAATACCTTCTAATTTGGCACTTTTTTGTTCCATTGCGGTACGTCTGCTGTCAAACGTTTCCAGCGCAAATTCTACCTTCAGCGGGCTACTGGGAATTACCGCAATAGCTTCCTTCATTTCTTTATGGCATGCAGATATTTTGCTGATGGCTACTGCAACTCCTTGAGGATGCCGAGGATCTCGTTGTCTTGCGCATCAGCTTGAGCCCCTTCAGATATCTGAATTCGCGTTTTATTTGCATCACTAGATTAGTTTGCAACTGCGTTGGGACGGGATTGGACTTACTATCGCCCGATATCAGCAACAAAAGAGCACTGTCCTAGCACTCCGAAAGTAGACCAAAGAACACTCATGGGCACGGCACCAGCTGTAGACATTGGTTATGGCTTCTCTTAGCGTTGAGGGAAGTTAAGTTACCAACCTGAAGAAGGGGGAAACCACGTTCACTAGCCATTTTGGACCGATTGGTGCCACCGCGCACTGGCGAAGTCAATCAAATGCCGTTCATTTAAAGCTAGCTGCGTAGATGCCGTCGATAAACAGGGGGTTTTCATTTTCGGGCGAGGGTTGTCTGTCCCCAAATGCGTTCGCTTGAAAGCGTCACGCAGTGGCAGAGGGGGGGGGGGGGGGCAGAACTGTAGCGTCAGGCTGAAGGCAAGGATGTCGACCACAATAAAGCTGGAACAGCACGTGCGGTAGCTTAAATGCGACAGCATGATCTTCAGAGGGGGCAAACGATGTTCAGGAGTCATGGTGGACCCATTGCTGCCACCGTGCTCGCAATAACATATGCGAGGCGGGTTTTCAGTAAACTGTGGTTATTGCGACACAAAGTCAAGGGTGCTCCCGCACAAGCTAAATATTTAGCCGACACTTCACTCATTAAACCAAAACTTGAATACGATGGCTTGTTAAAACATCCCCAATCTAAAATAAGCATCCCTTGTATCTGGAGAATCCAAAGAAGACCCGTCCGTTGTATTTATGGCATGTATGGATGAACAGAATCCGTATCTGCCGTAATGAAAGAAGTGGTATCTCTACATTTATGTTCCGACATTATTCATTCTGGTCAAACTTTCTTTATCAATTAGGAAACCGGTGGCTCTCACTTCATTCTTTCCATTGCCTTAGTCTCCTGGCAACGCGGCGCGGATGTCATTTACATGCCCTTGTGTTAACTACATATTTCGCAAAGCTAATCTTTTCAAAATTTCATTTTTTCCACGCACGATCTTTGTGTGGAAGAAGTTAATCTCCGCTTCCCTACGGTAGACAGATTCTATTGATGCGCTTGTTTATTTTTTGATGTGATAATGATTTGTAGTGATCAGAAATGTTCAATTGCCTGTTTTACTGTTTTTTTAGGTACTATGTACCCCCTCCTTTTTTACCCGTTGTAATTATTTATGAGTGTGTGCTACATTATTCCTGTTTTTTTGCATTTGTCGCGCTTTATTGCCTGCGCCACTCCTGCTTTGGCTTCATGGCTGCGGTGCTTTGTAAATAAATACAAAAATATATAAAATATTGCCTCTACCATACTCTGATACCGAACAATCCTACACTGAATGCAGCATTGCCATAAAGCAATGCTAACGCAGAAACAACTGAGGAGGGCCCAAGAACCAAGCATAAACCCAGCGTGCAGCGCCAAGCACCCAGCGCAAGTATGAGCAGCCTACGCGCCCTTCCAGGTTATTTATGTAACATTACAATACTTCGCCGCTTTGCTAAGCCCTGACTGCTGAAACTCCTCTACTACGAAATACGCGATACCAACAATCGTACACTGCACGAAGCGACATTTTAATGAACAGCGCTAATGCAGTGAAATAAATACCAAGGCCAGGAAAGCACGCATAGCCTATTCATGTATTGTACATGATATAACTATCGAGAAAGTCGCCCTTCTGGCATATTTATTGTCTCTGAAAATACTCTGCCGCTTTGCTAATCCACGGGTGCTTGAAGGCAGCTTCTCAAATACCCTAGAACAAAATCATCTAATACTGCTCGCAACGACATTGCAAACATGCCGAGAGAACGCGAAACGCATGAGAAAGAGGGCCCTAACAAAAGAGACACATAATTTTACGGTTTCATCACAGGAACAAGCAAGGTATGAATTCTACCAGAACATTATTTACCTCTCAAAATACTTATCCGCTTTGATAAGCTTAGAGTGCTTATCAGCTGCTGTGATCCCGGCGAAAGTAACAACCGTACTCTTCACGCGTTTAAATTTCGCCCTATCTGAGCAAGCGTAATATTTTCTCAAGATATCAGCGCAAAAATGAGAGAGCGCGCTCTTCCGATTAGGTACTACACTCACAAAATTCTTTTACATTGCAAAGCACTACGTGCTCGAAATGGGTAACGAGAAGCCCGCGTACACAGCAATCCTACACATCAAGCGACGAAATTTTAACCGAACACTGCAAACGCCTGAAAATAAACAGCGCCAGATTAGCAAGCACAATATACTCTGATGGTGACATCAGGAGAATGCGGCAAAACGCAGAATGGCTCGTCAAATATTATCCCAGCGATTACTAGGACCTGTTGCTTAGCATTGGGAGCTTGAACACGTGTATTGAAACAGTCGCGAGAACAACAATCGTGCACTTCACGCTACAACATTACCGCCAAGCAGCACAAACGCGGGAAAATAAAAACAATAAAGATGGCCCTAAAAGAACGCATAACATACTCTTAGCCAGTCAGCAATAGAATGAGCGAGGAAGGCGCCCTTACAGGGAAATTATTATCCCTCACTGTGCTCCGCCGCATAGCTAGGCTTTAGGCGCCTGAATACGGCTACTAAGAAATAAGCAAATAGAACAGTCGTACGCATCACCTCATCACATTGCAGCCAAGCATCACAAAATACCGCGAAATTAGGAGCCGACAAAAGCAAGTAGAACTTTTTCAAGTACCAATTGCAGGAAGTACCGAGAAACGCCGGCTTTTGAATTAATATTGTCATGCACAATACTCCACCGCTTAGCAAATTTCAAGACGCGTTACGTTTGCTACACAGACATACGCGAACACAACACACTCGTGCACTGGAAGGTACGACATTGCAGCCAAGAACCGCGAACGCAGGAAAATGATGAAGAGGGCCGTAAAAGCAAGAATAACGTACCCTCAGGAGGTCATTGCTGTGACAGGCGTGGAATGCGCACTTGCGGGTTAAACATTTTTAAGTACCGTACTCCGCCAAAGTGCTGAGGTCAAAGCGTTAGAACTACTTTTGTAAAACCTGCGAGAGCAACAATCCTTCAATGCACGCTAAGACATTGCCCGAAACTGCGGAAACACGAAAAAATAAAGTGGCCCAAAAAGGCAGAATAATGTATTCTCAAGAAGCGCGGAAATAAACAGGAACTCCTAGTGCTAGGTTAAATAGTACACCTCCCAATACACTGCCTTTATGCGGTGCTCCATTCGCTTGAACACGGTGCTGATAAACCCGCGAACACGACAATAGTAGACGGCACACGACGACTTTGCCGCAAATCAGCGTTGTTTGAAAATATGTAACAGGGCACAAGAGGCAAGCTAAAGTTCCCAAAGGGAGTGACCTAGAGAATAAGCGAAGAGCACGCCCTTTTTGCTTAATTATCCCTCAGAATTCTCCGCCGCGTTGCTGAGCTTTAGGCGCTTGAACAAGTCGAACAAAACCGTCGCAAAACACAATCATTCAATACGTGCGGCGATATTGGAGCTGAGCATTCCAAAGGCGGCAGTATAAAGAGGGCCCCAGTAGAAAGCATGACATACTCTCATGCTCTCCGCGAGAAAATGTTCAAGGAAGGAACTCTTCTGGATCATTAATATACCTTAAAATGCACAGCCGCTTTGCTAATGTCCTCGTGCCTAAACTGCAATACTCTAAATCCTGCCCCCACAACAATAGGGCACAACACACCACGTCATTCCAGACAAGACGTCAGCCATTATTATAGAGAAAAGGGCCGCAAAAGCAAGCCTATAATATTCTCACGCAGTTAACGCTCGCAAATGAAGCAAAGTCGCCCTTCTGTGTTGAATACAACTACCCGCAATACTTAATATTGCCATGTGACTATGCTGCGCCAATTTGTTTAGCCTTTGTTGCTTGAACTACGTGTCTCATAAACCCGCGAACACAACGACCGTAAAATAGACGTGGATATTTTGCAACCAATCATCGCAAAAGGGCCCGGAAATAAAAAAGAGGGCGCCAACAGCAACCCGAACTTTCTCTCTGGCCGTCAGTGCGGGAATGATGGAGGAGAGCACATTTCCGGTGTAAATATATTCCCTCACAATTGTCCGCCACGAAATTGTCTGCTTCAGGAAATAAAAAAATGGCTATTCATTATTACGCGAACAAAACGGTCGTATATTTCACGCGAAGATACTGTAACCAAGCTGCCGAAATATACCAAAATAGCCAAGGCCTGAAACTCAAGTATATTACACTCTCATCAAGTTAGCACAAGAATGAGGGAAGAACGCGCCCCTCGGGTTAAGTATTAGCACCTAGAAGTTTCAGACGGGTTGCTAAGCTCTAATAGCTTGAACTGTTATTGTGAGAAACACAGGAACAACAACAATCACACACTGCAGACGACTTTGCGGTCAGACATTGCAAACATAAACCACTCCCGCCAGTCAGAGGGAGAATTTGCAAACAACGCACCTTCGATGACAATACTCAGTTGTGTTGTAATCTACACTGTAAACGCAAACTAGCCGGAAATGGAGTTTTAATCAAGTAATGTGCCCTGAAAAGTACCTATAGCGAAAATGTACTCCCTAGGCATGATCTAAAAAGCGGACGAACCTCCATGGTAGTACTGTTGCCCATCCATGTAGCAAAAGGAGCATTTAGAACGACTTAACACCATTTGTGAGATGGCGTTCGGTTCCTTGTATACTACCACGTCCACAATAAACTCCCCTCACAGGTAATCATCTCAAGCGGGCGGTCGCCATGTTAGTCTTGTGTTGTTTCCGTCTATCAGCACTTCAACCAACCGTGGCCTAATGCTAATTAGAACGAGTAAGCAGGACGCGACGGTTGCATGCAGCTACAAAACCGATACCGTACGTATACCCGTATAGATGCTTTAACCAGCGCGATCATAGGCAGACAGCGCGGCCGTGTTGTTTCAATCTGTTTATTTTGGCGATAGGTGTTGTCAAACTCTGCTGCTAACGAAGAGACAGTTCTCGCCGTTGCAAACAATTGCAATGTTCATCTGCTTCGCTTGCTTGCGCATACATAGACGATTTAAATTCTCGTGCCAGCGCGCCAACGCACCCGACTGCAGCGACTCAACTTGCCCTGGCGGCAGACTTGCTGCCCGGATGTAAACAACCTCTGTGCGTCTGTGCTATCAACGCAGCGCGGCGGTGACTCGTTGCGGCCGTAGCTTCAAGCTTCGCCTTGGGCCGTCGTTTTTCTTATTTGTGAAGGACTAGTAGTGCCATTTGGTGGAAAGATTTTCATGTGCCCCTGTCACACGAGGAACGGCCGCAAACAGCATTTGGATACGGCGACAGCTGTGGACAGCTCGCTGGTAAGTGGTCTGTCATACGTCGATGCGTTTGTCAAACGTTTGGATAGGGTTAACAGCGAAGTACCCGGGTACCCGTGCCGCTAACAGCACGTACACGCACGGGAAAGAAAAAAGCGCACACTCGTATTATTTTACTTGTTTGTGTGTTGTTGGGGTATGCATTCGCATTCTTTTGTAGGCCGGTTTGTAACAGGGCATTCGAGATAAAATCGTTTGTCGCGCGCGGCGTCGTTTCAAAGCAACGTGACGGTTACTTCGTGCTGGCGAAAATCAGCGCAGTCAGACGCAAGCGGGAAGGAAGGTAGAGAGATCGGGAAAGAGGGCGCTAATATATAAAAGAAAGCGTAATGCAAGACGAGAAACTGAACGCAACCCGCCTGCGTTTCTCCTAACTTTACGATAGAGCCGCACACGGGTACGTTGTCACAAACTCGAGCGTACGACGTCTAAAGTACCGTATATATTTTTTCATTTTTCAACGTGACCTGAGCCACTTATCTTCTCATTGCCGCGCATGCAGACCTGATTGTGTCCCTGTGTTTGAGCGCACAGCCATCCTTTTCCGACATAAGAACCAGCAAACGCGAGAAATTGTAGAAGCCAGCCACATCAGAAAAGCTGGTTCCGAATGTATCAGTCATCCCTCTATCGCCCTGCTTAATCGAGAAGTCGCATATTTAGACGCACATTGAGCGCTATTTCGGTGCCTCTTCTGGGCATGCGTTTTGGGCGTGGGAGGGGGGTCTTATTCCATGTATAATGCGGTTATCTTTGCTGATTTTTCGCCTTTCGTGCGCCTCAAAGTTCGTTTGGTGGTTTTGTTGTTACGGTTTTTTAGTATTTTCGGCTGAGTGCGCCGAGAACTGTGACGCATTGGGGGCGCGGCATTTGGGCGCTTGGGCATTTAAAGCTTTGAATTGTGCAATAATAAACTAGTTGCGAGTCTGCGCTTGTGCCGTCTTCATGTGTTCTTGTCCTCGTTAATTTGCGTGCAGTTTTTTTTTTCGAGATGCATCATTACCAACTCGCCCAACTCGCAACCCTTTTACAGATCCTATACTCCGTAAAAATGAGTTGCCTGTCCTTTTAGGTACGGCAAAATCTCGCGCAGCGCATCATTCTGCCAGGGGTCGCATTGTCTGCTGATAAGCATTTTAGCTTTGCCCCTCTTCATCATTCACTTCATGGAGATGGCGGGATTTTCTTTCATAGCTTGTTGTCACTGCAGTAATTAATTGCAGAATCAGTCCTACAAATCACAAAACCGTTTCGTTTCACGTTGAAAATACTAACAGTAACACACTTTGCACCACACGGAGGAACAATCGGTTGCAGTGATGAGGCATAAGGGTAACTTGTTGTTAAAGGGTCATTGAAGGCAACCAGCAAGTTGATTTCAAACGGAAGTCGGACCTCCGCATAGCCATTTCAGCATTGATTTAGTGCCAAGATGCCTTAAGTGCTGAGAAATCGCTGTTCAAATGCTCATCAAACGTGACGCAAACACGACTGCAGTCGCTGTTTGCATCAGGATAAACCGGAAGCAAGTGAAGCAGCGGTGATTAATAGCAGTATACAAGCAACTGAATACAACATTACCACGTACCAAGCAGTTTGGTCAGTTTCGGTCAAATCGCTCATGCTTCCCCAAACTCCTCTGTCATTTGCCGTTCGAGATCACTAAGCAAAATGTTTTCTCCATTGGACCTGGATCAGTATTTACGCTTCACTGAAGAAAAACATTGGCCTTTTGAGGCTCCGCAATTGTTGGCGTCGAACGATTTTCTCGTGCGTAGCTCGCATGCTCCCTTGGAAAGCGGTACTGCCACCCCAAGTATGGACGAGTAGCACCATCCAGCGGCAGCCAAGAAAGAAGTTGCGCGCGTCAGGCCATTTAAGCCCTTCCGGTGAAACCGTGTTTTTGCTAGTTTCAACCTTATTTTTAAAAAAGCCAGGTGTAGAGGGTATAATAGTGTTCTCCGTGAGCTAATCTATCAACCTAGAGAGACTTGCATTTTAAGATTTTAACTTCACTGTCATTAAGTTGTGCTCGAGTAAATTGTGCGGAAGTAATATCTTTTTATTGCTGCAAAAGCCACGATGGTTAATGTACTGGCACTTGGTTTTATGAAGCCTTTGCATTCCTAATTTAAGTACTGAAATTCGCAGGGAACCTGGCCTAACAATTTTATTACTGTACCGAATTATTAAGTTCATTTAACCATAGTGTCTGTTTTGAATTTTAACTGTGGCGCATTTTTTTTTTCTTTTTTTGCTTTTTCAGGCAGATGTTCCTTTGACTCCCTGCCTGCATTCCGTGAACGGGGAAGTTAGCCTCCGCATCGATGGCCAGAGTGTCTTGACTGCATCATCTTTACTGGGAGTACTGTGTAGTCTGTTTGCATCGTTCTGGGTTTTCAACATTCAATATCCCAAGAAGGCACACAGAGCTCTAACGTTTGTGGAACATGCCTTTTTGGACCTTGCCAGCACCAAACCACGTGTGAAGGATTTAGAACTAATTAACTTTTATCGCATCATATAACCTCACTAAATATTTATTTGTTTTCAATCCTGTAATCATTGGATAGTAGTCTAAAAGAATTGCGTATTATTTTCCTGACTTTCTTTTTTTTCTGTTTTTTTACTAACAGGGTATTTGATGGCCCTTCTGTGTGCTGATAATACAGCTATCTTTTAGTGAAGCAATAATATTAACGAACTAATTTAACTTGAAACAATTATCTAAATAATGTTGGCAACTGGTGCCAAATGAATCAACTAAAATTTATCCGAAAAAACGAATTACATGGCTTTTTCTTCTCACTCTAAAGAAGCTGTCGCGATACCACCCATTCTGTTCTATATCCTTGCAATTAACCCCTCAGACTGGGTCACTTTTCTTGGCGCATTTGTGTCTTTATCAAAACGCACTGGTATTTTCCGCCGCATATTTCTCGTTCTTTATATTACTCATTTAACCATAGTCATCTCATTGTTGTCTGTCTCCTACATCATTTATCTCTTGTGCCTTTACCATCTACAAAATGCTCGTTACCTTTAAATATCAAATCGTTACACAGCTTTCGCTCATTTCACCACCAATTGAAAAATTTTTTTGTTGTAAACCACTGAAACCATTTTTTTTCACTTTGTGTACTGAGTGCTGATTCGTACTGATAAGTACTCACGCGTTCTCACCTCTATTATTATATAATGATGTCACTACCATGCCGTTGTGTTTGTGCCTGTGTTTTTCGCATATCCAGTTCTTGTAGTAATATTGTTTCTACAGTTTGTTCAACTAGCACACAGCTCTCGCTCATTTCCGTTCACCACCAACTGAAATTTTCTTGTTGTTGTTGTAAACCACTGCAACCATTTTTTGCACTTTGTGTACTGAGTACTGATGCGTACTGATAGGTTCTGGTAAGTACTGACGCGTTCTCGCTCCGCTAAGTATTGTTTATTGTTTATTGTTTATTGGGTGGTGCCCACCAACAGCACTAGGCCTTCTTGGGTGGTGCACACAAAAAGGACAGGGCGACACAGATAAACAAACGGTAAAACATGGAGACTGGTTATGAAGTGCAGGGTCACAAAGTACATAGTACCACCGCACACGCGCGTGCTCGCAGGCACGCCCACGCACTCACACCCGTAAGCACTCACGCATGCGCGCACACGCACACACACACACACACACCCACACACACACACACACACACACACATGCACACACACACCCACACACCCACACACACACACACACACACCCACACCACACACACACACCCACACACACACACACACGCACACACACCCACACACACAACACACACACACACAACACACACACCCACACACACACCACCACCACACACCACACACACTCAATTTATACATTTAAGGAATTGAGATTACAGTCAGGTACATTAGCACGCGCTGAGACAGGGCTTGTGACAAGGTATACTACAAAGTACATTGGCATACACGCAAGTTCAGTACAATCCACCGTCGTAACTTACTGGGGAACATGGATACTGGAAATAAGTACATATAAAGCAAAATTTATATGTATGCACGGCACATACGCTCGTGAGTGCAAACAAAACATACATACACGCATGCCCACGCGGGTGCATGTGAAGGTGAACAAGTGCAGGCAAATGCGCACGTGCATGCATGCACACACCCTGCGGACACACATACATAGGCACGGGAGTATGTGTACGGCAAACGGTGCAAGTGTAGAAAATGGGAAGGGAACGGAAAACACGAACACGAGATAACTTCTATACCATACTGAATGGGCAACAGCGGCTTCAAATGCATGCATTTTTCAGGGCGCGTTTAAAAGAGTTAACATTGCCGGAAAAGACGTCCAAAGATGCACGAAAGTCATCATTATACACACGTTGCACACGGCACACTGGAGACAGCATCTCTGAGGTGGTCACAAAAGCAAAGGTGGGGGCGGAGAGCTCGAATTGGTGCCCTTAGCCGAACAGAGCTCACTAATTTCGGGCTGTCGAATCTGGAGTGGATACACTTGAACAAAAACACTAAATCGCGGTTTGTGCGTCTAGATTGCAGTTCTTCGAGCTTCAGCCGCTTGATGACATCCTTGTAAGCGTATTTCTCGTGTAGGGTGTAGCGGCGAGAGAAGATGCGCGTGAACCTTTCTGAACCCTTTCCAAGCGCAAAGACGACGACGCACTCATGCAGTTCCAGACTGCCGATGCAAACTCCAGCTTTGGGAGTACAAGGGCTTTGTACAGAGCAAGGAAACACGAACCTCCTGAGAAGTCCCTTGTTGCACGAGAGATAGCGCCCAAAGTCCGAAGAGATGAGCGTGCGAGGTAGTTTACATGCGGTGTGAATCGTAGTTTCGAATCCATCAGAACGCCCAAATCACGTGTTTCGCTTACTCTTCTTATCGTCAGAGAGTCGAGGTGGTATGGGAAGGTTAAAGGAGAGGTTTTTCGAGTGTATGTAATTGTAACGGTCTTCAATGGATTCAAATCTAAGTAGTTAGTTTTGCACCAGAGGGAGATTGCTTGTACGTCGCGTTGAAGCTGGGCGCAGTCCGCCTGTGATCCCACTGCGCGATAGAGTTTCATGTCGTCTGCAAACTGCAATAGAGATGAATGCTTTATAATTAACTGCACATCATTCACAAATAAGTTAAACAATAAAGGACCGAGAATAGAGCCCTGGGGAACCCCGGACGGTACAGTGAAGCTGCGAGACTTAGCACCAGCGTACTGAACAAAGTTTGTTCTCTGTTTGAGGTAGGTTGCAAACCACTCGCAGAAAGCAGGAGCCAAGCCATAAGCAGACAGTTTGCGAAGGAGCAAATCATGGTTTACGCGGTCGAAGGCCTTGCTGCAGTCGAAGTAGATGGCATCCATTTGTTGACGTGAAAGTATGTACTTGCTGGCGTCACTCAGAAAGCAGGCAAGGTTTGATTCGACGGACCGGGCAGGTATAAAACCGTGCTGATTACTATGAATGAGGGGCCGGATTTTGGACAAGAGATAACGGTGTACTACTTTTTCGAAAACTTTTGAGAAAGAACAAAGGAGAGATATTGGTCGGTAGTTCCCAGGCACCGACGCATTTCCGGACTTATGGAGAGGAAAAACAACGCCGGGTTTCCAATTTGTCGGAAAGTGCCGCTCTTCAAGCGAGAGACAAAAAATGTGGCAGAGCAACGGCGCGAAAATGGCAGAGCAGCCTTTTACAATGAAGCATGGGATGTTATCATGGCCTGAGGATTTCTTCGAAGGTAGGCTGCGGATAGCAGCCGTGACATCCTCAACGGTTATGTTGGGCGTGTGTATGACATCACCTATCTGCGCGAGCCGAAGCGGGAAGCCGCTGTCGCGTGACGAGGAGTACGCGGACGAGAAGTGTTTTGTGAATATTTCAACAATGCTGGCTGGGTCGGAAACGATGGTGTCGCCATCCTGCAGAGTAATCCGCTCAGGGGCCTTTCTTGTGCGCGTGCTAAAGATCCGCCAGAAGTCGCTCGGGGATCGGGTAAGCGAAGATTCTGTGAAGTCCGAAAAATGTTTTTTGTCGCGAGCGAGCAGCACTTTCACAAGTGAGCGCTGTTCTTTGAAGTTAGTGTCGGCGGACGTGTCGTTTTTAGCTTTCCTTAGTTTGTGGAATCGACGCTTACTGCGCAGCGCGCTGCGGAGTTCTTTGCTGAACCAGAAAGGGAATTGATGAGGGCGCTTAGACTTTTTTGGTATGTGCTCGTCCATTGCTTTTTGGACAATTTTTGTGAGCAGCTGCACCGCTGCGTCTGCATTATGCGATGTGTAGACTGGCTCCCAATTCGTCTCCTGGAGCGTTATGTAGAGGGCATTATAATCGCCACGGGGAAAATCAAAGAATGGGGTCTCCATGCGCCGCTCATAGGCAACCGGTAGTAAAGCCGTGACAGTGAATGGTTCATGCCACGGGTCGACCGGAACAAGGGCTTCTCGAGCGTGTTTAAGGTCTAAGGAGGTCAAGTTGGAGAGACGATGTCAAGGACATTTCCTGCGGGGTTAGGAGGAAGTGCAGCATATGCCAATCCAGCGAATGAGAAAAAGTTAAACAAGTGAGCGGCTTTGGTAGAATTGCCAACATTTTCCCCGGGATTCCACCACCGGGCCGGCACGTTGAAATCACCGAATAAAAGAATGTTGTACTTTCCAGGGTCTATACTTTCTGAGAGGTGCTGAAAAACGGACGCGAATGCGGGGAAGTCTAGAGTTGGATGCATATAATACACGCCAATGAGCAGGTTTTTTCCGCGGTTTGTCTTTGTTTCGACCCAAACGCATTCATTTCCCAATTCGAGATCAGCTCGGCGAAACGCAACCATGGACTTTCGCAGGGCGATTAAAGCTCCTCCACCGTACTTTTGACCGGTGCGTTCGTAGTCTCTGTCATGGCGAAAGACAGCGTACTCGTCCGGGAAGTAATCTGTAGAAGCAATTTGGTCTGAGAGCCACGTCTCAGTAATGCAGTATACGTCATGATCGAAAAGAACCACATTATCAAAGAACTGTTGCGCTTTTGTCCGTAGGCCTCGTGTGTTTTGGTAGTAAAAAGAAATACTCATGGGGCGTTTACTTCGGAGGGCTTCAGCGCACGGTCATCCTTCAGGGTGCCGTCAAATTGTCGGAATAAGCACCCGCTCGGCCACACTGACGACTTATTCACAAGATCAAAACACGCATCGCTTACCGCAACATGAAAGGAGGCGTAGCTCGGGTGCTTGGTTTTTAGACGCGTGCAAACGACGCTGCCATCTTTACAAACATCCGTGACGAGTTTCAGCACGGTTGGAACTGAGGTGTCGGGGTGAAGACGGGACACAAACAAGGCTTTCTTGAGGGGCTGGCGGGGCACGGTCTGAAGGTCGCTGTTTTCGTTTGCCCCAACGGAAGCCTCGGGGAAGCGGTTGCGGGGTTGCCTTTTGTTGAGGCCGCCGGGGCGAAGAGGGCTCCACGCGGAAGGGGGGGCCGTTCAAGCAACTCGATATGGGCGACTGGCTGGTGGGTGAGAGGCCGGGACAGAGCTGCTGAGGGGGCTTTGTGGTGGCAGGAGCGTCAAGCACTGCGGAGGGCTTTCGCGGTGACCCGCGGTGGCGGAGCTCCTCGCGCAAGACACGCACCTCACTCTGAAGACACGCAATTGCGGCCGCCTGTATTTCCGATGCCTTCGTGGTTTCGCTTCGAAGGCGGGCGTGCTCCTCCCGTAGTTGGCTGAGCTCGTCCGTTAAAAATGATGCCTTTCCACTTTTTGATAGCCTTCTATAATGATTTCACTACCATGCGGTTGTGTTTGCGCCTATCTTTGTTCTTCCCGTATTCCAGTTCTTGTAGTGATATAATTTTACGGTTTGTTCAACTAGCATTGTATTGCTGTCTTTCATTCCTAACTGGCGTGTTATTTAGCAATGTACCATTTGTGACTTTCTTATAGGAGGTCGCCATAAGTTTTTTTTCGGAACCTCCTTGTGTACACCATGTACCATGTAAACTTGTATGCGAAAGTTCGTTTGAAATAAACCTGAAACCGAGAAAAAACCGTGTGAAATCAGTACTCCCGCAGGGAACTAGAAACTCTCCCTTGTGGCCTTGAAAAAACTCCTTTCGGAAGGCCTACAAACCGCCCCAACTTTCGCAAAACTCCATTCAAAAGAAATATATGCTTCCCTTGAACCTCCTAAAAACTCCCCTCGCGAGGCCTACAAAACGTAAACCTCCATGCAAAAGAAGTAAATGCTTCCCTTGAACCTCCTAAAAACGCCCCTAAAATAACATAAGTACTTCCCAAGGGAGCCATAATAGGCTCCTATTCAACCGCCTAAAAAGTCCATAAACACCACTTAAAAACGCCTTCAGGAAGTAAAGAATACTTCATTTTGATCTCCTTAAATTCTCCCAAACATTTCTTAACACTCCCTAACTACCTCCTTTCTATCACCTAAAACGCCCTGTTTTTGAGGAGGTAAACAAAACCTCCCTGTTCCATGTAGTAAAAAAACTCCTACAAGGAGGATCACTAGAGGACAGGCGAAAAAGAACCTCTAGGGGGTATATGGGAGGAAAAAAAGTAGAGAATGCTAAGTTAGTTGAAGCCGCCAAAACGAAAGTGAAAACAAAAATCGCAGCTTTTTTTTTTGCAACGTGGGCAGTTAGGCGGAAAGTAGCTTTATTATTTGCAATAAATGGATTATTTGGTATGGTAATGGCTACTGTACTGTTCGTTTCAGCATACGCGGATGGCGGTGTTGGTGAGTGGGGGGGGGGGGGGGGCTCCCGCGGATTGCGAACTCGTAACAATAAACTAGCTATAGGCGGGTTAGGCTATATCAACTATTGGATATATCGAACTAATCGCCGTGCATATTGCAGTTCGCTATAAACGGGTTTCACTGTAGAACAGAATGGTTGGTATTGCGACAGCTTCTTTAGAGTGAGAACAAAAAGCCATCAAATTCGTGTTTTTCGGATAATTTTTAGTCGATTCATTTCGCACCAGTTGGCAATATTATTTAGATAATTGTTTCAAGTTAAATTAGTTTGTAATATTATTGCTTCACTGAAAGATAGCTGTATTATCAGCATACAGAACGGCCCATCAAATATCCCCTTTTCAGTAAAAAAGAAAAAAAGAAAAGTCAGAAATATAATACGGAAATTCTTTTTGACTACTATCCAATGATTACAGGATTGAAAACAAATATTAGTGAGCGATATTGATGCGATAAAAGTTAATTAGTTCTAAATCCTTCACACGTGGTTTGGTGCAGGCAAGGTCCAAAAAGCCATGTTCCACAAACGTTAGAGCTCTGTGTGCCTTCTTGGGATATTGAATGTTGAAACCCAGAACGATGCAAACAGACTACACAGTCCTCCCAGTAAAGATGATGCAGTCAAGACACGCTGGCCATCGATGTGCAGGCTAACTTCCCCGTTCACGGAATGCAGGCAGGGAGTCAGAGGAACATCTGCCTGAAAAAGCAAAAAAGAAAAAAATGTGCCCACACGTAAAATTCAAAACAGACACTATGGTTAAATGAACTTAATAATTCGTTACAGTAATAAAATTGTAAGGCCAGGTTCCCTGCGAATTCCAGTACCTAAATTAGCTTCATAAAACCAAGTGCCAGTACATTAACCGTCGTGGCTTTTGCAGCAATAAAAAAGATATTACTTCCGCACAATATACTCGAGCACAACTTTAAATGACAGTGAAGATAAAATGCAAGTCTCTGTAGGTTGATATTTATTTTTGTTTTTGACTGAAAAACACTTTGGTATTGCATGATTTTTTAACTGCTGTTTCTTGCTTTAAAGGAACACTGAATGATTTGTCAAGCTGTCCGTTTTTTGCTTGCACTGAGTAGACTGGCTCAAATTAGCATACTTTTCATCGTTTATCCGGTTGACAAATCGGTAATTATTTTATACAAAGCGCGAAAGAAGAAAAACTACCATGCGCGGTTTGCGGCGGCCGCACCAACTAAAGCTGTGACGTTGGGAGGAGCGGGCACCATGATTGGACGATGCCCAAGGTGAGCAACCAAACAAGTTTCGGTTTCGGTTCTGTAAAACAACCGTGGTGTTGTTGGATGGGCATTCTCAATAACTCAGTAATCATCGTACCGCGCTTCTCTGCCATGTTGTCAGCTGTAAAAATGCATAAGATAAGCCTCCCAGGACGGCTTGGAATCGTAGCATTCCCTAGCCGAGGCCTACGCAGTGCATGAACGCCCTCCGGTACCCGCAGACGCCCAAATGTCATGCGCTTTCCCCCATATTTGGAGCTTGCCTCCCTCATGCCTGTATCGTAAAAAGCGTGTTCGCACCAGGCCAAGGGTCTGTTCATTCTGGCCTGTGCCCACTGCCTGCAAGCAGTCGGTGCTTATGGCAACAGCACGCCAACGAGAACTCGCTAGCGCGCCAGTGCAGCCTGCGCGCGTTTTGTGAACTAGTTCGTGGAGCCATGAACGTTGCGGCCCAAAAAAAGGTGAACTCAATATAGAAAACATCGGCGAAAAACGAAAAAGTTACTTACAAAAAAAAGCACGTACCCGCGGGGATTCGAACTCGTGACTTGCAAAACACTTGCGGTGACACCTAGCGCCCCAGACCACTCGGCCACGGGGCGGGGTCCGCTGGCCTAGCTAATATAGGGTATATATTGTACACCATTTACACTTTTATTTAGTTTGGCATTTCAAGTAGCTAGGTGACTATTTGTTGTATTTGCGCGTCGTGCAGTAAGCGTCGCCCGAGTTTCCACAATAGCTCACGTCTAGCAATTGCATTTCGTATACGGAAAAGCGTTCGCAGATGCGTAGTCGTGCTGCTGACCGCTGTGCTTGTTCGCCCAGCGCAAAAAAGTGCTTCCCGCACCCTAGTTTTACGCTGTACTGTAAAATATCAGTTGATTTTATTTCCTTAGTACCTATATTGACTTCGCTGACTCTTCTCTCCCGCCTTCAAGAGGCCTTATATTTTCCTACTGGCTTACCAGCCAGCGAAGGCGTCGCATGTGCGCTTGTGTGAAGCGACCTTGACTTGGAGCTAGATACAGTGTACAAACTAACCAAGTAAAGAAAGGCAGATTCTTCCATTCACAAACGTGTCCTGGCTTCGTTTCAACTGAGGGAACGAATTGCGACGACCCGTCGGCGGCCGGCGGACGAAACGCTGGGCCGACTGACTCTGTCTGAAGGCCGGGGAGCCGTGCAGTAGCGCAGCCAATTGCGAGTTCGGCTCCTCGCGACGTCACACGAAAACGCCGCAGAAAATGGGCGAGCGTAGAGAGGAGGACAGCATTTTTGAATTATTTTTCTACTGAATAAAATCGCGTAAACGCGCCCAGGGTGGTCGAAACATGGCCTGGGGACTCCGGACTACAATTTGCGCAAGTAATCCCGCAATGTTTACATATCACTTCAGTGTCCCTTTAAGATGCCAGCTTGCATCTATTCAAGTGAGTGGGCGCGCAGTTAAAGATGCAAACCCTTACACTGCCTCTCCCCTACCATGGTGGCTCACGTTCATAGAAAAAGTGCAGCTTTTGCGAGATGGACGGCTGTTGCAAGCCGTGGCAATACTCACTTCTGCTGGAGGGGCCAACTTGGTTTCCGAATGCAGCCTTGCCTTGTACAGCACAGCCTATCCTGCCTTAAGATCTATGAAGTCATTCAACTCGATCATGTATCAGGATCTGCAGAAGAAAATTGTGTCAGCAAACAATGAATTCATGCCGGACGGGCACCCACTGTTTCAGTTATACGTGCAGTTACCCCCACCTATTTCCCTCCTGGTGTTACATCCAAAGCTAATTTGTTACGGCTTGTCTCATCAAGTATGGTCATCTGTCATAACACAGCTAGTCATACAGGAAAGTCCTTCACTGGGTCAGAAAACACTTTCTTTTTTACAGTGGTAATAAACTAGGCGACTCAGTCATCCGTATTCTGACACCTTAATATTCTGTGTCACCGAGCTGACAAGCATGATTGGTGCATAAGGTCATTTGTAGCCGTACCCGTTACTACAGCCTTGTTAGCTAACGTAAACCTCGTTCATGGCACCAAATTACTTGTGATTACATGGCAACAAAAAGAAAACAGCTGAAATGGAAACGCTATTCTCGCAAACTTACCAACGCTGCATGCCACACACACCTGCCTTAGTTAATTTACGGTGATTGTAGAAGTTTCCGTCACGCAAAACCACAGTGCACTTTTTGGAGCTGCAAGCTCCGTGTCAAAATCGAGTGTCAGATGAATCGAGTAATTTTTGTGTATGGTCTTACTATTGATTATGACAAAGTTATTACCAACAAAAGAAGAGTGTGACATTGTTCTTCTAAAAAATGATATCCTTTTTTATGCCCGGCAGACTTGTGTCATGCTACGGCAAACTCGGTTCTCTTCCATAAGGGCATGAATTTGTGTTTTTAATTACGTGGCCTTAGCTGGCGACTGACGGGCCCCGATTGTATACAGACCCCTCATTATCATCCGAAAGGGAATAAAAACATTTCGGTTTCGAACCACGTCGCCGTCGTGGTCCACACTATATGCATTTAATCGTTCGATAGGCTCATAGCATCTTTTACGCATGTCACCGTTTCCTTAATAGGGTACGCTGTTAGATGTGAAGAGTCGACTCAAGCGAGCAAGCAACCCCACCGAATCTACAGGGCACAGTTTTCGAAGGGGGTGGCCGTCTGATCTGCGGCTTTCGCCCACCAGAGCGCTAAGAATGAGTCAGAGCCTTGAACGAAAACAACACAAAGACATATTTGGACAGGCAAGCCATCAGGAGCGTTAAAAATAGATATTACAAAGTAGAGCAGTTAACTAAAAAGAACAGAGCAGTTCGATGCATATGAGAGACAGAGTCCCACAATATTCACCGACCGGGCCCGACGATGCACCGCTGTCGGAGGCGATTCGGCTACCTGAGTAACCGTCACGTTGCTTTGAAACGACGCCGCGCGCGACAAACGATTTCATCTCGAATGCCCTGTTACAAACCGGCCTACAAAAGAATGCGAATGAATACTTGAAAAGCCACAAACAAGTACAATAAAACGAGTGTGCGCTTTTTTCTTTGCCGGTGCGTGTACGTGCTGTGTGCGGCACGGGTACTTCGCAGTTAACCCTATCCAAACGTTTGACAAACGCATCGACTGATGACAGACCACTTACCAGCGAGCTGTCCACAGCTGTCGCCGTATCCAAATGTTGTTAGCGGCCGTTCGTCGTGTGACAGGGGCACATAAAAATCTTTCCACCAAATGGCACTACTAGTCCTTCTCAAATAAGAAAAAATGATGGCCCAAGGCGAGGCGCTTGAAGCTCCGGCCGCACCAAGTCAAGTCACCGGCCGCGCTGCTGCATTGATAGCACGGAAGTTTACATCCGGGCAGCAAGTCGTGCCGCCAGGGCAAGTTGAGTCGCTGCAGTCGGGTGCGTTGGCGCGCTGGCACGAGAATTTAAATTGTCTATATATGCGCAAGCAAGCGAAGCAGATGAACATTGCAATTGTTTGCAACGGCGAGAACTGTCTCTTCGTTAGCAGCAGAGTTTGACAACACCTACCGCCAAAATAAACAGATTGAAACAACACGGCCGCGCTGTCTGCTTGTGATCGCGCTGGCTGAAGCATCTATACGGGTATACGTACGGTATCGGTTTTGTAGCTGCATGCAACCGTCGCGTCCTGCTTTCTCGTTCTAATTAGCATTAGTCCACGGTTGAAGTGCTGACACACGGAAACAACACAAGACTAACATGGCGACCGCCCGCTTGAGATGATTACCCCAGATGGGGAGTTTATTGTGGACGTGGTTGTATACAAGGAACCGAACGCCATCTCACAAATGGTGTTAAGTCGTTCTAAATCCTCCCTTTTGCTACACGGATGGGCAACGGTACTACCATGGAGGTTCGTCCACTTTTTTAGATCATGCCTAGGGAGTACATTTTTTGCTATAAGTACTTTTCAGGGCACATTACTTGATTAAAACTCCATTTCCGGCTAGTTTGCGTTTACAGTGCACAACAAGCTCAAATGACAATGAAGCTAACGACATCAATGCACATCCCCCACGCACTCGTCAGGCACGCAAGTGTGCTAAATGTGTATGTTTATGAAGGAAAGCCAGTTCTTTAGAACTCCAAGATATGGACGTCGAACTGACGCAGTCACCTATCCGCTGCATTTCCGCTGTCTCTAACGATCTCTCTCGCGTGCGCTGATCCGCGTCTCGAAAAATGACGGAGCACGCATCATCGTTTGCTCGCACTTGTTGCACTTTCGGCAATGAATAGCCGAATTGCAATCTTTGCTTTCCGTGCATTGTTGCGATGTTCCCGTAGGCGACTATTGAGGCGCCGTCCAGTCTGCCCAACGTATGCTTTTTTGCAAGTCAGCGGCAGCTTGTACACCACCTCTTCCGTGAAGCCCACATACTGGTTTTCGTGGTTGACGAGGCAACTGCTTTTTTCCTTCCAGACAGGGCACGTTTGGCAGCAGAGCCTACATAGTTTATCAGGGGCCTACATGACCACTTTTACACCAGCCTTTCCACCAATCCTTTTAAGGTTGTGCGATATGCGATGCATATATGGGATGACAGCTACATTCTTGTCCTTTTGGGCCACCTCTTGCGGCCCTGACTGCGACTTCTTTTCCCCCATCTGAATCGAAATGGCCACTGCTACAATCATGCTCTCAGGATATCCTGCTGATGTAAGGCAACAGTTTTGAGCATCAAAAGTAGCGTTCATGAGGTGTTTGCACGATTTCTCCAGCGCGTCAGTAAGACACATGTTGGCGATGGTTCTCGTCCCGAGTTTAGTGGGCGCGGACTTAAACGGCAATAACGGTTTCGACCAACGGCGTTCGTACAACCAACACATATGTGAAGTAGACAATTTCAGAAAAAGATCCAAAAACTTGAGGCTGTCTTGTTGGGGAACCTCTTGAGTGAGTTCAAGAGGGCTCAGGCATTCCTTAAAAATCCCCAGTGTACTGGCCTCGCCCACAGGGAAGGCTTCCGCACTACTCTCCATCAACACTAAGAAGTCATCGACATATCTACACTTTTATGACTTCTGTGTCCTTCTCTCTGTCTGCGAGAATCTTCTCCATGTGAGACATGGCGAGGTTACTCAGTAGGGGAACAACGCAGGACCCAATACGTACTCCTTTCATTTGTATGTATACACCTTCGTTCCATTGAACATATGTTGAATTGAAGCAGAATTCCAACAAATTCAAAAACCCTTGAACCGAGACACCACATTCACTCGAAAATCGTACATGACAAAACCAAAAATAGCATCTTCAATGCTCGATAACATCAGATGCTGTGGGCGGGAGTAATATAGGTATTTTACGTCCACAGAAAAGGCTCTAAAACACTATTCTGACTTTTGTGCCAAAAAGCCTACCAGTTGCTCGGAACTTACAGTTTCAAAAGGATTATCTCTTTTCAGCAATCCGAGGTTCTGCTGCAAGAATCACGCTATACACTTCTGCCAGTTGTGTCTATCATATACAACCCGAAAGGGTGCACCGACCTTGTGAGTCTTGACGCTCTGCAGCCGATAGTATGTGGCATTCGACCCTCTTCGGGCTTCGAATTGGTCATCCCAAGACCCCAGCAGCTTCCAGTAACTCTTTCTTCACCGATGGCGACATCACCCTTCCGCAGTATATGCGTTCCGCTAAGCTTCGGACCAAAGCGTGCCGTGCAGCCAAAGGCTCTTGCTCCAAAACTTCTGTTTGTACGACGGGTATCAAGCCTGGCTCCAGGCAACGAAAAGGATAGGTGTGTGTCAGAAGGTGTAGATGTGCGTTTCGCTGTGGTCTTCCGAAAGTGTGGTTACCCGTAAAGAAGGTTGCGACATACTTAAAAGAGAACAACCTGTGCGTGGTAATACAAGCGGACAAGGAGGGTGGTTTTGGGGTGTTCCCTCACACCAGGTTCTTCTCTAAAGCAGAAGACGCAATTTCTTCAGTATGTCAAACCTGTCCGCGTGTAGCTTTGGCAAAGGTAAAAAAGACGCCAATAAGCTTTGCGACAATCTTAATCTGGATAGGTTAGCGAAGCAGATCGAGTGTAGCGCTAAGGCGGGCCTAGAAATGTTTTTCAGCGTCAAGACTCATAAGGTCGGAGCGCCCTTTCCGGTTATTGTATCTGAAAGACACACCTGGCAGAAACGTATAGCGGGATTCTTGCAGCATAACCTCGAATTGCTGAAAATAGATGATCTTTTCTAAACTAGAGGTTCCGAGCATCTGGCAGACTTTTTTTTTTGCACAAAATTCAGAAAAGTGCTTTAGAGCCTTTCCTGTGGATGTGAAAGACCTATATTAGTCCCTCCCTCAAGATCTGATGATATCCAGCGTTGAAGATGCCATTTTCGGTTTTGGTCCTGTACGGTTTTCGAGTAAATATGGTGTCTCGGTTCAAGGTTTTTCGATTTGTTAGAATTCTGCTTCAATTCAACATATGTTCAATGGAACGAGGGTTAAACATACAAAAGAAAGGATTATGTATTGGGTCCTGCGTTGCTCCGCCACTGAGTAACCTCGTCATGCCTCACTTGGACAGGATTCTCACAGACAGATTGAAGGACACATGAGTCAAAAGTATTTCGATTTGTCGATGACTTCTTAGTGTTGATGGAGAGTAGTGGGGAAGCCTTCCTTGTGGGCGTGGCCAGTACACTGGGATTTTTGAGGAATGCCTGTGCCCTCTCCAATTCACTCACGAGGTTCCTCAACAGGACTGCCTGAAGTTTTTGGATCTTTGTCTGAAATTCTCTACTTCGCATGTGTGTTGGTTTTACGAACCGCGTTGCCAGAAACAGTTATTGCCGTTTAAGACCACGCTTACAAAACTCGTGATAAGGGCATCGCCAGCACGTGTCTTACTAACGCGCTGAAGAATTGTGCAAACACCTCATGAACTCTAGTTTTGATGCTCAAATCTGTCGCCTTACATAAGCAGGATATCCTGAGAGCAAGATTGTAGAAGTGGCCAATAAGATTCAGATGGGGAAAAGAAGTCGCAGTCACACCAGCAAGAGGTGGCCCAAAAGGACAATAATGTAGCCGTCATCCCAAATATGCTTCGCATATCGCACAACCTTAAAAGAATTGATGGAAACGATGGCGTCAAAGTGTCATGTCAGCCCCTGATAAACTGTCGAGGCTCTGCAGCCAAACGCTCCCTGTCCGGAGGGAAAACAGCAGATGCCTCGTCAATCACCGAAACCAGGACGTGCGCTGCACGGAAGGGGTGGTGTACAAGCTGCCACTGACTTGCAAAAAAGCATACGTTGGGCAGACTGGACGGTGCCTCAACACTCGCCTAGGGCAACATTGCAACAAGGTACGGAAAGGCAAAGATAGCAAATTGGGTATTCATTGCCTAAAGTACTACAGAAATCCGCGAAGACAACAATCGTACACTGCACGCGACTATATTGCAACCATGCATTGTAAAACTAGGAAAATAAAGAGCAACAAAGGAGGCATAACGTACTCTCACGCAGTTATCGTGGCAATGAGCAATTAACGCGCCTTTCCGCGTTATATTTTACCAATCACCCTACTCATCTGCTTTGCTATGTTCTATCGTATAAAATGGGGTACTGAGAAACGCACCAACCCATGAAATGCCCATTACACGCGATGACTAAGGCGCTAAGAACCTAAAACTGGAGCAAATAGCGACTGCATCGAAGAAAACGTATTATACTATCACAGTGTCGGCGAGGGAGTAAGTCAAGAACGTGGCCTTTCGGTTTCTATATTTTTGCTCAGAATACTCCACCGCGTTGCTCATCTTTAGGTGCTGGAACACGGCTACTGAAAAACCTGAAATTGTACAGTCGCACAGGGCACGCGAAAACATTGCCACCAAGCCTGGCAACATGCCGGATAATTTAGAGAGGGACGCAAAAGAAAGGGTAACTATTTCCCAGGCAGTCAGCCTGCGATTGAACGACCAACGCCCAGTTCTGCGATAGTTATTGTCCTTCACAATACTCTGACATATTGCAAATACCTAGGCACTTGTAATCAGCTACTGAGGAATTTTAGAATAATTCAATGGGGCACTGGATGCGTCGACATTACGGTAAGGCATCGCAAATGCGGGAAAGCATCGGGCCCCAAAACCAAGCATACCTCACTCCGAAAGGTCATCGTGGGGATGAACGAAGAAGCCCCGTTTCCAATATTATCCTTCACAATACCCCGCCATATTGCAAAGATCAAGTCACTTTGACTGGGCTACTGAGAAATATCAGAACACTACAACTGTGCACTCGGCGCGACGATGCTTCACTGAGGCTTCCCAAAATCGGTAAAATTGGTGGTCATAAAAGCAAGCATAACATACTCTCAGGCACTCAGCGGGGTAAGGAGCAAAGGCGCGCTCGTGCGGGTTAATTGTTATCCCTTACAATACTCCACAGCGTTGCTAAGCATTTGTTGCTTGAATTGGGCTACAAACAAGCCGCCAAACACAACAATCTTATACTGCACGCGACGATATTGCAACGAAGTGTCGAAAACGCAGGAAAATAAAAAAGAGGGCCTAAAAAGAAGCATTTTAACGACAAGTCAGTGAGCACGCATTGTTCCAGAGAGAGAGAGAGAGTAAACTTTATTAAAGAAAAAGAGCCAAGTGGCCGGTTTCCTCTGTCCAGGACCCTGTTGGAGCGTCCAGCCGTCTCAGCCCGGTGAATCAGCCGAAGCTCATTTGCGGCGCTCGAGCTGGCCAGTTCTCCTTCCCACTTATCAACCGAGGCGTTAGAAATCGCGGAAACTGAGGGGTTCAGCTGGCACTGCCACAGCATATGGTATAGAGTGCAAGGTGCCTAGCGGAATCCACACTGCGGGTCTTATTGCGTAGGCCAGATAAAGTGCACCTTGGTAGGATGGGGAAAGGTGTTCGTTTGCAGGAGACGCCAGTAGAGCTCCTCTTTCTTGCTGAGAGAGGGGTGTGCAGGGGGAAGTGTAAGCCGGGCTAGCCTGTAGTATTGCGTCACCTTCTAGAATGATGTCAAGGGGATGGCCGTCTCTAGCCAACTCTCTCGCGGCGCTCGGCTGGTTGGACATCGAGCAGTCTCGTGGGCAAAGACATTGCTACGGAGAGAAGTGCGAGCGGTGTCTCCGACAACGGATACCCATTTTTTTTGGAGGGTTCTGGCTCAAGATCGTGATTGCGGTGTGTGAGATGCGGCCTTGGAGGTAGCTCCTACACGCTGACTTAGAATCCGTTATGAGGAACGTGCTGTTCAGTGTTAGATATTATCCCTCAGACTACTCTGCCGCGTACTAAGCTTTATGCGATTGGACACGGCTACTGAAGTGCCCACGAACACAATAATCCTACCGTAGACGAGATATTGCTGAAAAACCTCGAAAACGTGGGGAAAGAAAGAGGAAGGCCCTAAAAGCAATCACAATATATTCAAAGGCAGTGTGTACCAGAGTGAGCGAAGAACGGGGCACTAGCGAATAATTATTACTCTTGGCCATACTCCGCCTTGTTTCTGAGCTTTTGGGCGAATCAACTAGGGTACTAATAAACCATCGAACGCAACATTTGTACAGCGCAGACGATGATATGCAACGAAGCATCACGGAATCCCGGAAAATAAAGAAGTACCAAATGCAGAGCAGCAGCATCTGTGCAAGCAGCAGCATCGGTGCAAGAAGGCCACTAAGCAACTCTGCACTTTTGAACGCCACTAAGCAACTGTGCGCAGGGCATACAGCTTCAAGCCAGCGCGCCACGTGAACCACTGTGACGATTAAGTGCACGAGGCTGCGTTGTCTCGGCCAACGCTTGTCCAACGCTGACATAACCCTGCCACACGCCACGGACCATTATCTGCAAGCCGGCCTGCCGCAACCTGGCGCTGCGGGCTGCAGCATATAAGTGCCGGCGATTTGCGCAGTGCTTCACTTGGCAGCAGCACCTGTGCAAGATGGCCACTCCGTACCTGTGCGCTTTTAAATCCGCAGGTTAGTGTTTATTTGTCCTTTGTGTTTTTTCTCGTTATTGTTTCTGCAGAATTGCTGCTGCTAAGATTTCTACGTTGCATTTGTGGTGAAGGCTACTAACGCAGAGTTGGCACGCCAGGTTGACTTGCTTCGTCAGGAGGTGGAAGAAATGAAAAAGAGCCTTAGTATGTTTAACAAAATTTGTGAAACCCCGAAAACAGAACATACTTGTCTAACCTCAGAAAACAAAGCAATGAAAAAATACAATCAGCAACTATCGAAAAGACTTGGCGACACAGAGCAATACTCACATGTCAATAGCATTGACATCAAAGGAGTCCAGTGTACCAAAACTTATGACGCACTGCAATCTTGCAAGCAATCGGGGACAAAATCGGGTTCCGTGTCACAAGTGCTGACATCGATGTTCACCGCGTACCGGCTAAGGAAGGGCAAAATATAATAGCTCGGTTTTGCTCTTGTGCTAAGAAGGCACACTTCGCGGCCAAAGCTCGAAAAGCCAGCTTGACGACAACGGCACTCGGCTTTCCTGAGACGGAAGAAAAGAATGGTTTTGTGAACGAGCACCTCACGCCCGAAAACAAGCGTTTATTCACTCTGGCGCTCGCTTTGAAAAAGGAACACAAATGGAAATTCCTCTGGACCTCTCTCTGCCCTATCAAGGCAAGAAAGGACGTGGACAGAAGAGTGCATGTAATCACCAGCGTGCAGGACCTGAGCTTCATAAACCCGAGCCACTCTTAAGTCGTTCCTTCACTTTATTGCCCGCAGCCTTTAAAACATTTCGACGGCATCATCGACTTCTTCCCAACTGTAGATCATTGTTTCTCTGTAGTGTGTTTTTCAGAACCACGGCTAATTCCCACCGATGCAGTTTTATACGGTATCCACCATTACAATTCTGAAGTTAGTGTCCGCGAAAACAGTCGCTATGACGGATCTGCAATATTCATCCTTGAAAACACTGAGATATTTGTCGCAAGGACATTTCTTTCCAATGCGCTAACGTCGAATCTGTGTAGTTAGAATTCTATCAATCCTTTCTTGAAATAAATAACCAAAGTACAGTAGTCGGCACAATATATAGATCACTATCGTCCAACTACAGCGATTTGTGCTTACAGCTACAAACGATTTTTGATAAGCTAAGCAGTGAAAACAAAAACATTTTGCTATTTGGTGATTACAATATTGATACCACAGATCCAACTAGTTGTGGTTGTTCTAGCTATGTAAACTGCTACGCAGGTTATGGTCTTGAGTCACTTATAACGGTACCCACAAGATGTTCGCTAACCAGCTCACAACATACAATAGACCACTTACTGTCTAATTTACAACCAAATATTTTGCAGGTGTTGTTAGTGTTTCAATAAATCATCATTATCATACATTTCTACTTTCGAAGTCGATCAGATCATAGCAGACGCACAAGCACGTTAAGCATTCTTTCGATAACGGGGGGTTTATAGAGGGTATTGCGAACACTGAATGGCATCCCGTTCTTTCCGAGTATAATCCAATCATTGCCTTGGAACATTTCACTTATCTAATACAAAGTCCGTACAAAGTTGCAACTTCTACCACACATACCACGCGCTCGTACTGTGCACCAAGGAATCCATGGATAACCCAGGCCATTTTACGTAGTATAATAAAGGACACAACCTGCATAAGAAATTAAAGCGCCAACCCTTCAACACAACCCTCAGGACACGTTTTACTAATTATTCTAGCATGCCTAACAAACTCCTAAAAGAGGCGAAGAAAGCTTATTTCGAAAAAGAAATCCTAAAATGTCAAGGTGATACTAGGAATACTTGATAACTAATCAAAACTTTTCTTAATCAGCCTACATGACAGCACTCTGTATCAAAAATTACTACACAGGCTGGTACGCTGACTGATGCAACTGACATCATCAATGAATTTAATCGATGTTTTACTGGTACTGACGTAGGGTCCTCATCAGCTTCTGATGCAGCATATACTGGCCCCTTTTCACTCGCAGACTCGTTTTACCTTTTCCCAACTGGCGCGCAGGAAGTTATCACTACTATTTTAGCCTAAAAACGACGGGGCCCGGAGTTGATGGAATAGACCCCTAAAAATAAAGCTTGTAGCCCATTATATGGCACCCTCTTTAACTCACATCGTAAAATTTGTATTTAAATTTGGCATATTTTCAGAGGCCCAGAAGATCGGTAGGGTAACTCCAGTCTTCAAAAGAGAAAACCCTACTACCGTCTCCAACTGTCGTCCTGTTTGTGTACAGCCGTTTTTTAGTAAGATAATCGAAAAATTAATTGTAACTCGGTTGTTTAGGTATCTTAATAAATTTCACATTCTAACACCGCATCAGTGTGGCTTCCGCCGAGGATATTCTACTGAGCTAGCTTTATATCTCTTACCGACAATATAAAACGCAGAATTGATGCAGGTGACAATGTTTGAGCAGTGTTTATTGATTTCAAAAAAGCGTTCGATACCATTTTTCATAATAAACTATGCCGAAAACTTTAAAATATTGGAATCCGTGGTCGGACCTTATCATTACTGCGAAGGTACTTAGCTAACCAAAGTGAAGTCGTCAAACAAAATGATTCCCTTTCGCAACCACTCAGTGTTAATAAAGGTGTCCCTCAAGGTTCTATTCTGCGCGCAATAATATTTTTAATATACATTAACGACCTTCCAGAATGTCTACGTTTCAGTAATTATTTGCTATATGGTGATGATACAACCATCTATGCCATCTATGCCAAACGTAATAGTTGATGAATTAAATCATAATCTAAGCAATCTATCACACTGGTGCGCAGAAAACAAACTTTGCATAAACCCTACGCAGACCCACTTTGTAATCTTTCACTCAAAGCTGCACAAAATTGAACTAAAATCGCAGTTACTGTTACAAAACCATCTCATTCATCCCTTATCAGACGTAATGTTCCTAGGCGTGCTGCTAAACCAGCACCTAAAGTTCAATGTGCACACTGAACTGTTATCTAATAAAATCGGATTTGAGCTACGGGTACTTATCAAATCACGTCACTATTTTCCGCGTTACATTATGGTCTCTCTTTATCAGGCTTTCATTCACTGCCAGTTGCACTACTGCGTGTCGACATAGAGTAACACATACGCCACTCATCTTACGCATGTGCAATACTTACATACCAAAGCGTTCCGGCTCATTATGTTTAGTCCTTTCATGGCTCACGCGAAACCCATTTATCGCAGCCTAAATATTTTGTACCTGATAAATAAATTTTAGCAAAAAGTAACCAGAATGATTTGCCGTGCTCCGTGCCCAGAATATATTTATTGACAGCCTAACAGCCATTCTTCTCCTTAATCACAACAACACACGGTTTTACAAAAAAAAGTATGCTTTACCACCCAAAGTAAAAAAAAAGTATTGTCAATTTACGGCTTACTTCGTCAGCATTTAACTATAGAACCGCCTCCCTTACCATATAAAATCCTCTCGCACGTCAACACAGTTCAGTTGAAGGGTGAAGCAATATTTCATTACACTCTTATTACAGACGGATGGATAAATTCACAGGATTCCTCAAATATCATGCTTTATAAGTTTCTGGGTGATTCGTCATTGAATCATTCTGTTTGTTTATACGCAGTTTTTTCTCCCCAGCTTAGAGTTGACAGTTAACTTCTGAATTATGCTCTGGGTATGCTGATGGCTCTATTGATCGAAATTTTATAATGTATAATATTCTTGTACAATGTCCAAACTAATTTGTCTATGAAGTGTTTTTTTCGTAGTAATCAGGTTGCTTAATTTATTAATATATAATTGTCGCTGCTTTCAAATGTAACAATGTAATGTAGCAATGTAACAATGTAACGTCCTTCTGTATTGCATTTGAACAATAAACAAAATAAAAACGCCCGAAAAAAACTCTCATGGACTTATCGGAGGAATTGCAAATGAACGCAAACTTACGGGTTAAATATATTTCAGGGTACTATACTGGGACTATACTGCGCCATTTTGTTTAACTTTCAATGCTGTAACTCGGCTACTGAGGAACTTTCGAACACCGTAATCGCACTCTACACGTGACGACGTTGGAACCTAGCGGTTCACATGCCGGTATATGAAGAAGAAAGCCCAGAGAAAGCATAACGATGCCACGATTTGGCCCGCATTCGTGAACATAGGAAGGTAGCGCTACCCTCCAGCCGAATGACAAACCGTAGCATGCTGGTGGGAACGGTGACTTGCCGAGAGTGGCTGTGCTCGTGGGTGTTTATTCGCAAGCCATGCACAATGTTTCCTACCAAGCTTGGTGGAGCCGCTTAACTTGGCGGCCAAGGAATATTAGGGTCGGGTGGCGCCACACACTTGTCACACCTCTCACCCCAAAGTTGGTTTTTCCAACACTAACACAAAACAGCACCCGTCACCCCAGCAAGTAACGGTTCCGCGTAATCAGCAGTCTTTAACTCCGCCCGAGCACAGGTGTCGAAGCAGGTGTGGCAGCATCGAGTGCTGCCTGCGTCTCTCTGTCAACTTTCGTCGGCCTTGCAGGTGGCACTGGACTTGCAAACGGCACCACATTGGCGCGAGTAGCACCAGCCCCTGGTGATGTGCTGGCAGCAGGTGGTGTAACTATTTGCTCTGCTTCATGCTGGCTTCCCGAACGGGCAGCTGAGGTTGTCAGGCGAGGCCTCACGTGGTCAGCATGCCCGTGACAAGTGATCGCGTCCGACATGGTGACGACGTGGTGACGTGGTGACGAGGAGAGACCATGTGCCCGGCGGACCAGGGTGGACTAGGTCGGACGTTTCTGGCGAACACCAGACCCCCAGACTCCGGCGAAGGCCCAATACGGAAACCTCGGTCAGCGGCCGGTTTCTGATTCAGTTGCTTCAGGGGCGCTGTGGACCGGAGGTCGGGATGTACCACGTCCAACGGTGTCTTCACCATCCGGCACAACAGGAGCTCGCACGGGGCACGGCCTGTGGCGTCGTAGAATGTGGTCGGGAACTACAACAGGACCCTGGCGACCTGCGTCCGGAACTCATCAGCCTTGCTTTTCTTGCGCTTGTCTTCACCGTTTGCATCCCCCGCTCGGCCGCACCATTTGATGCTGGGTGGTACGGCGGAACCGCCACCAGGTGATTCCGCTCTTCGTCAGCCAGGCCAGGTATTCTCGGCTGTCGAAAGCGGCACCGTTGTCGGACACGATGACGTCCGGCAACCTCTGGGCAGCGAAGACTTGCCGCAGCGCTGCAACGGTTGCTCCTGCCGATGGAGTGGTGACTGGTAGTACGTTCACCCATTTGGAAAAGAAGCCCACCACCCCCAGGAAGTAGTAGTCTTTGAAGGGGCCCCCGAAATCCACGTGTAGGCGGGACCAGGATATCTCCAGGAACGGCCAGGGGGTGATGTCCACATCGCGCGAGGCTCACAGATTCTCCTGGCAGACGTGGCAGCTCTGCACAATGCTAGCAATGTACTGGGTAAGGCCAGGCCAACGAACGTTTGACCAGACCACCAACATGGTTTTCTCCACGCCTTGATGACCCGCGTGCGGACCCTGCAGGACGCTCGACCGCCGGCTCAGTGGAATCACCATCGTTGAACCCAACAACAGGCAGCCCTGCTTCAGGCTCAGATCGGCGGCCTTTTGGCTGTACGTCCGCTCCACGAACTCCTACCCTCGGTACACTGCCTTGATCACCTGCGACAGAATAGGGTCCCGGCTGGTCGCCTGTGACACTACCGATCTGGACAGCACATTTGGGTAAGCGTGATTGAGCATGAACACTTCTGCAGGGTCAGAAGACACCGCAGGCACCTCCGGAAGGGGTAGCTGTAGGCCGCGATATTCAAGGCCCAGCGCTACACTCGAGGTGATGCCATAACAGGAACCGCCTTCTCAGGCCCTGCAGTCCCAGCAGTGACTTGTGGTCCGTGACCTCTTCAAACTTCCGGCTCCACAGGTACTGGTGGAAGCGCTCGACGCCGAACAAGATGGCCAGGCCTTCTTTGACCAGCTGGCTGTACCGCTGCTCTGCAGATAAAGCCGATGGAACGCAGACAATGCAGGGCGTTCCTGGTCATTCTTCTCCCGGTGGGCCAAGACCGTGCAGCGCGCATCTGCGGTCATGGCAACAGGCTTGGCCGGATCGAAATGCTCTGGCACCGGAGCCCTGCTGATAAGCTCCTTACTGCGCTGGAAGGCCAAGTCTTGTTCCTTTCTCCAGGCCCACTGCTGTCCATCTTAAAGCAGAAAGTGGAGCGGCTGTAGATGCGACGACAGGTTCGTCAGGAAGCTCCTGTAGAAATTGGTAAACCCGACGATGCTCTGCAGCTCCTTCTTGTTCCGGGGCTTGGGCGCCTTGAGCATAGCCTCAAGTTTGCGAGGTGGCAGCGCCATGCCTGTCTAGGAAATGGCGTGGCCAAGGTACTCAACGCTAGTGGCCAAGAACATTCATTTTTCATGCTTGAACTTCAGCCCGGCATCCTTAAATCGTGCCAAGACGTTGTGCAGGATCTGCAGGTGGGCCTCGTAGTCTGTACAAGTCACCAGGATGTCGTCCAAGTATACGGCCACCTGCCTTATGCCACTGAGCAGGCTGTCCATCTCCCTCTAGAAAATGGCAGGTGCTTAGGCCACGCAAGTGGTAAGTGCGTGTACTGGAAGATTCCCAATGTTGTCGAATTGGTGACGTACTTCCGGTACAATTTTGGGAGCACTAGGTGGTGTTAACTGTCTCTAAGGTCGAGTTGCGTGAACCTTTGTCGCCTGGACAACCCCGACCAGATATCTTCAATGAGGGGCAGCGGGTAAGGTAGCGAAGGGGTTGATGGTGACCTTGAAGTCTCCGCAGATCGTCACACTGCCATATTGCTTGAGGGCTGGCCTGACGGGGGTGGCCCACTCTGATGACTTGACGCGCACCAGGATGTCCTCTCGCTGTAACCATTGCAGCTCCTGGTTGACCCCATCCTTTAAGACAAATGCCAGCGGGCTCGGCTTGAAAAAGCGGGGCCGGGCTCCCCCTGGTATATATGGATGTTCACCACCGTTGCATCAAATGTGTCCACCCTGGGCTGGAACAGGGCCTTGAACTTGGTCAACAGGCCTGGGACGTCTTTCACCACTTGTACTTCTTCCTGGTACTCCGGTAGCCGCACGCCCAAAGGCTGGATCTACGTCTGGCACGCGGAGCCTTTTGAGGTTGTTGGGATTGATTTGTTCGAGCTGCTACCTCGAACTCATACCGGTTACCGCTGGATCGTAATAGCTGTGACCATCTGACACGCTATTCTGAAACGGCTCCCCTGCGTACTGGATGTGCCGAAGAGTTCACCAGCTTCTTTTGCATCGCATCGTCTTGCGGCATGGCGCCCCTCGTGTCCTGCTAAGTGACCGGGGAGAACGTTTTTCTCGAACGTCATTGAAGATTCCTGCATGCCTCACGAAATGCTTCACAAATTGACCACCGGATATCACCTCAGATTAATGGACTTACTGAAAGATTTCATCGCACGCTTTCTTACATGCTTTTAATGTACATTGCACTTCATCCCAGCCATTGGGGCCACATACTCCCTTTCGTAACATTCGCCTTCAATACGGCTGCCCATCGCACAACCGGTTATTCTCCATTCTTCCTCGTATACGGTCGCCAACCGTCGTCGCAACTAGATACCTGTTTCTTTACCACCCCTGTATCACGTTCTGCTCCAAGCACTGAACAGTTCATCTCTCGCGTGAAGCATTGCCGCCAGCTTGCCCGTGACCACACTACTGAGTGTCAACAGGAGAGGACAGAGCGCTACAACGCTTCTCACCGCACTGTTGATTTCCGACCTGGTGATGAAGTTATGGACTCCTTTCCGGGTTCATGTACTTTGCTGAAAGTTCCTTCCCTGTATTCTTGGACCGTACACCGTTCTAGAGAAAACCTCACCGGTCAACTTCCGCTTAGCCCCTGTAACTCCACCTTCCGACCGCCGATGCCGAGGCACCGAGATTGTGCACGTGTCTCGGCTAAAGCCGTTCCATCGTCGTCCTTCCGCGTGATTGCGGCCCGGAGGCCGCCCCAAGGGGGGGGGGATATGTGTGAGGGCGAAGCTCTGAAGCGTAAAAAATCATTTATTTCACTTTCCCATTATCCCCATCATCGAACACATCGAGGAACGCTTCGTCTATTAGGGGACTGATCATCATCATCGTGAGTTGCTGAACCAGTGTTCGGGGACGGCTTTGTCGTAACATAAACGCCTTACCACACCGAGTACTCTAGGCCCTTACGATGTCAAGCAGTATTAAGGTGCCAACTGATACAAGTTACGAGAGTGCTGCCATGTCACACCGTCATGACCAGGTGCAGAATGTGGTTTGCCCTGGTGAAGGGCCGCTTTGAACTCCCGCTTGGTGAATGGGGCGCCGAGATCTCTATCCACATCTCGAACCCTTATGGTCGGCAGCGGGGGGTGAGGAAAGGGGGAGCCGTGAGGGAAAAACGCCTTAATAGTGCGACGCTCAACGTCCTTTGGCGTGTCTCGGAGAGTGAGCGAAGCAAACAACGTGGGTTTTTGATTGCGCTTGCCCGACAAACTCCGAAATGTGCTCCATAAGCTCCATAGTTTGGAAAGCCCTCGTTCATTACCAAGCTTTTCACAAAGGCTATGCCAATGCTCGTTGGAAATGGATCGTTGGTATTCTAGGATGATTTGATATTGGCGACGAATCCGGATCAGGTCTTGCTGACGTTTGCCATTGGTGAGGCAAGGAGTGGTGAGAG
Source organism: Haemaphysalis longicornis (assembly GCA_013339765.2). Classification (NCBI taxonomy): domain Eukaryota; kingdom Metazoa; phylum Arthropoda; class Arachnida; order Ixodida; family Ixodidae; genus Haemaphysalis; species Haemaphysalis longicornis. The sequence goes on from CM023454.1 coordinate 53,534,288, forward strand.
ATCGCACGCGCTTCCAGAGGTTAGTGAGGTGTGAGTCCAGGGCAGGTGTTTAAGAGTCGCAAATGATTTTCTCCTTAGCCTGCAATTTCGCACACTGTATGGCCGCAGTGCATTGAGACAGGGTAGCATGTTCAGGGATTATAACGTTGGTTCGGAAGGCTGTGCAGTTGATGTGCGAAAGGCATTGGCGAGCGCAAAAGCGCTTTCCTCGAAGAGTAAGAAGGATCGGGTAATGATCGCTTCCCCAAGTAGTGGTATAGGGGCCCCCACTCGGAAATCACCCCACTAGTAGAAATGGTGAGGTCAGGTGAGCTCTGAATATGTTTAGAATGAAGACCCACCCTCGTGGGTAACGTAGGGTCATTGAGAAGGACGAGACCGCAGTCATCAATGGCGGCCTCAAGGCAGAAGCCTCGGCTATCGGCAGAGGCATAACACCATGTGTTATTTTTCGCATTAGAGTCGCCAGCAACGAAAATGGGAGCGCAGGGGTATTGCGAAATTAGGTGGTGTAGCCAAATATAGTTGATGGATTTTTGGCAGCCGGTGACGGAAGGGTAGTACACGTGTGCTGCAAATATGGGTTTCCCGTCGGGTAGGAAAACGTGCACGATAAGCACCTCGTGATCCTTAAACCATTGGCCTGGGACGGACAGCTTGCAGCAACCTAGGCCCGATCGTACCAAAACAGCTGCTTGTTCGACCACTAGAGACTGGGCGAGTGGTGTGGTCTTGCCACGGTGAAATATTGATGGTTCTGAATAACTCGTGTATTCTCTATGTTTGGGCGCGGATCTGGTTTCTTGAAGGAGAAAAAGAACGTGAAGAATTTGTGATACTCGACTGGACCGAATACAGGCCCACTGATTGAGAGTACTGCAGTTAGACTGTAAAACGCAAAGGCACCACTTCATTGTCCAAGGGTAGCACAGAGGGTAATCTTTGTAGGTGGCTCATCGCCTTCATTTGGACGACCGGGTAGGGTTTGTAGGTAATTCATCATGGCAGTAGTTTGTTCATCATATTTTTTCGTGAAGGCGCGAAGTATGTCCATGTCAGCCATTCGAACGCGCCGTTCTTGCTGGATGTCAGCATGAATAAATTTTAGAATCTTCATAATATCGTTCGTGTTGGTCGCTTTTTGCGAGGTGGGGGTACACTTGACGCTAGTACTGCGGCTTTTTTATTGCTTAGGCATGGACGGAAGAGGATTGCAGAGGGTAGAGTTTGCAGGTGCAATAAAAGAGTAGAAGGAGAACCAGCCTTTTTGGGGGCGTGATTGAGGTCGTGGAAGCTGCATGGGTGTGCGTGGTATGAGACCTCAGCTTGGATGCTGCAAGTTCAGCCTTGAGCGGCGGGTTCTCCTCACGAAGCTGGTGGAGTTCAGTTCGGAGGCTGGCAAGTTCGGACAATAGTGTCTGCAGAATGGGATCGCTTGACTCAGTACGGGGGGGTGGAGGGTCAACTGTAGCTGCAGTAGGTGACGGCACTGTACTTGGGTTGCCATAATTACAAACACGATCAGCCCAGGACACGCCGTCTTGTCCTCTCGAACTGGTGCGAGGGGTGGAGGCAGTGGGGCCCGAACACTTGGGGCCCACTACCAGATGCCCATCCTTTCTAAATGCCACACAATAAAATGTGCGTTCGCAAGGTTCAGCTTCGGTATGGACGCGTTCACATTTACGACACACAGATTGATGCGAGCAGTACTTCGCCATGTGCCCGATGTTGTAGCATGCGAAGCAAACGATTCGGTTGGCCTCATAAGGGGATACTTTAACTATAGCCATATAGTATTTGATTACGTGCGGAATTGCTAGAGAAGCAGAGGTTAGAACAGCTCGATTCCTTTTGCCTATCGGTTGTGCCGCACAAACCTCAGCTTGCTCACAGCGAATCCAATTCAAAATTTTTTGATTTGAATATCTAGGTTCCACTGTGATGACTTCACGAGAAGTATTCGCATGGTTGGGGGAGTGTTTGACCTCGATAGGAAGACTGACCACACGGTTGTCGTGCTGAAAGCAGATACTTGTAGTTTCAAGGAGGCGATTAGCATGCTCCTGGTCGTATAAGGTAACCTGTATGCAGTTTGCCGCAACGTCGTAGCAGCGTGTTGCGAGTTCAGACATTTCGGGGGTATGCACAAGAGTGTTTAACAGATGTGCGAGGGCATTTTTGGGTATAGCGCGCACATTGATTTTTGTGAGTGGTCTCATCAAGAAGAGGGCTTGGTACCCACTTACCCGATCTAGGCGAGTGATTGCAGTCTTCTGATTGGGCTTGACTCGAGCACAGATCTTCCAGGGGCCATCGTTGTCCCGGGACCATCGTTGTCATATTGATGCATAACTTGACCATCCGGGTCATCAGGGGATTGAGTTGCAGGGGTGGAGGCTGTAGCTTGTGAGAGCGTCATCGACGGAGAAGCCAGGATCAGTTGAGCGGGGGCCCGAACGGAACCACGGGGAGCAGGAAGCGCCGATCTTGGCAGTTGTGGGAGCGCTGCTGAAGAAGGTGTTGCCGCCGACATCGTGCGCGAGCTAGCAGGCTGGAGGAGGGAGCACGAGGCATCCGAGCTCGTGCGAGGGAGCGCCGTGGCAGCCGGCTGCCTCGCTGTTGTGCAAGAGGCTTAGCTGGCGGGCACAGTTCATGTCGCCAGTAAAGCGTCACCTAGCGGTCAGATCTGCTGGGGACAAGCACGAACGGGAAGCTGGCCACTTCGCGGAGCTGTAGAGTGCACGCTCAAGGGAATAACTCCAACAAGTCCTACACTACCAAAGGTCGGAGGCGGAGCCTATAGAACACATGTCTACCTTCTTCGAGCACACGTGGTGCCCTCCCAGAGGAGAATGAAACGCACTAGATGATTACTTGATAGTACAGCCAACACTCGAGAAAATTTGTGAGCACCTTCGTGAACACGTGTTCACGTGAACGAGTGTGTGACCCCTTTTATGTATGTACCGGGACAGAATTATTTGCCAAAAGATAGTTCCTTTCACATTTCGTTCTTTTCTTGTTTGTGTTGATCTGTTGCTGTTAGTATGTTGTATTCGATAAGTAAATGGATTGGGATAGCTCTTCAACTCATCTCTCTGAAATCGCGTGATTCTTAGTTCTCATGTTCTGTACGTGATTGTTACGATACACTTCTTTCTTGTTGTTGATTGAAACGACACTGTATCACTGTCATGACCCTCGTGTAATTATCTCTTCTGGGATTGACAGTATTCTGAAACTAAATAAAACAAACGTCCGATCTGTCGGACGTTTGTCCGACAGATTTGTCTCTACGTCCGACAATCTGTCTCTAACTTGGGTAGCTTATACATTTCAAGACTAGCATCACTGTTTGCGATTCCAAGTTTTACGTGAAGCTGACTAGCTTAAACGATCAGATAAGACCCTTCTTTATGCCAAAACCTCGGTATTTCGTTGTCTCGACAATGCCCCTCCAGTTCTCCACCTGCATATATGGGAGGGCTGAAAGTCCCCGTAGGCAGCTGGCACTTTCCGACATCTGCGAAGCGGTTAGCCGCCAAGGCTCACGGGCTTAAATTATCTAGGCGACCCGCGCAGATAAAAAAGCATGGGGTGGTTAGAAAATCCGCCGCCTGTGAAGAAGGTTGGCGGTTCACCAAATGTGCCGCGAATCGTAACCTTCATATCGCGGCACGATTACCACAAAGATGATAAGCAGGAAAATGTCGCTTTTTGGCCTGGAGAGCGGTCCGCTTGGTCGCGTGTTTGCGAATCGCCATCGAATTTTCTGCGGACATGAGCTGCTGTTTCGCCACTGTCATGGCCTTGCTATTCGGCAAGCCATTACACATTAACAGGTCTCCTTGGGGTTGGAGGGCGACAGGTGAGTATGAGAGATGGCATCAGACAGCGGTTTATTAGGGATAGAATGCCACTGCTCCCCCTGGCGCTGCTGCTTCTGCCGCTCTCACATAACTGTTCCAGCAGTCCGTACTTCGTTGTCGGGTGGTCAGGTCTTTGTTCGGTCGTCACTGGCAGTGGAAAGACGTTGCAGCTTCTGGTCTAGATTAGGTTGTACTACGGAGGCGACTCTGGGTGGACCTTTTGCTTTATAGCCCTACACCATGTCCGCTCCATGAAATCGAGCGACAGTGCCTCAATACGTCTGCATCGGCCCGTATCAACTGTTTTTTCCGCGCTTCTTCGGGGTTCCTCTCCTCCTTCCGCCCTTCCCAATCGGGACCAGATCTGCGGTTGCCCTTTGTTCCGCGCAATCCGCAGGCACATGCTCAAGCAAAAAGCTAAAGCAATCCGCCGGCCCATGCTAAAGCAAAATAAGACAAACAGTTACCGTCGCCGAGTCGCGGAGAAGGTTCGTTTCCCAGACGGCATCGAAGGGGCCGTACGGAGGATGCGTTTTTAAGCGGACGCAGCTTTCGTAGTCTCGAAAGGCAAAAGCGTTATTCTTGCTTCGTCTGGCGTCCACTCGTCAGTTCTTCACACCGCCGACGCGTGCTGATTCCCGAGCTCGAATGGAGCCGCTTAGGCTCGTTACCCGGCGGCCTCTGCGCCCACACGGGATGGCGCCTCCAGACTGTTCTACGAATGGAGTCGGCCTTGTATACCTTCCGCAACGCTTGTTACTCACACAGTCTGCCGAGCCTACACCACAGTGGGTCCGGTTGATGCCAAACGACCACGCAAGTGGGGTATATAACATTTCAAAATTGAAATAATCACACACTTAGCATTGCATCAGGTGCAAGTGACCTCAAGCATACAAAAACACATCGGATTTACGCAGATGAATCAGCGAATGCCGACGAGAATTATTGGAGGTGTTTTCATTTGCGAACTGGGTGCGCCAGACCCGCTTTGCTGGCATTGTCTAAAACAGAAGTAACGTCCTGAATCACAGATTAACGCACACACGTGTAAAATGAATTAGGCTTTTTCTCTTCTCTGTTATGATCGGGTCTTTTTCTCATTTTGGCGCCCGCGCCAACGTGGTAACGGATGTCTGTGTCCAGTAAAAAACCTATCTATTTCTTCCTTAAGAAAGTTGCGAGGAACGCGATGGCAAAAAAGGCCTGCAACTTTCAGTGAAACTGCGTCCAACAGATCGTTCGTCCTACAAAGAGAGAAATAGCGAAAGAAGAACGAAGCCATGCGACGAATTTTCCTGCACTAAGTGAACGCTTCTACGAACTATCTGAATGTATACTAATGCGTGGTTTATGCCATGAAGGTTTGCTATCGTACTCCTTCTTCATGATTGCGCATTGTATACTCCTTATCTAAAAGCGTCCCTTTTTATAGCTTTTCAAGAAACCGTTTCGATTCCACGCAAGCTCGGTTTCACGCTCGCGCCATGAGTCAAGAGATCTTATCAACGCTTTTCAGTCTACCAGCCGGTCTATGGTGAAATGCATTAGTTTTTTGGGAGAATGCCATCGGTCCCACTAACAAAGCTTTAGCTCTAAAAAATTCAGTTGTCTCGTGCTCGTCCGCGCATATTATTCTGTGTCCCGGCCTTCAGCGCAATCCAATAAATTGTACCCAACATCACTTTCAATGGTATCACTTTTCAATAAATAGTTACAATCTACAGAATAAAGGTAAGTAGTTATGTCAGACTAGCTATCGTTCGATATACATGATGCATAAAGATTTCAACTGCTTAACGATAGTGGAGCCCAAACTGCTTTATTTGGATCTTGAATGAAACCAGGCGCAAACGTAACAGGACGCAGAAAGGAGTACACAGGACAAGCGCTGGTCTAACAACTGAAAAATTTATTAGGCAGAAAAGAAATATATAGGCAGAAGATACCACACCCCCAAACACAAAAACAACCAAAAAAACCGCAGAACACTGCGCAAACAAAATGAAACATTGCATGCCGAAATGGAAAAACAAACATGCGCCAAAATCAACTCACGAGCCCCTGAGATACATGATCTCTTTTGCATGAAGCATTACACTTGCTTGGCTAACGCACTTATCTTTCCTATCATTAATGTGGTACGCCTCAACAATTTCCCGTGTTATCTGGCGATTATGCTTGAACAAAATGTCAGTCTCAGAAAAATTCGGAGTGCAGCCACATTTCTTGCAGTGAGAAGACAAATGCGACGAGGCTGCCCCTTTCAATGATAACTGATGCTCACGTAAACGCACATTCAGCACCGTCCAGTTTGTCCCCGTACGTGCGCCGACACGGGAATACGGGAATACTGTAAACGACACCCATAGCGCATGACACATAGCGGTTATCATGTTTAACCTTACATCCTACACTTTTTCTGCCAGGACCGCCGCTTGCCCTACTAGCAACTCTGGCACAAATAGAGCGTAGTTTTGTTGCGGGCGTTATAGCAACTGAACACCGTATCTCGAACCAACTCTCTTCAGCCTGTGCGTAATGCCATGAGCATACGGAATGACAGCAATGTTTTTTTTTTTTCAGCCACATCTTCAGCAACCTCTTTCTTTGTTCCAGACTTAACCAATTTCACAAGTTTTTCGCAAGCCCATGACAACACTGCTTTCAGGAAATCCCGCCTGCCGCAACTTTCGCACTTGCTCTTTATTCTTGCTATGGGTGTCGTTTACAGTATTCCCCTATTCCCGTGTCGGCGCACGTACGTGGGACAAACGGGACGGTGCTGAATGTGCGTTTACGTGAGCATCAGTTATCATTGAAAGGGGCAGCCTCGTCGCATTTGTCTTCTCACTGCAAGAAATGTGGCTGCACTCCGAATTTTTCTGAGACTGTCATTTTGTTCAAGCATAAACGCCAGATAACACGGGAAATTGTTGAGGCGTACCACATTAATGATAGGAAAGATAAGTGCGTTAGCCAAGCAAGTGTAATGCTTCATGCAAAAGAGGTGATGTATCTCAGGGGCTCGTGAGTTGATTTTGGCGCATGTTTGTTTTTCCATTTTGCATGCAATGTTTCATCTTGTTTGCGCAGTGTTCTGCGGTTTTTTTGGTTGTTTTTGTTTTTGGGGTGTGGTATCTTCTGCCTATATATTTCTTTTCTGCCTAATAAATTTTCAGTTGTTAGACCAGCGCTTGTCCTGTGTACTCCTTTCTGCGTCCTGTTACCTTTGCGCCTGGTTTCATTCAAGATGCATTTCCAACTCGCCCAGCTTGCAACTCTTCTGCTTTATTTGGAACTGATTTCAAAAAGCGTGCTCCAGTGCATGCCATTTAGCACCAAGATTTACCCTAAGAACGTCGACGGAGAGTTGTCCCGTATTCCCCTTTCGGTGCGGTATCATATTACCAACAGGTCACATTCACTAGTCGAGTGAATTTTCCGCTGAATTTTTCTTTAAGTACACAAACCTTTGTGACTCCTGGTGATTAGCCACGAATAGTTTTAAAAGGTGTCACTCTGGCGAAGAAATTGCCGGCCCATCTCGGAAGGGCAAGTCAGCCGGGTGCTATCTCACTCACTCGCACACTTACTCACTCAGCGTTCATTCTTCTAGTTTGTTACAGGAAGAGTTATGTATTACCTACCGGAATGGAAACAATATCTTTTGCATTGCCATGTTGAGAAGATGAGTCGCAGTTGTGTCTTGGAATGTGCCAAACCCCAGATAGTGCAAACAAAGTGAACCACTTCAGCGAGAAATGTCGAGTCGATATCAATTACCCTTACGCAATTCAACTAATCCGCTAGCTGTTTGGAGCGGGTTATCATCGCAATAAATTTCCTTTTCAATAACTATACACTAAAATTTTCGCCTGAAAATATATGTTGTCAATAACTACATTTAACGCTACTCATATTTACACACAGTTTACAATGTTATTAAAAATTATTTTAAGATTCGCATGCCTGACGCTTTCCTATATCGAAACGTGCGCGCGCCAAAACGTCCGCGCACTTATAGTCCGCGTACCAAAAAGACTACCAAAACGACCTGTGTGCTAGAAAAGACCGTAGTCGAGCTCGGGGTCTTTTTATGTGGCTCCTTAGGCCCCGTCAAGCTGTGTACTCGCGACTGTTGGTCGACAACGTTTTCTAAGAAACCTCGGGAAAGAAACCAGAGGAGGAGTAGGAATATCTCAATTGAACTGAAATAGACTCAAAGGTTGTAAACTCTAACGTGCGGGGCCCCTACTCTTCCGTACATGCCACGAGTTACAGCCAGCTGCGGCGTGAAGTTGAGATTGAAACTCCCCCGCACGGGGCACCTTGAGCAATCTTGGTGACGGTATTGGCGATACCGCGGACCCCGAGCCCCCAAACATACGCTGGATCCAACCGTGGCAATGTGTTTATAGGTGAAGGGTTAGAAGCCGCGAACGGTGGCCGTCGGAGCCCAGGTCAAGCTCCGGCGGATGGGCTCCCTGTCTGTTCACCAGGCAGGGAGCTCCGGGACCTCTTTGGCTAACAGGGTAAGGTCAAAGAAGAAAGTACCCCCGTCGCCCTGCTTTTCAATGTGTCATATGGCATTTTCAAAACCCCCCCCCAGACGTGATCGACCCCCGAAAAGGGGCCGCACCGAAGTTCCATTTCCACCTCTTTCAACAACTGTCTTTCCAACAACTGCAAACAACTATTCCCGTTTTCTTGTAGTTGAGTCAACTGACACAGAAAGATCTGTCGCTTCATTGTCTGTCTTCTTGTTATCGAAGTTCCTGACGAGTATAATTGGTGAGGCGTACAAAGCCAAGAAACAAAGAACTGTGCAATTGCTGGTCGAAGTGACCAAGCAGCAGCAGGCAGAAAAACTCTTGAGCCAGACCCGAATCGGTGATCTTGACATCAGGGTCACGCCCCACCGCAGCTTAAACAGCTCCCAGGGCGTGATCTCCGATCCCGATCTACTGAACGAAACTGAAGCCGACCTGCTGGAGGGCCTTCGAGGTCAGGGCGTAACAGCACAGTCAGGCGCATAAACATACGTAGAGAGGACAAACAAATACCTACAAAGCATCTTATCTTAACTTTCGACAGGTCGAGCCTTCCAGAATACATCAATGCAGGTTTTGTTCGATGTCCGGTCCGGCCTTACATCCCTAACCCGCGGCGCTGTTTTAAGTGCCAACGGTTTGGGCATGGCACCAACTCCTGCCGCGGCCGCCTTACCTGTGCGAAATGCGGCCAACATGACCACCCGTCCGAAAACTGCAACACCCAGAGTTTCACCTGTGCCAACTGCCAGGGGCCCCACGCAGCTTGGTCTCGCACTTGTGAGAAATTTAAGCAAGAAAAACAAATCATAAATGTAAAGGTCACTGAGAACATCACCTTTCCAGAGGCGAGAAAGAGGTTCGCCTCTTTCCCTCTGGGGAGGTACGCCGACGCAGCTCGCCGGGGGGTGGAGCGGCGTCTGGTTTCCACAGGGACCCAGTTCAGCGAGTCTGACCTGGTCCCTCCCCCGCCCCCCCCTGGGTTGCCTCTGGCAGCCCAACCCGCCACCACGCCGCTTGCTGAGGCAGCAGCGGTTGTGGTGGCAACCTCTTCCGTCGGGACCGGTGCCGCTCCCGTCCCTGCCTCCCCGTCCTCCGTTGCGTTGGAGAGTGCCATGGACACCACGGGCCCCGCACCGGCTCCCACCGCCACCGCACCGCCCGTGCCAGTTCTGGTGCCCCCGACACCTGTGGCTGTGGCGGGTCAAACGAAGGGCTCCCGAGGGGGGGCCAAGTCCGGGGGCCCGGTCCGTCGGGCACTCCTGGGACATCCGACGACGATATGGATGTCGGGCCGTTCCTGCCTGCGGTGCACCGCAAGGAACGCGTCCCAACGCCAAAGCCTCCCGACAAACCAAAAAAGGCGAGAGTCACAGCCCCGAAAGACGACACATAAACAAACACAGACACTCCAGTAGCTCTCACACTAAATAATGGGAAGAGAAAACATAATTCAATGGAACTGTAGAGGCCTTCTTAAAAATCTTGACGATGTATACGAACTACTGCACGCCAATCAGCCAAGTATAATGTGTGTCCAGGAAACACATCTGAATTCCAAGAACACAAATTTCTTGAATAGTTACCTGGTATACAGAAAGGACAGGGTTGGCTGCACACACTCTTCTGGCGGTGTGGCCATAATCGCCCGCAAATCCTTAGCATGCCACCCTGTCACCTTGAACACTATCCTCGAGGCTGTGGCAATTCGAACGATAATATTTAATAGGTTGATAACGGTATGCTCCATATACATTCCTCCTGATGTTTCACTTTTAAGCTCTGACTTCGAGGCGCTGGTTGACCAGCTGCCCGAACCATACATCCTGACAGGCGACCTTAATTCTCACAACACTCTTTGGGGCTCTTCTCGCACGGATGCCCGAGGTCGCCTCATAGAGAAATTCCTTACATCTTCAGGAGCATGCCTTTTCAACAGTAAACAGCCTACATACCATAACATAGGACACAACACATACTCATGTCTTGACTTGGCGATTGGCTCCGCAGTTCTCTTTCCTCTTCTCGAGTGGGGTGTGGGAACTGACCCATATGGCAGTGACCATTTCCCCACCTCACTTACATATATCGGTAAAGGCCCAAGCAGTTCATCTTCCCATAATAGGTTCAATGAAGCACGAGCTAACTGGAATACATTTACAGAGACATCCAAACTACACCACACATCCATAGGACACCTACAAGTTGAAGAAGCTACCCAACTCCTCACGGCGCACATCCTCGACGCCGCCGAAAAGTCCATTCCCCACGCTCTGGTGCCCCGCGCAACCAGCGGAGGCCGTGGTGGAATGAGGACTGTAGGCGGGCGCGAGAGGCCCAGAACAAGGCGTGGGGTATCCTTCGTCGTACCCCACGTCGGGAAACCTCCTCTTGTTCAAACGGGCCAAGGCGTTAGGAAAACGTGTGCGCCGTGAGGCAAAACGAGAGAGTTGGCGTACATTCATAACATCAATAAACTCCTACACAGACACACGGAAAGTATGGACACGTATACGCAAACTCAAAGGACAACAGACACACAGCCTGCCCCTGGTCAGTACACAGGGGACACACTCGAAGACCAGGCTGACACATTCGCACAACACTTCCACACGTTTCTAGTTCAGCACACTACACAAACACCTTCATGAAACACAAACTCGTGGCCGAAAAGAAGCCTTTACATAACAATGACAGGTCAGCCACTTCTTATAACTCTGAGTTCACACTTCATGAGCTGAGGGGTGCTCTGAGCATGTGTAAACCCTCAGCTCCAGGCCAGACAACATTACATATACAATGATACAGAACTTACACACAGACACTCTTGTAACACTTCTTCACCTTTTCAACAAGATATGGCTTTCGGGGCACATTCCAAAGTCTTGGAGGGATGCCATAGTTGTAGCAATCTTGAAAAGGGAAGGACCCTTCTTCTCTCTCCCGCTAGCTATCGACCCATTGCCCTGACCAGCTGCCTGTGCAAGCTCCTCGAGAAGATGATAATCGGAGGCTCGTGTACTTTCTGGAGTATAACGGCCTTCTCGAGAGCTGCCAGGCAGGCTTCAGGGCGGGGCGATCCACGAATGATCAACTTGTGGCACTAGAGTCATATATTAAGGATGCCTTCATTCATAAACAGTATTGCGTAACTGTGTTTTTCGACCTCGAGAAGGCCTACGACACCGCTTGGCGCTACGGGATCCTCAGTGACCTGAAGTCATTCGGTGTCTCGGGTAACATGTTAAACACTCTTGTCAGTTACTGTCAGAAGAACGTTTCGAGTGAGAGTCGGTGGTGCACTCTCAAGGTTCACGTGCAAGAAAATGGCGTGCCACAGGGTGGTGTGTTAAGCTGCACTCTCTTCATAGTAAAAATGAATTCTCTTGGTAAGGCACTGCCACCCACAATTTCTTACTCCATGTATGTAGATGACGTGCAGATATCTTTTAAATCATGTAATATGTCCATCTGCGAACGTCAAGTCCAGCTCGGCGTCAAGAAACTTGCCGGCTGGGCAGACAAGAATGGGTTTAAATTGAATCCTGCAAAAAGCTCCTGCGTTGTGTTCTCCAGGAAGCGCGGGGTCCATCCGGACCCAGACATTACTCTTAATGGCATGTCGCTTCCTGTGAACAAGGAGCACAAGTTCTTAGGTGTGGTGTTTGATCACAACCTCACATTCATTCCCCACATCAAGGAACTTAACAATAAATGTCTCAAAACAATGAATATACTTAAGGTTCTCTCCCACCAATCCTATGGTTCCGACAAAGAACTCTTGCTTCGCTTGTATACTGCTTTGGTTGGGTCTCGTTTGGACTATGGCAGTGTGGTGTATGGGTCGGCGACTAAGACAGCCTTGCGAATTCTTGACCCAGTTCTACACCTGGGCCTTCGTCTTTCGTCGGGTGCTTTTCGCACTAGCCCTGCTGAGAGTCTTTATGTTGAGTGTAATAAGTGGAGCCTTGAGAACCAACGAAAATACATGGACTTGCTTTATGCTTTTAAAATTCATCGCTGAATAATCATCCTTTTTATCCTGTCTTTAACGACACATCCACATCTCTGCTCTTTGTAAATCGCCCATCCGTTCCTCTGCCCTTTCACTTAGAGTGAGAGAGCGAGCCTCGGATCTCAGTGCTTCGTTTTTAGATGTGTACAGGTCATCCTTTTCAAACAGTTTACCGCCTTGGCAAGTTCGTCTTGTGTCGTGCGACCTTTCTTTATGAAACTTGACAAAAATCGGGTACCGCAGGCTGCAATACTGCAGCACTTTCTGTCTCTGCAGTTTAAATACCCACTTGCAGAATTTTACAGTGACGCGTCTAAAACCTCCACTATGGTCTCCTGCGCTGCTCATGGTCCGAATTTCTGTGCAGCCAGAACCATGAGCGTCCACACGACAATTTTTTCAGCAGAGGCGTATGGGATTTTGCTGATTGTACGGCACATACTTGAAAATCAAATTCCAAAGTCTATCATCTACACAGATTCCTTGAGTGTTGTTCGCGCACTGTCATCGCATACACCCCCAAAAACCACATAGTTAATCTGTATTCAGCACTATCATGTCTGTGTCGTGTATGAACAAAAGCATCAGCTGGTCCTCTGCTGGGTCCCAGGACACGCTGGGATCGCTGGGAACGAGTTGGCAGACGAGAGGGCCGGTGCTGCTGCACTCAGGAACACTGTGGACATTACAACGGTACCCTACACAGACCTCAAGCCACACATAAGACAACACCTGCTCAGAACATGGCAAACACACTGGGACGAACAGACAGACAACAAACTACATGTAATAAAGCCACACTTAGGACGGTACACAGCTGACTCGCGCAACAGACACACGGAAGTCGCCTTGGGTAGGCTGCGGATAGGGCACACCCATGCGACGCACTCGTATCTGCTGACGGGATCTTCTAGACCCCAGTGCAGCAGGTGCGGAGAGGCCTATCAGTAGTGCACATACTAATCACATGCAAGGCACTTCACACAACACGACACAAACACTTCAGAGAACTCTACAGACAACATATTCCCCAACATCCATCGTTTTTCCTAGGTGATGATGCCACTGTTTCCGTGAAACGTGTGTTTGAGTATTTGTCCGACGTCAAGTTTTTAAACCTCATTTCCTATCACGCATCATGAAATCTGGCCCTATACACCAGCCATGCTCATTGTCGTTTTGTGATTTTACTTTTGTTTTTGCTGATTTTACTTAGCGTTTAAGGTTTCACCCCTATCATCGACTATTGTTTTGGCGCTCTTTGCCCCAGTTGGCCTTGCGCCATAAACATCCAACCATCATCATCGAGATTGAAACTCCTACCTTCAACTTTTGTTGCAGGCAGCGAGCACACTTAACAGTTTTTTTTCTCATATGGTTGAGCGGGGCACCTGATAGCGGGGGCCTGGGGCAGCAGCTCCCGTAGCCCTCCCCCCCTTAACCCGGCCCTGAGTCCGACAATCAGCCTTTTCCTTCAGTCATCATGCTGTAGAACCGTTGAACACCCTTCTTCAAGCGGGTAACAACACATGTGAGTTTTTTCTGAGAAATGACACAGCTACACTTACAGGAACTTCGTTCGCAACCAGTTTTCAACAGTCATGCAACGTTCCTCACAACGGCTAGTAGCTCGGCCCTTGACATTTTATGCCCCTCATGAAACCTAAAGCCACATCCAAAGAGGTCTTCATTGACGCCAATGCCAAGATTTGCTTCAAAGAGCCAGAACCCAGTCACGCCATCTGTGATGTCACTCTTCCCTGATGCCTCAAATTACTTTCGTGGACGTGGCCCTAAGTTTGCTGGGGAGCTGAAAAGTCAATAGCCAAACAAATAGAGATTGTGAGAAACAATGCAACATTGCTTCCGGCAATATATTCTGCCAATTGTGTCTCGGAAGCAGTGGGCATGCTGGGGACTTGCGAACGTGTTACCTATAAAGGTCTTGTATTTGTAGGTGTGTTATATCGTAGGAGCCACGCACATGTGTTGTTAGCCACTGACAAGGAGGGAGTTTTCATATTTCTACAGAATGAGTTTGTGGGATATGGGAAGCAATACTCCAGGTTCAAGCTTGAACATAGAGGCAACGTTAACTTTCAAACACAAAGTCCGAAGCAAAAAGACTGCAAGAGCTTATATCTCGTTTGGCTACATAAATCAGTAATATCGAGGAAAAGCTTAGGCTTGGAAGTATCTTTCAGTGCGAAGGCAAATAGGTAGTCTGTTCACTGCACATTGTTTCTGAAAGCGACACTTGGCTGAGGGGAAATAAAAATATTGGCAGGTGAAGGTCAATTTAATTAAATTAGATGATTCTTTTGTAGAGAACACTAAACAAGGTATGAGCTTTTTGAAAGAAACTAGTTAAATAAATACCTATGTCAGTTTGATGTGAAGAATTGTTATTATTCTCTGCCTTATGGCCAACACCCTCTGCTGTTTCCTTTCGAAATGGTGCGGGCGTTTTTAATGCAATTATTTTCGGAGTAGCTAGACGATTGTTGAAGTTCAACCTTTTCAAACAATGAAGGTAGCCTGTTCTTGTAAAAAACTGGCGTGTATATGGTTGTCGGTAGCCGCCGTACTCAGCCTATTCTTAGCTAGCCTAGACAGACTTTGGCATAGACAGCCGTGGAGTGCTGAGGTGGACGAAATATTTGTGTGTCGACGACTACCTTGTACTTTTCATGAGTACCAATGTGTCATGTTTAAACGTTTGAAGTTCCAGAAGAATTGTACGTCAGGCTTCTACATTTTAAGCCAACTATTGTGCCGGGACATGTACGCTGTTCATATGAACCACACATCAAAAGCCGTTGCTGCCATATGGCTCAGCGCTCTCAAATCTCGTAAAGAGGGTTCTGGTGAGGGTATGCTTTGAAATGCACTGCACCATTTCTGCTTGCACTGCACCACCTCAAGTTTGAAAATTGTGGGGATTCGCTTGACCCCGTTTTCTCTTCCCGCGAGCGCTACCTTCGAGCAAGCGCGATTTCCCGCGCCGCGGTGACGTCACCTCGAGGGCCGACCCGCCGGTGGGCTCCAACTGCCCTGCCGCCGCTTCCGCTCCTCCTCGCCCGGGAACCTGCCTCCTCTCCTTCGCGCCTTAAAACCGGACGCGCCCGTTTCGCGGGCCTCTCACGACTCTCTGCTCTCTCTTGGCTCTCGCTCCAGCTGGGTCTCTCTGGCTCTGGGGGGTCGCTCCCTGAGCTCAGAAAGTAGATGGAGGATAGAGTATAGGGAACGCGAGGGGTCGCGGCTCGTATCGCACCCTCGCCGCCACACGTCCGGAGCGGGGCGCGCGATTTCCCGCGCCGCCATGACGTCACCTCGCGGGCCGACGCGCCGGCGGGCTCCAACTGCCCTGCCGCCGCTTCCGCTCCTCCTCGCCCGGGAACCTGCCTCCTGTCCTTCGCGCCTTAAAACCGGACGCGCCCGTTTCGCGGGCCTCTCAGGACTCTCTGCTCTCTCTTGGCTCTTGCTCTCGCTGGATCTCACTGGCTCTGGGGGGTCGCTCCCTGAGCTCGGAAAGGAGATGGAGGATAGAGTATAGGGAACGCGACGGATCGCGGCTCGTATCGCACCCTCGCCGCCACACGTCCGGAGCGGGGCCCATGACCCCAATCGGACGCGCGAGGTAGGCTCCCCCCACCTCGCCGGCAGCCCACCGTGTCCGCCTCATCCGTCGCGGCCCGCTAGAGCCCGGCCTCGAGGCGCGCGTCAGTACAGTGGTTAGTTCTTAACCCGGCCTTGGCGTTATTCTGCACTGTACAACTGGGCCAATAAACCCCCTGGTTCGTCCTGGCCCCCTTGGAGCCTGTCGTCGCCTGTGTCGGTGAGTCGAACCCGTCGCGGCGTCTCCCTCGTGGACGCCGCGAACCTCTCTGGGGCATTTTGGATGGGTCATTTCCGGGCGAAGGGGGAACACCCTGAGCCCCACTTAGGCCCACAAGGACCGTCGAGCTGACATCGCCACTAAACGTCTCTAACGAGGCTAGCCGGGGTGGTTTGCTATCCCGTAGCTAGACCCAGTATGCCCACAAAATTGAAAGCACTGAGTGGCTGTTTTTTTGTTCGGTTACTTGTCAGACATGCTGTAAGCTGTGACGGAATGTGTGCCATAGGGTGAAACAAATGCTAAGCAATTGAAGGCACAGACACCTGCCATCGAAACACCAACTACAGTTGTGGCATCTATACATCACACGTATAACAACCTGAAAACATCGCAAGTTGCTCTGAAGTGAGATAGATCTTTTCAGCACCTGAAAGACTTGGCGATGCAGAGTCGTCAATGGCCACCATAAAAAAGCTGCCGAATGTGAGACAAAGCACGGCCACCCCTTCGTGCATTGTGTACAAGGAGTGGCGTATTCTACCCCACTGTCTTGCGAGCAACACTATGTTCTTTAAAGTGGCAGCTGCCTCAATGTCCAACTCAGGCAGCACGAAAAAAACTTGTTAGTGGCAGCATGCAGCCATCTGGCTGTACATTGCTGTGGTTTCCGCCGCACCACACTTCTTGGTAACCTTTCAGGTATTAGGAGGCATGGCGAAGAAATAGGGGCAGCGAAAATTCACAGATTTGGTGACAATTGTGTAAGCAGGCCCTCAGTGTTTATTAAAAACAGTCACTTGTATATTTTGCAAGTTACCTTTTTTGCGACAGTCGAGAAATTGCATATTTACTGTGCGCAGAGAAATTTAGTTTGTTCGTTTTCTCTTGAGCTACTGGCCACATTTAAAATTGATATGCATAAAATTTTAGCGTGCAGATTTGACATTCAAATACACCACAGGAGTTTTGAGAAAGTTGTAGTTATTGAGAGTATAATGTCATGAAGACAAGGACGATGCAGTTGTCTTGAATGACAAACACGTTTATTGGAACGAACTTGGGCTCCCCTAACAACTCAAAAGAATACAGAGGCGGCGAAGCAGCGGCCAACAAAGCGGCGGTACTCGGCGTCTCGGCGTCGGAGGTTGTAGCGGCCCGCATCCACCAGCTGCTGGTCCGTTATACGAACTCGAGCGAGCTGGCGGGCCTCCTCCGCACGTTGAAGATATCCGTGGACGTCGGCGTTGAGGTCGTCGTCTTCTACGTGCGGAAGCATGGCGTCGAGCATCGTAGTCAGCCTTCTACCGTAGACAGGCTCGAACTGCGTCAGCTGCGTCGTCTCCTGGATAGCCGTGTTGTACGCAAACGTGACATACGGGAGCACTTCGTCCAAGTCTTATGTTCAACGTCAACGTACATTGACAGCATATCCGCGATTGTCTTGTCAGACGTTTTGTTAGTACGTTCGTTTGGGGGTGGTACGCCTCGTTCTTCGGTGATTCGTGTTGTTGTAGCGTAATACTCCTTGCTTCGCTCCGCAGTAAATGCCGTTCCGCGGTCCGTGATTAGGACTTCCGGGGCTCCATGTCGCAGCACAATTTGGCTTATGAAGAACTTTGCCACTTCTTGTGCAGTCCCCCTCGGAAGAGCGGCGGTCTGCGTAGCGCGTCATGTAGTCTGTCGCTACGACAATCGACTTGTTCTCGTATCGTGACGTAGGGAAAGGGCCTAAAGGTCCATTCCAATCTGTTGAAATGGTCTCGATGGGACGGATATCGGTTGCAGAAGTCCGGCGGCCTTGTCGGCGGCGTTTTTCGTCGTTGGCAGTCACGGCAGCTCCGGACGTAGTGAGTGACGTCAGAGGTAAGTCCGGGCCATTAGTACCTCGCTTGATTTTTCAATAGTGCGGGCTGTGCCCAGATGTCCGGAAGACGGGTCGTCGTGGCACGCTTCCAAAATTTCGTCACGAGGTCCGCGGGATGACGAGAAGGTAATTCGCTCTTGTTCCGGGCTGAAATTCTTCTTCACAAGGACGGAGGTTCTCAGGCTGAATGCTGGTAAGCTGCGTTTGAAGGTCCTAGGAACGGCAACGTTGCATCCCTCGAGGTACTCGATTATGACGCGTAAGTCGGGGTCGGCACGCTGCTGGGCGGCTAGGTCGCTCTCCGTCACGATCCGAAGAACGCGCTGTCTTCATCAGAGTCTTGTGGTGGTGGTCGAAGGGGCGCGGGACAGGCAGTCGGCGTCGGAGTTCTTCCTGCCGGATTTATAGACGCTTGTAACGTCGAACTCCTGCGGCCGCAAACTCCACCGCCCAAGACGGCCAGAGGGGTCCTTCAAATTGGCGAGCCAACACAAAGCATGGTGGTCTGTTACAACCTTGAATGGCCTTCCATACACGTATTGGCGAAATTTTGAAATCGCCCATATAATAGCCAGGCACTCTTTTCAGAGGCAGAATAGTTTTTCCCTCCTCCTTTCGAGACCACGTCTGGCTAGTGATTACCCTGTCGCAGCCGCTTGCTTTTGGACAAGGACGGCACCCAAACCTATATCACTGGCGTCTGTGCATTTCCGTTTCGGCCATTTCGTCGAAATGATAGAGCACGGGCGGGCTTTGCAGGCGTTTTTTGCAGCTCGCAGAATGCTTTTGGTCGTTTTCCCAGCTGAAAGGGGTGCTATCTTTCGTCAAGCGCATGAGTGGCTCGGCAATGCGTGCGAAGTTTGCGACGAAGCACCGTTAGTATGCGCACAGCCCGAGAAATCTTCGCACGCCCCTTCTTGTCTTTCGGTCGGTCTTGGGAAGTTCGCAATGGCTGACGGTTTTTGCGGGTCCGGGTATAGGACTACCCGCGGCGTTGACGACGTGTCCCAAAAACTTGAGTTCTCCGTTTGCGAAACGGCACTTTTCAGGCTTCAGCGTTAACCTCGATGTAGGAATGGCCGCGAGTACAAACTCAAACCTTGAAATGTGTTCATCGAAAGTCCGGGCGAATACCACAACGTCGTCGAGGTATACGAGGCAGGTGTGCCACTTAGGCCAGCTAGCACAGTGTCCATGGCTCTTTGAAACGTCGCTGGTGCTGTGCCAGCCCAAACGGCATCACCTGAACTCGTATAGGCCGTCTGGGTTATAAATGCAGTCGTCTCTCTCGGTCTCTCTCGTCGTCCACTTCAATTTTGCCAGTAGCCGGTCTTCAGGTCCATCGATGAGAAGTACTTCGCGTGGCAGAGGTGGTCGAGGGCGTCGTCGATTCGCGGGGGAGGGGGTACACGTTGTGATGAAGTGCCCGTGGACGAAGAGGAAGAGAGGACCGAGCGCGCGGCTGCGACGAGTGCGTGCAAAAAAAATCGAACCAGGCCGGTGATCAGGGGACGCCTGTGACGCGTTGGGCTTGAGAGCGCG